>BSBN01001774.1:1800000-2247500 GCA_027924645.1 Cunninghamia lanceolata | reverse complement strand
ACAAAACCTGCAGTCAATTCCACTCATTTTCCACAGTCAATAGGTTAGTTTCGTAAAAACATAGTTGAAGCAACATGAAGGACTGAATCATAAGCTCACTAATGTATCATAATCATATTGATTAAAAATTAAATATCATCAAATAGAGTTCAATAGTTCTCGATGCATTTAACATAAATAAAATCAATCCTAATAGTCTGAGACGTGACATCCTTCCCCACTTGGAAGAGACATCATCTCGATGTCGTATTACATCCTTAAAAACATTAACATATCATACTAACAATATTTAATGCATCAAATGTATCATCTTCAAAGTATCATAGTATCTCTAATATGCATAAAATGAAAACAACTATGCTAATTTTTCAAATGCGAAAATGATCTATCAATCTCTATAGCATCCTCCCAAGTGGTACTATCCACTAAATACTAGTCCCATTGGACCTTATATTGCATTATGTCTCTATTATGCAACTTAAAATTGTGCTTCTCCAAGACTTGAATGGGCTCCACTAGTACCACTCCCGGATCCTGTACCTATAGAGCACACCAATCAAGAATATGCAACGCATTAGGATGATAAGGTTTGAGTAATGACACATGACAAACATTATGGATCTTGGTGAGAGCTGGTGGCAAAGCAAATCTATATTCAACTATATTGATCACTTCTAGAATGTCAAAAGGTCCTACAAATCAGGGAGTGAGTTTGGATGCCTTGCCAAACGTAATCAAACTCTTGTGTGGCTTGACTTTTAGAAAAACCTTGTTTCCTACTGAGAATTGTTTGAAGGTTTTGTTTCTGTCTACATAACTTTTCTATCTATCTAAGGCTTGCTTTAATTTCTCTTTAACTAGCCTCATCTGATCTTCCATTTCTTTTGACATGTCGGGTCTAACCACTATTCTGTCTTCAATTTTTTCCCAACTGATGGGTGTCTGACACTTATGCCCATAAAGAGCCTCAAATGATGCCATCCCTAAAGATGCATGGTATGAATTATTGTATGTGAACTCTACCAATGGCAGATATTCCTCCCATTTATATTTCTCGTCCATATAGTATATCCTTAAGAGATCTTCCACTACCTGGTTGACTCTCTCCGTCTGACCATCTGTTTGAGGATGATATGTCGTGCTAAAATTCAACTTAGTCCTTAAGGCTGCATTAAGCATGGTCCAAAACCTAGAGGTCATGTAAGTGTTGTGATCTAAAATGATCGTCTCTGGCACTCCATGTAATCAAAAGATCTCTTGGACAAACTTTTTAGCTAAGATCAATGACCCGTCTGAGAGATTTCTGGAAATGAAATGAGCTACTTTTGTCAATTTGTCCACCACCACCAAGATAACATCATGCTGGTTCTTTGACATGGGTAATCCCTGAATAAAATCCATGCTAATTACTTGCCACTTATACTCTGGAACATTGTGTGGATAAAGAAGTCCCGCAGGATGGACATGTTTGGCCTTAATGTATTGACCCTCTAAACGTCGACTGACAAACTCAGTTACGTCCTTCTTAAGCTTAGGCAAAAAGTACAACGGTCTCAACCCTTCCATCATATTGGTCACTCCTGGGTGTCCTAAATATGGCACACTATGGACCTCCTTGAGAACTAGTTTCCTCAACTCTCATGAATCTGGGATATACATCCTCTCCTGGTATCTGAACAGCCCATCTAACTCAATTGCATATCCATCAAATCAATGATCTGAGGGGCATGCTTCTAATGATTTCTTAATTTGGTCTTAATGTGTATCTCCTTGCAAGTTCTAGATCACCTTTTGTCTCAGATTAGATCTAGTAGTTACCATGGCAACAAGATGTCTTCTCCTAGTAAGAGCATCCATGACCATATTCTCCTTTCCATTTATGTACTCAATTCCAAAGTCATACTCTCTAAGGAATTCTAACCACCTCCTCTATCATGCATTGAGATTAGGTTGGGTGAAGATGTATTTGAGCCCTAAATGATTTGTCTTTAACTCAAAGGGATTACCCAAAAGGTAGTGCCTTGACATCTGGAGTGTGTGAACAATGGCAACCAACTCGAGATCATGTGGTGCATAGCTTAACTCATGCTGCTTTAGTTTTCTAGATTCATACGCCACCACTTTCCTATTCTGCATCAACACTCCTCCCACACCTTCACTAGAAGCATCTGTTATCACTGTGAAATGACCATTTGGATTAGGTATGGTCAAAATAGGCATTGTTGTGAGTTTTTCTTTCAAGAATTGGAAAGCTTTCTCACATCTATCCATCCAATCAAACCTCTTACCTTTCTTCTGTAACAAGGTTATTGGTGTTGTAATTATTGAGAACCCTTCCACAAATTTCCTGTAATATCTAGCCAGCCACATAAATCTTCTAACCTCAATTACATTTTGTGGTGTGGGCCATTTCATTATTGCTTTCATCTTTTCTGGATCTACCACTATTCCATCTACTGACATAATGTGGCCAAGATAGTGCACTTTACTCTAGTAGAATGTGCACTTAGATAACTTGCCAAAAAGTTTATGGTCTCTCAAGCACTGAAAGGCTATCCTTAAGTGTCTATCATGCTCATCTACCGACTTAGAATAAATCAGAATGTTGTCCAAGAAGACCGACACAAATTTGTCCAAACAATCCCTGGACACGTTCATCAAGTTCATAAATGTTGTGGGTCTATTAGTTAATTCAAATGGTACTACTGTGAACTCGTAGTGACCATAATGAGTTATGAACGTTATTTTAGAGATATCCTCATCCTTAATCTACAATTGATGGTAGCTAGATCTAAGGTCTATTTTAGAGAATACCTTTGCACCCTTCATCTGATCAAACAACTCATCTATCCTTGGGAGTGAATACTTATTTTTTATAGTCACCTTGTTGAGCATCCTGTAATCAATGCACAACCGCAATGTTCCATCCTTCTTGTTTAAAAAAATGACCAGTGTGCCCCAAGGTGACACACTAGGTCTGATAAACTCTTGTTTCAACAATTCTTCTAATTGTGCCTTAAGCTCATATAGTTTTGTTGTCATTCTATTAGGTGCCTTAGACTGTGGTTTTGTTTTAGGCACAAGATCAATTGAGAAATCAAATTCCCTTTTTGGCGATAGTTCTATCAATTCATTAGGGAATACATCCTAGAACTCTCTAAGAATAGGATACTTATCAAAGGATGGTTCCTAATTATTAAGATCTCTTATTTTGACTACATAGATTGAACAACCCTTTCTTTTAGCTTTTTTTAATTGCATGCCTGAAATCTGTCTTAGCTTAGGGGGTGTCCTAGAACCAAGAATCTCTACCCGATTCCCAAAGTCATCAAGGCATTTCACTACTTTCTCTTCACATTTTACTAAGGGTTTGTGCTTAGATAGCTAATTGATTCTGAGAATTACATCATAAGATCCTAGAGGTACAACATAAATGTTGACTTACATTTGGAAAGTTGGGAGATCTAATTCACTGCATACTAGATAGGAGTCTACTCTTTTCTCCGCACTATTACCATACTATACCATCCAAGAGTTTGCCATGTGTCCCAGTTTTACAGATAACTTAGCTACAATTTTAGGATCTACAAAACATTATGTAGCTCTGGTATCAATCAAAATAGAAACTAGAAGGCCAAAGAGCTTACCAGATAACTAAATGGGTGTTGCTTGAAAATCCACTTGATGATGATCTACAGTTGTATGAATTTGGTGTTGTGGAACTCCTGGTCAATTCCCATCTCTCTAGTTTGCTATTCGTCGAGGACATGCACTAGCGTAGTGCTCTTCTCCACAAGTATAACATCCATCTTAGGGTCCTCTATGTCTAGCTGGTGAGTCTCTTCTGTTATTGTTACCGTTATTGCCAAAGTTGTCTTTCTTATTATTTCCACTTTGGTTTCCACTGTTCATTTCCTAAAAATTGTTACCTCTTTTAAGATTCTGAATCTGACGCTTATTTTTTCCTTGATTGTTGTTGCTACTCTAATTGTGACTATCATTCTAAAACCTCTTATTTTCATATTTCACATCTTGACTCTTACGGTAATTGGCATTCTGTTGCACTTTCTGCTCCTCCTTAGTCGCTTTCTCAAACACCGTCCATGGTCAAGAGGTTATGAATATCTACCTCTGCCCCAATTTGTGGTCTTAAACTCAAGATAAACTTTCAGATTCTGAACCTCTCATCCAGCTGGTACTATGGAACATACTTTAGTAGGTGCAAGAATTTCTCCCAATACTGAGTCACTGTCATACCTCCCTAAGTTTGGTTTTGAAATTTTGTCATATTTTTATCAAAATAAAGCTATGGTAACCACCTCTTCCTAAAGAGCTTGAGGAAGTAGTCCCACGTTACTATCCTAGATAATAGTTTCTTTTCTGCTTTTTCATTATCCCACCGAGTCACTGCTTCCCCAATAAGTTGGTAAGATCCCCATATTGCTTTAGTTTCCTCAGACAAGTTTCAGAGATCAAAATATTTTTCCATATCTATTATCCATGCCTCCACTCTGTCACCAATAGTCTTACCATTGAACTTAGGAGGGGTGACCTTTTTAAGGTCCTTTCCCAACTCCTCAACAATTCGACCTTGATTGTTCACATTCGCTTCACCTTCTGGGCCTTGTTCTTCTTCCCTATGTTTCTCATCCCTATTTCGTCTCATTCCCTTGACTTCCTATTCTAGATTGTTCATTCGAGCTCCTTGTTGAGTTAAGAGAGCAAGCATTTGATCTAGTCGGTTATTCTGCCCATCATTGTTTTGTCCATTATTATTATTATTGTTTGTCTCACTTCAGTTTCCATCATTGTTCCTAGCATTGTTTCCTACATTGGCTCCTTCATTGGTTCCTACATTGTTCCTTATGTTGGCTCCTTCATTGTTTCTTGCATTTAGGTCATTGCTAGATCCTAGGGTTTCTGTTGGGTTGAAATATTGACTTTCTTTTATGATGTTTCTATATGTTTTTAAAGACATTTTTACATGATTCTGCAAGAACCTTACAGACATTACCTTTATTATATGTTGTTTCACATATACTTCTCAGAGACTTTGAACCTATGCTGATAAACGAAATATGGTGATTATATTCTTAAGTGGATGTTTTAAATTATTGATATGCATGCAATATAGATAGGATTTCATAAGTGTAATATGAAAGGTTATTTTGTGTATATATGTTGGAATAATTAACCTTGTGCAGCCAAGACATAGCGTCTAGGAAGGAGTAATTGTAGCAGAGTGCAGAACAGGGGAATTGATTAAAGTGCAGTCCAAGTGCCAAAAATGAAGATCGATGGAGATGAATGTGGTCATCATGGAAGAATAAATGCAAGGAAGAAGAAGACTTGTTCTAGAAGTCTAACCGTAGCTTATGTGTTTTCATTCATGAGTCGTTGTATGGGAATTTTGTTCGGACTCTGTTTCCTTTGTTCTAGATAATTAATAAGTTGATCTCGAAACTATATCCTGATATCCAGGGATGAATTGATGATCACAGTTAGTTAGAAGTTTGCATACAACTCTCCCACTTTTTTATAAGTTAGGGGATGAGTTTGTTGAATGGTTAGCTATTATTTTTACTTTCTATCTACATAGCCATTACTCTATTTTTACAGTTATCTGTTATCTGTTATTCTAGACATGTTTTGATTTTGAATAAAATCTAAAGAAGATTATGTCTTTGATATGAATTGAATCCAATTGCATGTCATGGAAAATGTGTGAAGATCTAAAGTAGATTTAGTTTCCAGAAGAAGTGAGATAGTTCCCTAAGCTGGTCACTCAAGGTACTAACTCTTGCTTCATACATTCATTTATTTATTTATGCATTTCTAGTTAGATTGTTTCATGTTATCTTATACATTGTATTGTGAAGTAAGTAAGAAATTGTGATTGCTATTTTTGATAAGTTATGATTCATGCATAGAATACCTTATTGAAGTCCTCTAGAGGTTAGTGTTAAGTCTTTTCTCATTCGGTGTATTTCAAGTTAATTCTGTAATTCTTTGTTGAATATAGCTATCTTCAGCTTATGTCGGGGGTACCCGTAGGAACTAGGTTTTTAACTGTTTTTGTTGTTCTTTCATTTCTATGAACTCCAGTCAATTAAGTTGATTAGAATAAGTTTGTATGAGATAGTTTAGGATAGAAATGAGTCTTGAAGGCATATATAGTGTGAGCATCATCATAAGCTTGCACTCCTTGGTCGATAATTAAATGTAGGAATGCAATGATAGAGTGGACTATTCAGTTAGGTTTAACCCTAGAGTTTGTTTAAGTCTACAATGCATTAGTTTTCCTCTACATTTTTGGCATCATTTCCAGGGATGGTGCTATCTTCATAGTCTCATTAGTTTTACATGCTTTCATAGTTAAATCTTGATTTTATCATTAGATTTAATAGATTTATTTTTCAAGAAACATCAGGCATTCTACTAACACTGTGCAAGGTCGCTGAACCATAAAGCTCAAATTACTATATGCAGAGGCAGAGAGATAACTGGGGTAGATTCCTCCCTTCAACTTCTCAGAATAACGAGGGCATAGCTGATTTCAATAACTACACAGTAGGAAGTGCTGAAGGAGAGTTTCCTTTTACATCTTCGTCAACACCCCCTACATCTCCATCAACTTCCTCTACTACCATAGAAGGAACTTTCAGAACCATGGGAGATGCTACAGTAGATGATCCGCAACATTTGAATTCCCTATCCCAGACCAAGCACGGGCTGCTACTCTAAAAAATATACCACCTTCTGCATTGCCTATTTTCTACAGCTTGGTGACTGAAGATCCTGACACTTTCCTATTTGAGTTTGATGTCTTGTGTAGGAGTTATGACTACACCAGTTATCCTTACAGACTCAAGCCATTCCTTGCCACACTAAAAGATGCTGCTTTATGGTGGTTTATGGGGTTGGGGAAAGATGTCATCCCAGACTGGGATACCATGAAGATGAAGTTCTTGGAAAAATATAAATACTACTACAGAGGACATGATAGGAGAAGAGATGACATTTTTATGATGTCACAGAAAGAGGACAAACCACTAGAAGACTATGTGGAAAGATTCCAGTTTGCCTTCAAGAAAAACCCTCAGAATAGATTGTCTGAAGAATCACTAAAGTTGGTCTTTCTAGGGGGAGTTAATGATGACTGTATGGATTCCCTCAACCTCATTGGAATAGGGGATATATCTCAACTTCCCTTTGAAGATATCCGTACAGCCTACAAAAATTATTCTAGACCATTTTCTAGAAAACCAATGGGATAAAGAACAGCCATCATAGGCAAGGCAACTAATGGAGTTTCAAGGGTAGAGATTAGTAACCTATTGACCAATATGAAGGACATTATTAGCCATATGGCTACACAACTGGACACTCTCCATATCAAGAAGAAACAAGAGGAGGTAGATGCAATGCTCACGGAGTACTGTCCTAGCTATAGATAGAGGAAGGCCAGCTATAAATGCAAAAGGGTGGCCAGCATCCAGCAAGAAAAGATTGAGAGACCTAACTTGCAGCCATTTGAAGGAGAAAATGGGCAATTATTCTTCATTGCTCAAAGGAAACCTTGGCAGCAAAGGCAAGGTATGCCCACTGATCCACTTAGTTTTAATTCTCCCTTTCCTGCTACAAATCAAAACTTCTTTGCTTGGAATGCTCAACAATGGCCTGGTAACCCAAATGCATGGAAAAACCCCCAATGGCCTACTCCACAAGCTGGTTGGAACCAATAACAACCTAACTCATGGCCATAGCAAAATTTCCAAGGTCCCAACTATAATCCTTAATGGCCTCCTCAACAGCAACAATGGCAGCCTCAATGGAACAAGGGACAACAATGGTAACAAAATGCACAATTTTAGCAACCTATGATTCCATCTCAGCCATAGCAGCCAACCATAATGTCACCACCTTAAAATCCACCTCCTAGACCTACCCAAATCCCTGCCCAACCTGCACCTAACCCTAACAACAAGCCTATCCAGCAGGCTTATACTAATGAGGTAATGCAATATCCCACCTATGGGATGGAAGTGAGTAATGTTCATCTTAGATCAGGGAAACAACTTGCAAGACTTTCATCTCCCCAAATTACTGAGCTTGATGATGAAGAACCCACTGAAGAAGCCTTAAATAAGCAACCCTTGGAACTTGAATCAACCCAAGATGCCCAAACTACCTTGCAACAAAAGTCTCCTCCTTTCCCTAAGCAATTGGCCATGCAAAAGCAAATAGCCCAAACTGATACTATCCTTCTCAGCCAACTAAAAGATATAAACATCAAGATTCCCTTAATCCAAGCCATCAAGGATATTCCTAACTATACCAAAACTATTAGAGATCTCTGCATAAAGAATCTGGGAAGGAAGAGAATAAACCCTCAGATGGTGCATGTTTTAGGTAATCTTGCTGACATCATGTTGGATAATATAATTGTTCCCAAATACACAGATCCAGGCAGCCCAGTGGTGGATGTAAAGATCAATGGGACTCTGATTAAAAATACCTTGATAGATCTAAGAGCTGCAATTAATGTCATGACCAAGGAAATAATACAGACACTCTAATTGAATAACCTTAGGCCTACTCAGATAGTCTTGCAATTAGCTGATAGGTCTATAGTCAAACCTAGAGAAGTCATAGAAGATTTGGTCATTGCTTTAGATTCTTGGGAATACCCTATTGATTTCATTATTTTGCAACCTAATGTTAATCTTGTTGGATATCCTCTTATACTAGGTAGAGCATGGCTTGCCACTACTAATATATTCATAGGTTGTAGGTCTGGCAACATGATCATATCTAATAGGACAGTGACCAAGAAGTTGGTTTTATATCCACCAGCCCAGCCATACCACAAGCTTGAGTAGACCATTTGGCCTAGTCTGGAGGATGAGGATGCTTTTTCCCTGCAAACCCTAATGACTATAGAACTCATCCCTTTATTGACTATTCTAGATGAAGATGAATTAATTGCTCATGTTATACAAAACAATTGTGGGAGACATCCATAGCAGCAAGACTGCCTATCTTGCTTACAAGACCCTTTGAGTAGCATAATACCCAACAGTTCATCAAAAGAAGTCTCCCAAATCTTCCATGCATTATTACCTCAGCAATGCTTACCTGCATTACCTAGCCTTGATTTGTCTTCAATTCAAGAACTATCCAAACAAGTAGAAGTCAAGCCAAGTAAGATGTTGAACATTAACAATACACTGACTGATGAACAATAGCATTCCCTGCATGCAATACTACATACACACTCAACAGTATTTTCTTGGGATTGCAATGACATGAAAGGCATTGATCATGTCCTATGCATGCACAAGATATACATAGATGATGGATATAGACCAATCAGACAGCAGCAGAGGTGCATGAATCCAGCCCTTAGAGAAATTGTTAAAGCTAAGCTTCAGAAGCTTTTGGATGCAGGCTTTATATTACCCATTTCAGATAGTAAATGGGTTTCACCATTGGTTATAGTCCCCAAGAAAGGTAGCAAATGGAGGGTCTGTGTTGATTACAGAGAATTGAATATTGCTACCAGGAAGGATCACTTTCCATTGCCTTTTATTGACCAGGTTCTTGACTCTTTAGCAGGCAAGAAATATTTTTCCTTTCTTGATGGTTTTAGTGGTTATAACCAGATTAATATTGCTCCAGAAGATCAGGATAAGACAATGTTTACCTGCCCTTGGGGGACATATGCATACTTTATCTTACCCTTTGGGCTGTGCAACACTCTAGCTATATTTCAAAGGGAAGTCTTAAGCATTTTCTTTGTTTTTGCCCATGACAGTATGGATATTTATATGGATGACTTCACCACATATGGTGACACATATGATGAAGCCCTACACAACTTGGAGAAGTATTGAAGAGGTGTATAGAGCATAACCTCTCTTTGAGTAATGAAAAGTGTTTTTTGATAATGACACATGGAATAGTCTTGGGATATTTCATATCAAGTGCAGGCATCCAAGTTGACCCAAAGAAGATTGAGATTATATCTACCCTACCTATTCCACAAAAACAAAAAGATGTAAGGAGCTTCCTAGGCCATGCAGGATATTATAGGAGGTTCATTCAGGATTTTAGCAAGATTATTGCCCCTCTGTTTACCCTATTGACCAAGGACGGTGAATTTGAATGGAAATCATATTGTCAGATCTCTTTTGAAAAGATAAAAACATCCTTGACATAAGCCCCTATCCTCAGAGGTCCAAATTGGTCACTACCCTTTCACATCCATATAGATGCATCTGATTTTTCCATTGGAACAGTCTTGGGTCAACAAGAAGGAAACAAGGAGTATGCCATATACTATGTAAATAAGAATCTACAAGGAGCTGAGTTAAACTATACTGTGACAGAGAAAGAGATGTTAGCAGTTGTTTATGCAATTAATAAATTTAGGCACTACATAACTAGTTACAAGGTTTTCATCCATACAGATCATGTAGCGATTAGATACTTGATGAATAAACCCATAGTAGGTGGCAGACTTGTAAGGTGGTTATTGTTGTTGCAAGAGTTTGATATTACAATTGTTGACACACCAAGCAAGGCCAATTTTGTTGCTAATTTTCTGTCTAGACTACCTACACAGTCTTTAGATGGAGTGGTTGATGATTCTTTTCTTGATGAGCATCTATTTTCTCTCACTATACACAATCCATGGTATGCAGCTATAGCCAATTATTTGGTTACAGGGCAGATTCCTGGATACTTCTCTCCAAGGGAGAAGAGGCAGCTAGTTCATAAATGTTTCTCTTACTCTTGGATTTCTGTATTTCTATTTTACACTGGACCAGACAATATTATGCGAAGATGTATTAGGGAGGATGAAGTATTTGATGTAATGAAGGCTTGTCATGATGAGCCTTGTGGGGGATATTTTGCAGCTAAGAGGACAGCCTTCAAGATCTTGACAATAGGATATTACTGGCCAACACTTCATAAAGACACTGTCAAGTACACACTAGGAGCTGTGATAGATGCTAGAGAATAGGCAGGCCTACTAGAAGTGATGAGATGCCTTTGTAGCCATAAATCTCATTGGCTCCTTTTGACAAGTGGGGTTTGGATTTTGTGGGTCCTATATCTCCTGCATCAAACAACAAAGAATATATCCTAGTGTGTACTGACTACTTAACTAAATGGGTTGAAGTGAAGGCATTACAGTTTACCAGAGATGGCAATGTGGCCAAATGCTTGTATGAAGACATCTTCACTAGGTATGGTTTTCCAAGAGAAATAGTAACTAACCAGGGACCACAGTTTACATCTGATTTAATAACCAAATTGGTTGAAGAATATCATATCAGGGATAAGAAATCCACTCCATACCATCCTCAGGCTAATGGTCAGGTGGAAGTCACTAATAGAGAAATTGATAACATCCTGAAAAATACAATGTAGCTTCATAGAAGAGATTAGGTTTCTAGGCTCCCTGAAGCTGTTTGGGCATACAGAACAACCTGGAAGACAACTAAAGGATTTACACCTTATGAGCTAGTCTATGGCAAGATAGCAATCCTGCCTATTGAATTTGAACACAAAACCCTGAGGATAGCAATGGACCTAGGAATGGATTTGACAAATGCACAATAGGAAAGGCTACAACATTTTAATACCTTGGATGAAATTAGACTAGAGGTCATTCATCATACAGAGGTCATACAAAAATAAAGGGCAAAATGGCATGACAAATACATCAAATCAAAGGAATTTACCGCAGGTGACTAGGCACTCCTTTATGATTCAAGATATAAAGACTTCAAGGGCAAGCTTCAATCATGTTGGTGAGGTCTATATGAGATCAAGCAAGTCTTTCCTAATGGTGCAGTTCAATTGCAAACTATTAATGAAGTTCAGTTTTCACTACTGGTAAATGGGAACATGCTAAAATTATATAAAAAGCCACTTCAGAAGGATGACTTTCTTGTTTCCTTATCTACTCAGTATGCTCCTCCTAATACTCCTGATGATGATGCTATGACACTAGATGATACACATTCAAACGTTGATACACCAATACTGTCCAGTGATGTGGAGGTTGAGTTGCAATACTCAACCCTTGTTGCTAAAAATTAAATTTCTTTGTTTTTAAATCACATGCACACACCACACAATTTCCATGGTTACAACAAGTTATTTCGACCGGGACCTATTTTGTTTCACTCATTCAGATTGGGACCTGACTCGGTTGGGACCTGATATATTGTGTTTCCAATTAACCAGTCGAGACCTGTGCTGAAGGCACTCGTAGCACCATCTACATGCCACTCTATTCCATCACTTGGTGAACAATACCTCAATTCTCCCACCCATTCCACATGCTCGTATTCATTTTAAACTACTTCATTCTATTGCTCCACGTAGCAATTCACATTAATGAATTGGTACTTTTCTTCATCATCACTTGTTATACCATTATATCTCTGCAGCCGTACCCGCCACATTCTATCACCCTATATCTCGTTTGCCACATGCATATCATCTCAAATCATCCAAGTTGTTCACAATTTCCAAGGTATGTTAATTATTCATTTCCACTTCATATGTACATTCAATAACTTTCAATTATTACAACTAGATTTCTTTTTATATTCATGATTAGTAATAGTTTATTTCATGCATGCGACGAATATTATCACCATTTATTTTCATCACATCTCATGCCGTAATACCTACCACATGAAGTGAGGTCACTTCACAATTAAGTTGGAGGGAGGATTATTTTCAATTTTTTCCATTAGAAAAACATTTGCCTTTGAAAACCTTGCCTTTCAAGAAAACCAGACAAATATTATGTGCCATGAACTTACCTTATTTTGTCAACAAGTGAATTAGTACCCTAAGGAAGTTATTGTGCAAAGGAAAGAAGAGGTAGATTGGTTCTTTGGGGTGGCAAGTTGAAGCAGTAGAAATTAAGCAACAGTAATTGATGTTGTGCAGAAAATTGATACTGTAGAGTTTGTAATTCACAGTGGTAATGGGAGGAGACATGATCAGAAGAGAACCTTTGGCACATAAGGAACTACTAGAGGATGTGATGGTTCTCCCGCTCTTCACAAGAGTAGGTTGGTTAGATTAGTTCCTGAAATTGATAGAGTTTGTTGATGATATGATGAAAGAATTTCCATTTACTCTATAGTATGATGAAGCAATGGTGAAGGGGTTAACTATAGATGCTTCTGAGTTAGCTATTGCTCAGGTCATAGGATTGCCATGGACAGGGTCCGAGTACCCAGCTAGAGTTGATGCAGCTGCGGCTAGGGAGGAGTTCTGTGAAAGAGGTGAACACCTAGCTTCTACCACACAAGGTACCAAACCACTATCTCTTCCCTTATTTTGGGGGAAATGTGCCTATTATATTATCAAGTATATTACCTATGATGGTAGATACAATATGTTATATAATGTACAACTTAAATTGCTCAACCATTTGCAACATGAAAAAATTGTCAATGTTCCAAACTATCTATATACTATGTTGAAAAGGACGTCTTCAAAATATTAGAGACAATAGGTAGACACTACTCTTTCTCACCATTATTTGATAGTTTTGTTAATAAAAGGGAGTTTAAGGATTCAGTACCCTCAGATTGGATGGGAAGCTTTTAAACAATGTGTAGACATTTCAACACTTTTAGAGGCACCAGAACCAGAAGATGAAATTCCATATGGGCCTGAGCCTCCTCTTGAAACTGAACAGGAAGAGCCACAACATGAGAACCCTCTAGAGTTTAGGTTTGTATCAGCTGAGGAACCCTCAACATTTGCCCCTCAAACTAAAAGAATCACTCCTTCAACATCTGGTAAGGAAAAGAAGAGTAGGAAGGGAGTGAGTAAACACAAGAGTGCAACAAAAGAAGGAATTGTAGGGGAAAAGAGGAAGGGGGACAATAAAAAGAGGAAAAAGGTAGATAAGTAGGAAATAGTCACACCTAGATGCTCAAGGAGGTTAAGGAGGCAAGGTACCAAAGAGCAAGTTGTTGAGAAATAGAGAGGAGAGGACAAAATTATAGGCTAGCAGGACAATGATCCAACTCCTCTAAATCTAGATTCAGATAGAGGAGAAAACCCCCTTGAGGATGTCTCTGCAGATGCCTATGAAAATGTTGATATGCCTGTAAAGAAAAGAAAGTACATTTCTTCTTCTGATTTTGAGTCAGAAGACTTGTTTACTGCAAGAAAGATGGGTAAACCTGTGCCAAATGATTCTGCTAAAGAAGTTTTTGATGTTCCTAGAGAAATGAATGATAATGACAATGTTGAAAAAGAAAAGGAATTATTAGAGGATAGAGATATCGAGAAGGAACTTTAAGAAGCCTTAAATAGAATAAGATAGCTGAAGGAACAAGTAAGCGGTTATGAAGAAAAAGATAAAGAGAAAGAGAAAAGAATTCAGGAGTTGGAGGAGAAGATCCTAACTTATGGCCATGGTTCTAACTTAGACTTGTTGGCACAGTTGGCTGAAAATAAAACAAAAATTGAGAAAGAAGAAGTACTTACTCTCCAACCTCCTGTGACAAGGACCCCAGAGTACCATACTACCCTATCTTTGGGCTTTGAGCTAATAAAATTGACTGATACAACTAAGCAAGAAAAAGACAATTGGGAAAAAGAAAAACATAGTTTTAATGCATCAATTGCAGAAAAAGATTTGATAATCAAGAGGTTGGAGGATTGTTTGGCAGAAGTTATTGATAGAGCCAAGAAAATCATTGGATGCAGGCCTCCACCCAGGGTTTATGCATTATTTCTAAAAGAGAAATTCCTTAGTTTTCAGTTTAATAGATTTATCAATAATCAACCTGAATTACATTCAAGGAACATTTTTTGCAATCATTTCAAAGAGGTCAGTTTAGAAGAACAGGACCAGTTGTGTGAATACTATCTGCATAATTACTTGATGGATGAGGACACATAATGGAACCCCTGCATCTATGTTGGAGACCTATAGATTAGAGCACTAATGTCATACTTTAAAAATGAACAACTCAGGGGAGTACTGATGGACCAATATGAGGAGCAGGAAAAGAAGGATCCACTACTAATTAGGAAAGAAGCCTTAGAACCTGAAGTGATCCTAACCCAATGGCTAACGTTACTTTCTCATAAGGGTCCAGGTAAGGTGATCATGGATTTAAGACCCAGGGATCACAGAAGAATATAGATATTAGTAGTGTCTATCATTCAGAATTGTCAAAGGTATGTGCAAAACAAGTGGAATAGCCTAACTCCAGAATTGCAAAAGAAGGAACCCCACTCTTTCCACAACTTCATGAATATGTTTGAGAGGTTATGCAGGTACATCTAGATCTCAGAGAAAAAGGGAGTAGCATGGTTGCCTCTTACTTATCAGCCACCTATCCTTCTCTACCCAGTGCCACACTATACAGGAGGGAGAGGTGATAAGTGTAGGCGTGCTGAGCTAAATAGGATGGAAAGACTTAGATATTACAATGGATTCTATCTCAAACAAGGAGTCAAAGAAAACATGGACCTTAGAAAAACCACTTTGTATTAAAACTTTCTGCCCTAGATCTTAGTTCCTTGGTTTTGCTTAGGGACAAGCAAAAGTTTAAGTTGGGGGGAAATGGTGGGTTGAAATATTGACTTTCTATTATGATGTTTCTATATGTTTTTAAAGACCTTTTTACATGATTCTGCAAGAACCTTACAGACATTACCTTTATTATATGTTGTTTCACATATACTTCTCAGAGACTTTGAATCTATGCTGGTAAATGGAATATGGTGATTATATTCTCAAGTGGATGTTTAAAATTATTGATATGCATGTAATATAGATAGGATTTCATAAGTGTAATATGAAAGGTTATTTTGTGTATATATGTTGGAATAATTAACCTTGCGTAGAAAAGACATAGCATCCAAGAAGGAGTAATTGTAGCAGAGTGCAAAACAAGGGAATTGATTAAAGTGCAGTCCACGTGCCAGAAATGAAGATCGATGGAGATGAACGTGGTCATTATGGAAGAATAAATGCAAGGAAGAAGAAGACTTGTTCTAGAAGTCTAACTGTAGCTTATGTGTTTTCATTCATGAGCTATTGTATGGGAGTTTTGTTCGAATATGACTCTATTTCCTTTGTTCTAGATAATTAATAATTTGATCTCGAAATTCTATCCTGATATCTAGGGATGAATTGATGATCACAATTAGTTAGAAGTTTGCATACAACTCTCCCACTTTTGTATAAGTTAGGGGATGAGTTTGTTGATTGGTTAGCTGTTATTTTTACTTTCTATCTACATGGTCGTTACTCTATTTTTACAGTTATCTGTTATCTGTTATTCTAGACATGTTTTGATTTTGAATAAAATATGAAGAAGGTTCTATCTTTGATATGAATTGAATCCAATTGCATGTCATGGAAAATATGTGAATATCTGAAGTAGATTTAGTTTCCAGAAGAAGTGAGATAGTTCCCTGAGCTGGCCACTCAAGGTACTAACTCTTGCTTCATACATTGATTTATTTATTTATGCATTTCTAGTTAGATTGTTTCATGTTATCTTATACATTGTATTGTGAAGTAAGTAAGAAATCATGATTGCTATTTCTGATAAGTTGTGATTCATGCATAGAATACCTTATTGAAGTCCTCCAGAGGTTAGTGTTAAGTATTTTTTCATTCTATGTATTTCAAGTTAATTTTGTAATTCTCTGTTGAATATAGCTATCTTCAGCTTATGCCAGGGGTACCCATAGCAACTAAGTTTTTAACTGTTTTTGTTGTTCTTTCATTTCTATGAACTCCAATCAATTAAGTTGATTAGAATAAGTTTGTATGAGATAGTTTAGGATAGAAATGAGTCTTGAAGGCATATATAGTGCGAGCATCATCATAAGCTTACACTCCTTGGTCGATAATTCAATGTAGGAATGCAATGATAGAGTGGACTGTTCAGTTAGGTTTAACCCTGGATTTTGTATAAGTCTACAACGCATTAGTTTTCCTCTACAGTTGCTGCCCTACATGTAGAGTTTCTAGTATTCATGATGACTGATTTGCAAGAAGTTTACAACTTTAACGTAATAGTCTGAAAAGGCCTAGTGAAGAACCTAGCACTTTGATACTAAATGTAAACTACCAAAATTCCAAAATACATACATAACTGAAATTAAGGTTAAAGTAATAGTAAGTAAAGTAATTGCAACTACATTATCAAGTAAAAGGAGATAGAATTAACATTTGTTAATGAAAGATTTCATTCATAAATTTGAATATACAATCCTAGGTTACAATTCATCTTTCCAAAGTACAATTACAGAGCTTCATGAAGTAAACAATATACACAAGTTTCAATAATCACTTTATTGCCTTACAATTCATTTTGGTTTCAATATGTAATAAAAATGTCAACATGAACAAATAGAATCCAATATAGATCAATCCTCAACTGCCATCGACCAACTAGTCATCTATTGCATCAAAGGACAAGAATATGGTTCAGGTACTTTTCTATCCAACCATGAAGCTTACACTTCCTTGTATTCTTCAAACTGAAGAATGCCCAACCCTACTCGAAGGGCCTAGAAACCTGTAAACAAATGGTAGGGTGGAATCTGGTGCATTCCTATTAACCTACTATTACCAATTTTTCTTATAGCTCCAATTGGTAGAGCTGGAGTACATTTAGTTCATTTTAGCTAAGAAAGGTTAGCATTTTATGCTGTAAGTTATTTGCATAGTTGGAATGATTCAGTTATCTTGCAGTTCAATTGTTCAAAAGAGAAAGAATTTTTAGATCATCATTCATTTGCAGAAAGATGCATAAGAGATAAGTTATTTCATTTCACTACAATGTTTATCTATTTTACAAATGAAATACATAAAATAAATAAACATTGCATTGAATGAAAGAATGATAAATCAAATGTCCCACACAAGCCATGGGAATAGCTGAACAAGTGCAAATATAAGAAATATATTATGCATCTAAGGATAGGAGAGAAGGATCATATCCATCATTTCCTTGTAGTGTCTTCAGTTTCTGAGGATGCCTTCTGTCCTTGCTCCTGATCTCTAACAAGAACCTGCAAAAAGTTGGAAAAAGACCTATTAGAGCTCCGATTATGATTTTCCTATGGCCTATTAGAAGAGGCATAATACATTGCTTATAATGCACTGGATTAGAAATACATCATTCACATGCAAGAGGAACTGAAAGAGAAGCAATCATTGAACTTCATTGTTTTTATCTAATCTGTTTGTTTCATGTGCAGGTACAGGATAAGTCATGTAGCTGATTGAAGACATATTAGCATGTGATGTCAAGTGGGCTCCCATAAGGGTTGAGCCTAGCATGCTACCCCTTAATCTAAAAGGGATGGAATGGAATAGAGATCATTATTCATATTGCTTAAATTGAATAATTGAACTAAAGGAGTATCAAATCAATCAGGTGCATTGGTTTTGAGAACATGACACAATCATGACTGCAATTCAAAGATTGGAGTGAAATCATGAGGGTGAATTGAACTCACATAGAATAGTATCTAATGCATGACAGCATCTGACATTATTGCTACAGTAACAAATAAGAGAGTGGAAGTCATAAATGAACATCATAGATCCATGTATGGGATAGTCAGAACATCAGGTATACTCCTATAATGTCCCCAATTTTGAGAGCATTAGAGTTTGGAAGATTAGCCTATTATCTAACCCTCGTAGGCAAATGGAGTTGTTTAGAGGGTCCCGTTGGGCAATTATCAGGGTGTTTCCTTCTCCGGAGCTTAGTTTGGTTCAGGTTGGGCCTTCGTTTGATGTTTCTAGACTCAGTTATACACACTTACTATTTATAGTAAGTCACCATTTTAGAAGAGCCAGTGTTTCTATATATAGTAGGGCACTTGGACAGGTCTTGATTGTAATGTCGATCCCTTACTCAATTGGTTTGATCAGGTAATGAGGGGTTTACTATTTACAGTAAGACTGTGGTTGTAGAGAGGGACCCCTTCTATTTTTAGTAAGGTGATTGGATGCATAGAGGGTACCATGGTGAAACCCCAGGTTCAGACAGAATTGAGAAATGATGTCTAATTATGGAAATAAGTGATTTTTAATTATTATTAAAGGTAATATTTAATAATAATTAATTATTATTAAAAGGACATCATGTGGTTAATAGACCTTATGTTATAAGGGGATTATAATGATATTTTTTTTAAAGGTGCATATAATAATGACCTGTTTGACTTTATTAAAAGGGGGTCATTTAATGATATTAAAGTCAAATAATTAAGTCATGGATTAAAGTGCTCAAGTGAATTTATATTATAAAGTATTTATTAAAAACCTAAAAGTGGACTGTTGGCAAGAGACACATTGTGGCTTCATGATTGTTGTCATTGATGGCAACAAAGTTCATCCTACACATCCATAGGACATGGTATGCCTATACCGAAAGTCAGATTGAAGAGTGTTGTGGTCCGGTAAGCAAGAACAGAGCATGTGGCAAGGTCTGACAATCAGGTCCAGATCTCTCAAAGGAAGTATCTCAGTAAAGTGCGGACTTGGGGAAGTCTAAAGGTGTACCTTAACTGATACATTCTAGAGATTGAGCCTCTGGTGATAAAAGGGTGAAAAGATATGAGCACCTAAGTGTTCGGTTCCTGTTTGGTAGAGTTGATAGAGGAAGAACCGACCAGCAGAGCATCAGACCTTAATCCGGATGAGTTATTGATGGTGATCAAGTTTCTTAAGGTATCATTCATGATTGGCCGACATGATTGATGACTTCTATAAGCATCTCCTTGATACGCATCACTTGATAAGTAAGGATTCAGCCGACAAATCAGAGTTTGGAAAAATATTGACTATTCCGGATGCCGACTAGAAAGGTGTTGAAATCATTGGTACAGATATATATACCAGATGGATTTGGATGTGAAGGTGTGTGTTGTGTATGGAAAAGTGTGAAGAAAAGCAGAAGGGCATTGTGAAAACAGTAAGACGAGTCTGATATGTGACAGGACATTAGCACCAAAGAAGAGGAAGAATGAAGTGCAGTAGATTAGTGTATTGAGCCTTACCAGAACTAAATCTCAGCATATGTGGATGCTTCTCATTAGTTAAAGTTTCTTGTTACTCTCTTTATAACTTGTAGATAGTGAGTCTGTTGTAGGCAGTGAGCCTCTTGTGAGCAGTGTGCTCGGGCAGTGAGCCCTAATTGGCAAGTGCCATTTTGTATTTCTATTCTTCTAATAGAGAATACATTCTTGGGTTAGTCACCCCGTGGGTTTTCCATTAATAGGGTTTTCCACATCAAAATCATTGTGTTATGTGTATTGTCTTTGTTTCTGCTTTCATGATTATGGATGCTTATTTGCTTTGATGTTGCACTAGTTGTTAAAGAAGAACAAAAAGTTAAATTAATTAAGATAACTGATTCACCCCCCCATCTCAGTTATCAACAATTGGTATCAGAGCCAAGTTCCTCCAAACAGAGCCTAACAGCTTGAGGAGATCTGGGAATTCAAATGGATGTGTACGGTATGAGGGAACAACTTCAGTCTGGCCTAGATGATCTTGAGCAATCTAACTCTAAAGTCAATGAATTAAAGGAAAGACTCAAACAGGCTGATGATTTCATAAATGAACTAAAAGGGAAATTGAGTATCTCTATGAAAAAGAGAAAGGATCTGCTTCAACAATTGGCAAGTCAAGGTGAAGCCAATGATACAAATGAAGATCTGAAGGAGAAAACCAAGTTATGTGAAAATTTATCAAAAGAGGTCATTATGGTAAGACATGAAATGGAATTAGGAGTTATGAAATTCACTCAAGAAATTGAAGAGAAAAGAAAAACTGAAGATGATCTAATACAATCTCTCAAGGAGAAATCAGAAGACTACCACAAAATGGATAGAATAATCAGGCATCTAGAATCTAATCTTGAAGAAGCTAAAGATAATGAAGAACAACTTGAGAATCAAATTGACACTGTTAAAAGGGAGCTTCAAATAGCAAATGAATATAAGGAGAAATTCAAGATAAGCTTTGCTCAACTTGAAGTTCTTCTTCAAAGCCAAAAGAGGGTAGATGACAAGCAAGGCTTGGGATATGAAAAAGGTGAAAGCTCCAGATCCGGTCAGAAGAACTCCAAATCAGAAAATCCAAGAAAAAGGCCTAGAAGACCTCCCGTAAGGCAACCAAATTCTCAAAGATATCCTTCCTTAAATAGATACTACCACAATTACAATAACTTTGGTCATAAAGTAAATCGGTGCAGAAGAAGAATGAATTAGACTAGGTCATCCTTCTCTGGACAATGTTTTAATTGCAAAAGGTATGGTCACAAAACTCATGAATGCAGAAATATACAAATGAACAATTCATTCAATGGTAGATTTTTTGCATGCAATAGAATGGGACATATGGCTAATCAGTGTAGATCAAGAGGATATCAGTTAAATATGCAAAGAAATGTTGTTCGCTACAATTGCAATAGATCCGGTCATATTGCCAAATTCTACAGAAGCAAGAATCAGGACAAAAAGGGTCTTGTGCATCATAATTAAAACCAAGACAAAGGAAAAGGAAAAGTGAATGTGAATGACATTCAAAGGGAAATGAACAAGATATGGGTGAAGCGAAGTACATAAAATGATGGGGATGGATCCGCACCAGAATCTGGTGTTGATATTCCTTCTGAAAACTAAATAGATGAGCTCTGGCTCAGGGGGAGCCACAAAAGAAAATATTTTCCCCCAGCCAGTCAATTGGTGCCTAAAATTGGCACATGGAAGGTTGCGGACTACAAGGGCTCTTAGAGAAACATCTAAATAACCCTTGGGGAAGATATGAAAGATCCGCAATGAATTTGAAGAGGTTAATCATCTAAGATTAATCCGTTTAACAGTCATCTGGTAAGAACAGGTTTTTCACAGTTAGATCTGGTATGATTCAAATTTGAGGTATCTTGATTTGCAGATAGATCAAATGTTTGGAGAAAGGAAGATAGATTGTCATCAATCATCGAGAATAACTCTAAATGTATCTCAGTGATCTGAAAAAGATCCTTCTCAGAACAAGGAGAATAAGGCAACCGAAATAACTTAAGTTGCACATTTAATGCAATATGGAATTAGGGTTTGCTCAGAGATAAAAGGGTTTATTTGCTCATCACTTGTACATTTGCACTTGAGAAGAAGAGAAAAAGAGCTTTGCAAACAAATTATCTCAAGCCTCTCAAAGATCAACCACAAAAGACAATTCTTCCAGCAATCTGATCCAACTCATTCCATGAAACCTATAAGCGTAAAAATGTATTCTTCGCTCTTGATGAAACTCTCTCTCTGAATCTTTAAGATGGCTACTCTAAATGTTGTAAAGATTTTTGATAGGCCTCGCCCCAAATTTAAGAAACATCCCTGCAAATCTCTAGAAGTGGATCCCTTAGGGGCATTTTCCAGTATTCTGCATGGCGTTTTGCATGTTGAAGACATTAGGGCATATGTTCATGCGAACATTAAAGATTTTGGGGAATCCAAGATGATAGATATCTATCACAATCAGTTAATAGATGACTCATTTGAACGCAAACCACAGTATAAGGCTATTCGGGACAAACATTTTGCACAATGTATTCATTTCCCCTATTTTACAGAAGATGAATGGGTCCGGTATGTTCTAAGTAGAATGCATGATAACTTTATATGGTTGACAAGGCCATTCAAGATAACCAAGGATGCCATTAGGGCAGTTACCAGATTGTACTCATCCGGTGGGATACCTACTCTCAAATCTGTCAAGAATCAGACAATGAGTGAGGCAACTGGATCAAAATTTGACAAGAGAGCAATGACAATTGAAGATATCACTGATCTAGATATCAAATTTGCATCCATGATAATTGGTTACAAGATATATCACTCTAGCAGGGAAAATTCAGTACCCAGAACTGCAATTTATACAGCTTATCAGATGCTAAAAGAAAATGTTGACTATGATCTTTGTGAACTTCTTCTAAGCCAACTGTTGGAGAACCTACAAAAGATCAAAAAGGACAAGAAGAACTCATTCAAGTATGGTGGGCTAATATTATGTTTATTCTTCTACTTCATGAATGAGCTTGCCAGATCTAGTGGTTGGGTATGGCAGAATGATAGACCTGTAGCCATTCAAATCAGAGATTATATGCATGGGCTTGGTGATGCCAAGGCACAAAATATAGCACTCTGGGGCTATTTCAAGAACTTTCAGAGTATGATGCAAGAAAGAGAGAATTCCCCAATCTCTAGTTGAAAAGTATAAGGATACAGTATGCTTTATGGTAGAAACTGATCAATGCCTAATGGAGGCAGTAGAGCCAAGGACAGTCTGGATCATGCCAATGGGGTATGAAGTAGATGAGAAAATTGTAGAGCTACATGTACAACACATGCTTAGTCAACCTAAGGATCCTAAGGCAGAAAGGTTTGGAACCTTTGAAGAGCTAAGTGTGAAGATCCATGTGGAGCTTAGACAACCGAAGATGAAGAGAAAAGTGAGAATAGAAGTAGAGAATGTTGCCAAAAGGTATGGCATATCAAAAGAGGAACTTGATGCAAACAAAGAGAAGATGGAAAGGGCAGAGAAAGAAAAGGAAGAAGCAGAAAAGGAGAGTACTCCGGTAGAAGCCCCCTCCCGAACCAGATCCTCTAAAAGCTCTACACCTGCCACTGCTAAGATCTCAAAAGCATCAAAACCGGAAGCAAAATCATCTGGTAAAGGAGAAAAGAGAATAAAGACAAAGGCTACAAGATCATATATAAGCCTCAAAGATGATGAAGAGATAGAATTTGATGAAGAGAACAAGAAGAAGAAGAAGAAAGTATCTAGAGAATCCTCTACCGGTCTAGACAAGGAAGAAGAAAAGACAGATAAAAGTGTTGAGAAGCCTACTCTTGACGATATCATTAAGGAAATTACTGTGGATGGAAACCTGAAAACATTAACAGAATTCTATGATGAATGTAGTGAAGCTAACCAGAAGATCCTACAAGATGCCACAATCAAGTATCTGAATATCTACAACAAAGCTTTCATCGAAATCATATCTCTAATTCCTAAAAGCCTTGAGAAGGAACTTGAAATCAGAAAGAATAATACTAAAGAAAAGGTTATGGAGATCTAGGAATAGATAGCCATTCAGCTCTATCCTTCCATCACTCCTAAGCAAAAGAATATGATCTTCAAAGATTGCAAGGATGAGTTCCATAGCAAAGCCAGGATGAATCAGCTTATGCTTGGAGAAATTGACAAGGTGGCTAAAGAAACAGAAGACATCCTCTGGAATGCATACAAAAGATTCAATATTCTTATTATAGAGGACTTAGGTGATGATCCCTCGGCCATGGATGACAAAGAAGAATCTACTAAGACAATGGTAGAAGAGGTAAAGGAGACAAGTGAAGAGAAAGCTAAAGACTTAGATTCCTCTACTCCAGAAGAGGAAGTTCATAAAGAAGAAGACACTTCTCTTTCGGATCCTCCTGCATACTCCGGAATTGAAGGAGAAGAAAGAAAAGAAGAAAGCATTAGTCAAGAAGAACAAGTAAAGGGAAACGAAGAAGGTCAAACAGAAAAGACCACAGATGACAGTGCTAAGGCTGCAGAAGGGGAGAAAACCCTGTCACCAGCAAGAGACACAGTGGAAGCAGTCAAAAATTTCTTAACCAAAGAGATGATGGAATTTGATGAACCAGAACTTCTTCAAGGTCCATTCAATTTTGATTCCCTCTCCCTAGTTCAAACCATGAAGCTAGCATCCTTTACTCAAGCAAAGGCAAAAGAAAAACTCCTGAAGTCTCACATGGAAGACTGTGAGCTCATAGAAGTTGCATCCGGTGTATTGGAGAAGATCATGCCATCCTTCCAAAAGGATCCTTTGGCCTCCACATCTGGTAATCTAAAGTCTCTTGTAAATTCTATTCATTCACATTTTGATTCCATAGAAAAGTCAGCAGAAGAAAAGGTCCGGAAGGAGTTTTTGGAAAAGAGACTCTCTGAAGTACAAGGTCTAATAAAAAATGATAGGAGAGTTATGGATATTGGAATAAAGAGCTTAGAAAATGCTCTTAAAGATGGCAGAGATATCTATAAATGTTTTTTTATCCTGGCCTCAAGTGACCATGGATATTGAGAAGAAAGTAAAAGAGCACGAGGATAAACTATTAAGTTTATCTCAAAGTTTTGATCCTCTCTCCTCCTCCATAGTAAATCAAGAGTGTCAGACTATTGCAGTCATAGATGAAATAAAGAAGCTTGAGAAGGAAAAGAAAAATAGAATAAATAGGTTAAGTGAACTTAGAGGGATCATTATCCCTAAGTTAGAGGACATGCATGAGGCCCTAACTGATGCACGGGCCACAACCCAAACCAATGATCTGACAGATATTAAGAAGGCAGAAGCTTTTGCATTCCTATTGAGTGGTCACATCTCAATTTTGGACAGGATGAAGCAGAGTTGGGCGACAAAAGTTGTACAGTTGAAGAATACTTTTGCAGACATACTTAAGTATATGTAAGTACAACTTGTATATATACTTATGCGGATATGTATAGACTGTTTTTGGAAATTTTGGTGTGTGGACCCTACCCTTTGCCATTGATGTCAAAGGGGGAGTGAGGAGCAGTGAAAAATGTGGAATCCAGCTAAGGGGGAGCTCCAGTAAAGTTTACATTAGAACAGAGCATCAACCAAGGGGGAGTGTAGTATAACACTTAGTCATTTTTCACTAAGTGTTGCCATCAATGCCAAAGGGGGATATTGTTGGCAAGAGACACATTGTGGCTTCATGATTGTTGTCATTGATGGCAACAAAGTTCATCCTACACATCCGTAGGACATGGTGTGCCTATACCGGAAGTCAGATTGAAGAGTGTTGTGGTCCGGTAAGCAAGAACAGAGCATGTGGCAAGGTCCGACAGTCAAGTCCAGATCTCTCAAAGGAAGTATCTCAGTAAAGTGCGGACTTGGGGAAGTCTAGAGGTGTACCTTGACTGATACATTCTAGAGATTGAGCCTATGGTGATGAAAGAGTGAAAAGATATGAGTACCTAAGTGTTGGGTTCCTGTTTGGTAGAGTTGACAGAGGAAGAACCGACCAGCAGAGCATTAGACCTTAATCCAGATGAGTTATTGATGGTGATCAAGTTTCTTAAGGTATCATTCATGATTGGCCGACATGATTGATGACTTCTATAAGCATCTCCTTGATATGCATCACTTGATAAATAAGGATTCAGCCGACAGATCAGAGTTTGGGAAAATATTGATTATTTCGGATGCCAACTAGAAAGGTGTTGAAATCATTGGTGCAGATATATATACCAGATGGATTTGGATGTGAAGGTGTGTGTTGTGTGTGGAAAAGTGTGAAGAAAAGTAGAAGGGCAGTGTGAAGATAGTAAGACAGGTCTGGTATGTGACAGGACATCAGCACCAAAGAAGAGGAAGAATGAAGTGCAATAGATCAGTGTAATGAGCCTAACCGGAACTGAACCTCAGCATATGTGGATGTTTCTCATCAGTTCAAGTTTCTTGTTACTCTCTTTATAACTTGTAGACAGTGAGTCTCTTGTAGGCAGTGAGCCTCTTGTGAGCAATGTGCTCAGGTAGTGAGCCCTAATTGGCAAGTGCCATTTTGTATTTATATTCTTCTAACAAAGAATACATTCTTGGGTTAGTCACCCCATGGTTTTTCCCTTAACAGGGTTTTCCACATCAAAATCATTGTGTTATGTGTATTGTCTTTGTTTCTACTTTCATGATTATGGATGCTTATTTGCTTTGATGCTGCACTAGTTGTTAAAGAAGAACAGAAAGTTAAATTAATTAAGATAACTGATTCACCCCCTCTCTCAGTTATCAACATGGACTTCAAAGGCAAATTAAATACACTTCACTTGGAGAAGTTATAAAAAGGCATCAAGAGGAAATGCTTTTCATTATTGAATGAGCATTTAACTTTGTTAATTTTGAAGAGAATTGGGATTTGTGTGAGACCAAGGGTTTTAGCTTTACCAGCCATTGGAGAGCAAAAATTCTTCAGTGTTGTAGCTATTCTGAGATGGTGAAATATCCATTGAAGATAGCATTCAGGAGAGCTTCATACAAAGGTTCTATTTGTGCATATTGAGAAGATTATTCAAGGGTTTGGGAAGATTATTTGCCTAAGATCATAGGTACCACTGTTGTGAAAGATTTAATTTCTGCTAGGCTGAAAACGCCTAGATTTTGGTGTTGAAATCTTCATCAATAGGAGCAGCTGGGTTAAGCTCATCATCTGGCTGCATTGTTTTGATGGAGAATTCTGTATATGAGGCTAGGCATCCAAAACTGAGGGTTTTTTGTAGTTGATCATACCATATCAGGTTCTACATTAAATTTACATCATTTAAATTGGTCATTTTGCATTATAATGGTGGTTGTCATAAGGTAGCTGTAAATGCACATTTTATATTAGATTTAGAATGTCACTTGTACTTAGACTTTAGGAGTTGCAAAACCAAGAGTCTTGGCGAATTCATGCTAGCATTGTACCTGAGGATTGCATTCTAATAAGGAGTAATACGTTGGGAGTTATATATTGAATGTAATGATCATTTTGATAGCATTATAGTATGCATGCCAACTGTTTGACAAAATGTCAATTGGCTGTAGGTGTTGATTTATACTTGCATAAGTCATCTATTGCATTTGGAAAATACAAAGACAATTGTATTTCATGCTATATTTGTAGTTTAGTCATTTAGCATTCATTTCAAGGCATTTGCATCATCTTATGTTCCAATTTCATCAAGCAAAGCAAACTGAAACTTAGAAACAACAAGAACATACTTTGTATGCAAAGTGTTTGACAATATTCCTTGAAGGTTTAAATCAGCAAATTTGCATCAGAACTAGAAAGGGATATTACAATTCCATCTATGCATCTTTCATAACATTTGTATGCCAAATCAATGTAAATGAACTTCCTCATTCAATAAGTGCATGACTATTTTGGTCAAGCATGTATTCTTAACTAATACATTGCATCTATGAAGAGGCAATCAAGCTAATGCATTCATCATGTATCTTATTTGCCATGCTATAGTAAGGTAAAAAGTGTTATCTTTCAATATGGCATACCAAGTATGCATTTGATAGAATATGGAAGACTACAACATCAAATCATATGCCATGTGTGTATATGGAAAATCGATCTATTCTAAACTAATAAAAACCAAAAAACCCAATAACATAAAGGAAACCAATTTAAATAAAAGCCATAAATAATCACTCAATGCAATAAAGACTTTTACCGAAATTTGTGTTGTTTCCTTTGGATTGAATGTGGATTGCTCAATGAAGTTGCAAAGCCATGGTTGCAACAAGCAAGTAGTGTGCTCAAGAGATCAATGTCAAAAGATCGTTATAGTGCTCAATCGACGCGTTTTGTATGCTCAAAGCTCTGTTAAGTGTGCCTGAGAATACGATCGAAGAGAGAGGGCTAATGAAGGAGATGAGGGGGGTTTATATAGATTTCATCAAAGATCGATCAACAGTCCAGATAATTTAGAAGAATCAATGGAGGAGATAAGTTGAGGAATGTGCAACGAATGAGAAGAAGACATGTGTCTTGCTTTCTTTTGTATGAGAGGAGTTATCAAGAATAGAAGAATAAGTTAACTGAAGAGATAAATCAATTAAAAGAATAAAGCAATCAGTTAAGTGATTTAAAACAAGAAGAAGGGATTTGCATGAGAAAAGAAGATATTTTGCTTTATTAAATATAGAAATATTTAATTGATGAGCAAAAAAGCTTGAGTTATATTAGAGAACTCAAATTAGAAGAAAAAGCAATTTAAATAAATAATTGATTTATTTAAATTTAGAGAAGATATTTTGGAAGAAATAATTAAATAATTGCAATTATTTAATTTAGAAGATTTTAAAAGATAATTAAATAAATAAATTTATTTAATTGTTGTGCATGATTTTGGAAGAACAGATTTTTGATTTAATTAAATAATTTAAGAATTATTTAATTTTAGATAAGAGGGAATTTGTTGAATTAATTAAATAATTAGATTTATTTAATTAATGTGGATATGATTTTTGGAAGGTGACAATGATTTAATTAAATAATTAAAAATTATTTAATTGTGCAAGAATATAGAGGAATTTAATTTAATTAATTAAATAAAGAGAATTTATTTAATTAATGTTGAATTTAGGAGATTTAGAAGAATTTGGTGAAATTAATTAAATAATTAGATTATTTAATTAATGTTTGCAATGCAAGTGATTAGACAGATAACGGAATGCAAGTGATGTGACGACTTGGTCATTTTAGGGTGTCTACATTTTGCCCCTCTTTGATGCAATGCAGCTTGTAGCGTTGCGTCAAAAAAATTAATTGTTGAAGATGTGATACAATTTTTATGCCCCAGTGTAGGTAGTTGCCCCAGCGTATGCCCCCTCGAGCGGGAAGACAGGGAGGCGACAGAGGAAAGGTGTTGACGCTTGACTAGAAAGGTGCGCGACCAGTAGGAAGAAAAAGCAGAAATAGGGGGGGAAAAACTAAAAGGGTGGGGGCACTATAAATAGGTCCCATGGGGACCACAATCCTCATTTGCACCCATTGAGATTCTAAATTTAGAGACAAGAGTTGCTAAACTGAGGTGAGAGAGAGTTGAGCAGACAGCGCGGAGAGATGCCGATTCCAGTGCACAGACATCGGGCGGAGCTGGTGCGGACCTACGGGAGGCCAACAGGAGCTCCGGCAGCGGTAAGTGATAGAAAAACCCCCTTTTAATTTGTCGATTAGGGGTAGATTAGGGCTAGGTTTGGGGGGGGGCAGCATTTTAGCCAAAAGCGCTATAGAATTGTGCAGCGCGGGTGGTAGAGGAGGAGAGCGCAGTTGGACGGGTAGTTTAGCGCGACTGGCGGGGAGTGAAAAAAATGCGTCGCGGATGGTAGGGCAGAAAAGCGCGGATGGCGAGATAGTAGGGCGCGGTTGGTAAACAGGGCGCTTTGGGTAGAAAAAATGCGGCGCGGATGGCGAGATAGTAGGGCGCGGTTGGCAGGGAGGGATAGCGCGTTTGTAAACCAAACCGCGTTTGGTGTGGATAGAAGGAAAGTTAGGGTTTAATAGAAAGGGGGAGACATAGAAGAGAGACGCCTAGCCTAGCCGACAAGAGGGAAAAGGGATGGCAGGGGTGGGGTATAGCATAGCCAATGGGTAGATAGGTTTTGAGGGATTTGGTTATGAAACTGACAAGTGATATGTTTATGGATGCAGAGGATTTTGCCACCGTTGATGTCGCGGGAGTGACACCACGCGATTGCGCACGAGGTTGTTCAGTTGACCTGGGAGGAGGATGCATTCTTAGAGCATGCAGGGCTATGGCATGTAGCACACCTCACACACATTAGGGTGAATCTCGCCCTAGTGACAGCGGTCATGGAGAGGTATCACAGCGAGACCTCGTCATTTCACTTCCCAACAGGGGAGGCTACAGTGACACTGGAGGATGTATATCGCATCCTGCGGATTCGGATTGATGGAGAGATAGTGGACTTCGACCCGGCACGGGGCGAGGCGGGCTTGGAGGAGGTCTTCTGCACAGACGACCTATGGATAGACGATGGGGAGATCCGATGGGCAGACGTCCCGAGACTCTACGATAGGATCCGCTGGATAGTGGCATCATTGATCGGCGGCTTCCTGTGCCCAGATAGGAGATCCAGAGGCTTATCAGTTGGTTGGGGGACAGTGTTATCAGGGATGTTCACCCATGGTAGACAGTACGCGTGGGGGCCTTGCGTGTTAGGCCAGCTATACCATGATATGCATTACTGTGTATACAGGAGAGGTAGGAGCCTCTCAGCAGGGGTGACCTTACTACAGGTGTGGGCGTGGGAGCACATTCCAGTCATTCGACCCATGGCGCAGCGCCACTGAGACAGAGGGGAGCCATATGCGTTTCTATATGATGGAGTGATGACACACAGGAGGATGGGATCTGTCAGCTACTGGTGGCGACAGATCGACGAGATGGACATATTTATCTGGAGGCCGTGGCTACTATGCGAGGAGTGGCCGGATGAGCACGAGCAGCTCATGTACTGCAGACAAGCTCGCTATCTGTTCGGTAGACGGACAGATATGATAGAGAGGTATCTTCCAGAGTGGGTACTGAGACAGTTTGGACTACCACAGGGGCTACCAGTGGGGGAGGCCACACATGCCAGGACGCGGAGAGAGACAGGAGACTAGGACCCGGTGATCCCGGTGGCGACAGCATTAGCAGAGGTGCGGGGACTTATCCCCGTGAGATGGGATTGGGACTCTGGGCTGGCAGACCCAGGGACACTGCCAGACTATGACCAGTACTGGCAGACTCACAGGCCGATGCGATTGACTACACCAGGTGTAGTAGGGGCAGTGGGAGAGGTGTTAGTACTTGGCGGAGAGGCCAGGAGGAGGTGGCAGGCCAAGGCAGCCGGACAGCAGGCAGGTGGACAGCAGGCAGGCGGCCAGCAGGAGGATGTTGAGATGGCGGAGGCGTTGGGCCCAGTCGTAGAGACTGATCTGCAGAGGGCCCAGCGACTGCTGCAGGAGGAGATAGCCCGGAGGACTCAACTAGAGCTCCGGATGGTTAGACTGAGGAGAGACCGGGATACAGCGCGGGCAGAGGCAAGACAGGCAGAGGTCACAGCCCAGGCACAGACACAGGTAGCCACAGCCGCACAGACAGCCCTGGCACAGGTACAGGCACAGTTACAGGCACAGGTGCAGGCCTACAGACAGCTACAGGCCCAGGTGCATGCACAGGCACAGGCACAAATGCAGCCACCGGCCGCACCAGCAGCCGACACCGAGGCAGTAGCGCAGGCCAGACGAGAGAGAGATGCAGAGGTACAGCTACGGCTGACAGCAGAGGCTACACTCTTTAGAGTGAGGCGGGAGAGAGAGGAGGCACGCCGTGCACTGGGCGCAGACCAGAGGACACTATATAGTGAGCTCGTCCGAGTGCAGGGTGAGTTGGTATCAGCTGGCCGGGAGGCAGAGTACTACAGGGGCCTGTATGTGGGTGCGGTGCCAGCAGCTCAGCAGGCACCGAGCTACAGAGACAGGAGTAGATCTGGGGCATCCGGATCGCGGAGGACAGGGCAGTTAGCGTCCTCGGTCAGAGGGCCACTTTTGCCGCAAGGGGGAGGAGGAGGACCATCAGGGGGACCTCCACCGAGCACAGGGGGAGGCCAGGGGCCACAGCAGGAGGGTAGCTCTACTCACTAGGGCATACTCATGTATATTGTATCATATTGTATTATTTTGGACAGATGCCTGCGTGCATTCTGATGTATATTTTGAGGGCTCTTGATAGCCTTGATGTACTATATTGATGTATATTTGGATGTATACACATTTTGTATTATTGATGTAGACACAGACACTTTGTATTACGATGACCATTACATGATATATATATATGATGATCTGTTCGATTCACTGCTGTTCATGCTTTTGTGTATGCATTATCTGATGTCATGGATGTGATGATATGTATGTAGGATTATGGATTCATGTGATGACATATATTGTTTATATGATGCTTATAGATGTATGATGATAGAGATGTATGATGATATAGATGTGATGACTAGTGATATCTGACATGTGGGTTTTGCAGATATGCACCAGAGAGGAGAACAGGAGGAGATGGAGGACATAGACTGTTGATCGATTACTGCAAATGAAAATGATATAAAGGGTGTGGGAATGGATGAATGAGCTTGTTGCAATGGCTTCACATTTGTATATAAAGAGCAATCCTTAGTTTGATATAGCACGTGGATAGTTTGCCACCAAGGTATAAAAGACCAAGGTGCAGTAATATCCGAGTGCGTGGACGTTGACTCTGCAAGCAAACGGTTTGAACCTAGATCCCTTAGACATAATATAACCTTGTTGGAATATGTGAATAAGACATAGTCTTGAACATAAAATAAACTTCAATACATGTAAATGCAAGAAAAAATATTAATATGTAAGATGCTAGGTCGTAACACACACAAGATAGATATGATGCTAAGAAAGATACTAAAGATCATTCCTCAAACACGGCACACAGAAAGCCATGACTATGCCCCCAATCCGTACTGCATCGCAACATACCCAGATTATAGATAAATCAAGGTAGTCTTGAATAGGTATTGGAAAAGGAACAAAAGATAAACCATAACACAAATTGACTGACTTACAAAGTAAACATACAGCCGACATATTCTCTTGCCAAAGAGGTTGCTCAGGATAGATTGGATAGGAAAGATAACAGCCTTATCGTAGGAACTCTGTGTCCGTTAAAGGGGGTTATCTACCTAAAAAGACAATGTCTCACTTGCAGGAAATGCCACATGTCGCAGGAGACGCGTGTGTTGGTCTCGACAATGGAACACTTCGAAGAAGACAAGCTTGTTGATCTAGGGCTTGGTTAAGCGGTACTTAGCTGATGTTGGCAATCGGTATGTAGGACAGTAGATGACTCTGGAAGTAGGCCTCTTTGCTTCAAGTTTGTTAAGGACTTTTGCTTTGAAAGGATGCGCTAGCTTGCTGCTTGAGTTAGTCAAGTCGAGGCGAATGGATTTTGACAACGGAAGACTAGAAGGGTGGCAGTGCTAATGGATTGGGATGGGTGGAGAATGATGGATCGTGTGTGCCTGAGTACTGGATACATCCTTCGTATTCCAGACTGCCTACATACCCTGTATCCACGGGATCAAGGCACACGACGATGGAAGATGAACGTGATAAATATGTAGTTCTAGATAGAGTGATGAATGGGTCAAGGTGAAAGGGGGGATCTTATGTACCTGAGTACTGGAAACGTGCTTCGTATTCCAGACTGCCTACATACCCATATCCATGGGATCAAGGTACCTTAAGATTGAAAAGATGATATGTAGTTCTGGTGGAGGTGATGATGTAGAACAAGTGTTGAGAAGAGGTGATCTTATGTACCTGAGTACTGGAAACCTCCTTCGTATTCCAGACTGCCTACATACCCATATCCATGGGATCAAGGTACCTTAAGATTGAAAAGATGATATGTAGTTCTAGTGGAGGTAATGATGTAGAACAAGTGTTGAGAAGATAACAGCCTTATCGTAGGAGCGAAGTGTCCGTTAAAGGGTGTTACCTATGGAAATGAGACAAGATTGAAGTATGCGTTGCGAACCACGAACAAGGAACCAATCCTAGACCGAAGCTAAGGAAAGAGTTGCCCCCATTCTAGTAGAGGAAACTGTAGGGGTGACTGCCGAAGAAGACACAGAAAGACTTGACCTAGGACAAGACAGTGTTAACTGTAGACACATTTCAAGCCGTGGGATGACGATGATGGACATTGACAAATTTCCAAGCTATACTAGGTAGAGAGATGGAAATGCAAACAAGGTCAATGGTTTTATTATGGATGGATGAAGCAGGTGACGAACTGGACAAGGAGTGGGCAGGACTCAATAGACGGTGGATGCTGACTCTACGCATAGCGCCTGTTTGCCAGGTTTTCACTATGGTACTTATCCAAGGCGCCTGTTTGCCAGGTTTTCACCAGAGGATGAATGTTTTTTTTTTGTATTTTTGTATTTTTGATTTTTTTTTTATTTTTTGATTTTTTTGATTTTTTGTGGGAATACTCTGAGGATCAGGCATAGAACTTCTTGAGATGGACACTGTTAAGTGGCTCATCTAGAGGAATGCCGTCAGGTGTAGCTAAAGTATAAGCTCCTGATCCATATGCTGCTGTGACAATGAAGGGACCTAACCAGTTAGGCTCAAACTTGCCCTTCTTCTCTCGATCTGCCTGATTTCTCTGATTCTCCTTAAGTACAAGATCACCAACTTGAAACCGTCTTTCTTTGATCTTTTTGTTGTAATTACACCGGAGGCGGTTTTGATAGACATGGAGATGATTAAGTGCGGCAAGACGCCTCTCATCTAGTAGTTCAAGCTCAGCTAATCTGGAAGTGCGATACGCATCTCCGCCGATCAGGTCCTGCATGGATACTCTGAGGGATGGGATCTCAACCTCTATAGGTAGGATGGCTTTAGAGCCAAAGACCAAGGCATATGGTGTGGCGCCAGTTGGTGTTCTGATACTAGTGCGGTAGGCCCATAAGGCGGGATTGAGTTGCAAGTGCCAATCACGACCAGCTTCATTGACCGTTTTCTTGAGGATTTTGAGAATGGTTTTATTGGAAGCCTCAGCTTGGCCGTTACTCTGCGGATAGTAGGGAGTTGAAAAGCGATGTTGGATATTGTATTGTATGCATAAAGCACGGACATCTTGGTTCTTGAATGGTCTCCCATTATCAGTGACAATGGCTTGGGGAATACCATACCGGCATATGAGGTAGTTTAGGATAAACTTGGCTATTTGCTTACCGGTGATATAGGTCATAGGAATGGCTTCCACCCACTTCGTGAAATACTCAGTGGCGGTAATGATAAACTTGTGGCCATTGGAGGAGGAAGGGTGGATTTGTCCTACGAGGTCGAGACCCCATTGAGAAAAAGGCCATGGAGTTGTCACAGGTTGTAACTCATGAGCTGGTGCGTGAATCAGATCTCCATGCTGCTGACATTGTAGACACTTCTTAGCAAACTGTGCAGCATCTTGCTCTATTGTAGGCCAGTAATAACCTGTTCTGAGTATCTTCTTAGCAAGATTAGGACCGGTAGAATGCGCGCCACAGACACCTTCGTGTATGTCTCGTAAGGTAGCTTCGGCTTCTTCCACATTAAGACATCATAAGAGGATACCATCGAGACTCCGGCGATATAGTGTATCACCCAGAATGATGTAACAAGAGGATCGACGGATAAAGGTTTTGCGTTGAGTGGATGATAGGTCAGGGGGAAAGGTTTTGTGTTTGAGGTATTCATAGATATCTTCATACCATGGGGAATTGGGACCAACAAGTTCGCAGATGATTTCAGTAACAGGAACATCGACGGCTGGTATCAACAATTGTTCGATCAAGAATTCACATTTCTGTGTATTTGCAGGCATATCAATCAGTGACCCTACAGAAGCCATAGAATCTGCAGCTTTGTTATGTTCTCTTGGAATTTGCTCGAAGGTGATGCTAGAAAAGTGTGGTTTGTAGGCATCCACTAGTTGTTTGTAGGGGACCAACTTTTCATCCTTTGTTTGGTATTCATCTGTGACTTGGCGGATGACTAGCTGTGAGTCTCCATATACTTGTAATTCTGTGATGTCCCATTGAACTGCTGTGTTGAGACCTATGAGGAGTGCTTCATACTCGGCTATGTTGTTGGTGCAAGGGAATGCGAGCCGATATGACTTTGGAATGTAGTCATTCTGAGGTGTAACAAATAAGATGCCGGCTCCTGATCCATGCTGCGTGTAAGAACCATCAAAGTACAACTTCCACATTATGGAGTTGGAGAGAGTGAAGAGATTCTCATCAGGAAAGTCTGCTACCATGGGATGTGTATCTTTCATAGGTGCATCTGCTAGTTGATCCGCGAGGGCTTGTCCTTTAATTGCTTTACGATCTGTGTACTCAATGTCGAACTCACTAAGGATCATAACCCATTTAGCCAGTCTGCCTGTGAGAGCTGCTTTTGCTAATAGATATTTCAAGGGATCAATTTTAGCTATCATATTTGTGTGTTGGTTCAGCATGTAATGCCGCAACTTTTGGGAGGCGAACACTACTGCTAAACAAGCCCTTTCCATTGGTGAATAATTGAGCTCGTATCCTACCAAGGTTCTACTGATATAGTAAATTGCGTGCTCTCTGCCTGAGTCATCATTTTGTGCTAGCAGGGCCCCTAGGGCCGAATTTGTAGTGGAGATGTACAATATCAAAGGTTTGTCCGCAACTGGTGGAACCAATACAGGAGGTGTAGCTAGATACTCTTTAAGTTGATCAAACGCTGCCTGACACTTGTTGTCCCATCGAAATGAAACATCCTTTCGGAGCAAGTGTTGAAAGGGTTGACATTTATCTGCTAGCTGTGAGATGAAACGCCTGATGGACTGTAACCTTCCTTGGAGGCTCCTTAATGCTTTAAGGTTCTTTGGTGGAGGCATCTCCACTATAGCCTTTACTTTCGCTGGATCTACTTCGATGCCCCTACGAGATACTATGTATCCCAACAGCTTCCCTGATGTGACACCGAAGACACATTTCTTTGGATTGAGTCTTACTTGGTATTTTTCAAGCCTGTCGAAGATCTGTCCTAGGACCTGTATATGTTCTGCTCTAGAAGATTTAGCCAATATATCATCCACATAGTCTTCCATGATGTGATGAAATAGATCATGGAAGATCACTGTCATAGCTCGCTGATAGGTTGCTCCTGCATTTTTCAGACCAAATGGCATAACACACCAACAATAATTGCCCCAAGGACATGTAAAGGTTGTTTTATGTTGGTCTTCTTCAGCTATCCTTATCTGATTGTAACCCGAGAATCCATCCATGAGAGAAAGCATCTCGTGACCAGCTGTCAAGTCCACTATAATGTCAATGTTTGGTAGTGGAAAGTCATCCTTAGGACATGCCTTATTGAGATCTCTGAAATCATTACACATGCGGATGTGCCCATTAGGTTTAGATACAGGTACAATGTTTGAGACCCAATCTGAATAGTCGATAGGTCGTATGAACTTTGCGTCTAATAGCTTTTGGACTTCCACCTTCACCAAGAGAGCGATCTATGGGTGCATCTTTCTCAACTTCTGTTTGACTGGTTTCACTTTGGGATCAACTGTGAGATAATGAACTACCAGCTTAGGGTCTAGCCCTGGCATATCTGCATAGGTCCATGCAAAGTTGATGGTTCGTTGTAAGAAGAAGCTGTTAAGATTTCTGTGCTCTGTGTCAGATAATGATGCTGCTAGGAATGTTGTCTTTGGATTCTGTTCTGTACCTAGGTTGATCTCTGTAGAATCTTCTGCTAGTAGAGCTGATTTCTCTTGATATTTAGAAGGTAAGGGAAGGTCAAATCCTCCATCCTCAGGTGCCACAGTTTGGTTTTCACCTTTGGATACGTCCTTTATTTTTACTATTTTATGATCAGGAGGTGCCACAGTGTGGTTTTCACCTAGAGATCTTTCTTTATTTGCACTTTTGCGACTAGAGGATTTGGCATTCTCACCAAAGTAAGCCATGGGCTCTAGTTCCATTACAAAACCTGCCTTGTGATCGCCAAGAGGGATACCTTCCCGAAGTCCCATGAACTTAGCTAAAGCTTCGTCATTCTGAAATACATCTATAACGGGGGCCCCTTGTTGGTCCCAATCGATAAGTTCAGGGTAGACAAGCGTGACATTCTGGGTGTTGGTGGTGGAAGTTAAGGATACGGAGGATAGTGTAAAAATGGAGGATTCTGCGAATAGATTGGTCATGTGGAGGGAAGAGTCATCGATGATATCCTCTGTAGATGTCGAATCGGCGGGAAACTTGTCAGCTACCTCGTCGAGGATATACTCGATGTCCGAGGCGCGTGGTACCTTCTTACCAAATCCTAATCCTTTCTTGTCTAGCTTCTTTGTTACCACAATGGGCTCCATAGTGCCTTGATTCTGTTTCCCAAGGCCACCTTTGCCTTTATAGCCCATGTTTTTCACTATCCTTAAGCCATTGCCATATTGCTTGACTGGTATCGTGACTGGTTCTTTCTCCTTGTAGAGCCAAGAAGAGATGTCCTCAATAGTTTCCTCTTCCAATAACCATCCATGTTGGAATTGGGTTAGGAATGTTGGGGGAGGAATAGCTGCTTTTTTGGTAACTTTGGCAATGGGTGGTTTGCCGTAAGATTTTGGAGATAAAGGCATCCACCCTACACAACAAGATTCAGAGATATCATAAGTGCCAAACCCTATATCTCGGACACGAGCTGTGATTTTGGGGAGGGGTGTAGGCTTACTTGTAGAGGCTTGCGTGAGAGTTTCAGGGTCAACATAGAGAGGGGATTCAAGGGCTTTGTCATTTTTAGGCACTTAGTTGCAATTCTTATAGCTTCCTTGCAAGACACGGCAAAATTCAAAAGGATTAGGATCTCCTGGGATGGTGATCTCCGTACCATTGTATGGGAACTTTAGGGCCTGATGGTACGTGGAGGGAACAGCTTTCATTGCATGGATCCATGGGCGGCCAAGAATAATGTTGTAAGGTAGCTCAATATCAAGGACTTGACACCTAGTTTCAAGCATAACAGGGCCTAGTTGTATAGGCAAGTGAATAACACCTTCTGAACGGCGTTCTGCATCATCATACCCCTTGATTGTAATACTATGCTCAGTGTTGACGTGATCCTCAGAGTATCCCAATTGCTTTAATAACTTTAAAGAGCAGATGTTGAGTCCAGCACCACCATCTATGAGTATACGTTTGATCTTGCGCTTATGGATGAGCACTTCAATATGGAGGGCATCGTTGTGACAAGGATCATGGGAGGGAAGGTCCTTCTCTGAGAAGACCACATTGTAAGGTGAAGCAATATTACCCACTATAGCTTGGAAATCTGCGACTGCTATGTTGTTAGGAACGGAGGACTCTTGGAGGGCTTTTTCTAACACCACTCTATGTGCAGGTGATGACCGTAGAAGGTCCAAAATAGAGATCTGTGCTGGTGTTCTCCCTAGATGTTCGACAAGATTATAATCAGATTGAACCGGAAGCCTAGGTGTAGGTGCACGAATGGTGACATGACCTCGACGAGTAGTAACAGTGTAATCCGTAGATTTGCCTTTGATGGTGAGGGTAGACACTCGACTCTCTTCAAAACGACCTACAATGGAATCGAAGGACGTGGAAGCGTGATTGATACCTTTACCTCTATCCTGAGGAGGAGGTGGACCATGATGAGGGAATGGTTCCTTGTACATATCGAGATCCTAGTCCGTGTGTTGCGCTGGTGATTCATTCTCAAAGGTGATTTGATTACCGTCGATGAGGTTTTGGATGAGGTGCTTAAGCTTCATGCAAGATGCAGTTCGATGACCTTTGCTCCTATGGAACTCACAATACTCATTGTCTCTGTAACGTGCAGTTTTGTAGATAGGTTCTCCATAAGGAGGAGCATCAGGTAAGGTTATGAGCCTTTTCTGCAAAGCTTGCTGTAAGACCGATTCGATGGGCACTCCCAAAGGAGTAAATTGACGTCGCAGAGGGTAATCTTGTTGTGGCCGCTCTTGTTGTCTTTGTTGTTGGTTGGGATAAGGCTGCCTTGGTTGCTGCTATTGTTGATATGGAGCTTGACTTGGTTTGGAGAGTTGCAGCGGTGTTTGCAACGTTTGGACATGCTTAGTATCGACCACCCCATCATTGACCATGTTTTTGTTTTTGTTCCAATATTTGGGTTTATCGTTCGATTGTTGATGAGAAGAGCTATCTTTCGTCTCTTTAAAGATTTTGACCACATCCTTAGCAATGAGGGCCTTCTCACTGTTGATACCCTTGTATGTGATTTCATCGAAGGTTGTAGCACTAAGGATTTGCAAATGGAAACCTAACTCTTGGTTAAGGTTCTGCACAAATATGCTAACAAGCTGTTTCTCTGGAATCTTGAAAGGGAATTTACTAGCCATTTGTCTCCATCATTAGAGGAAAGAAATGAAAGTTTCCCCACTTTTCTGTTTATTGTTGCATAGGTCCATCATGGATATCTCATGCTCTGCGTTGTAAGAAAAATGGGTGGCAAACTTCTCTGCTAGCTCGTTGAAAGACTTGATACCCGTTGGTAAGTGTGAGAACCATTCTATTGCTTGTCCTCCAAGACTGCGAGGAAAAAGACGCATAAGACATGTGTCGTTGTGAGAGACCTCGAAGCAAGCAAGATAGAATTCCCTTAGATGGTCTTTTGGGTCACCTTTTCCTTTGTACTTATCGAACTTGGGAATAGTGAAATTTTAAGGAAAAGGGATCATTGGTAATGACCGATCAAAAGGATAAGGGCACACTTCCTCCAAGGAGAAGGTCTTTTTGGTGTGGCCGAACGTAAGATCAGATAGCTATTGTTGCACCTCTGCAATCTTTAGTTCCATAGTCGTGGGAGGGGTTGGTAACGTCTCCTGTTGTCCAAAAAGTGGTTGGTGTTGCCCATATGGAAGATTATAGTGTGAGCCATGCGCAGTGGTATTGTAAGGGTCGTAAGATTGATTGGGATTGTATGGATTGTATGATTGGTTTAGATTGGATTGGAATTGGGGGTTTTGATTAGGCAGAGGTGGAGGTGGCGCTAGGTAAGAATGTTGGCTCTGTGATGGTTGAAGAAACGTATTGGGGGGAGGAAAGCTAAAGTGCGTTTGATTAGGTTGTGAAGGTGGCACATAGCTTTGGGAAACCTGATGTTGGGAATGCTGAGAGTGGCTAGGCAATGTATGAAAGAAGTTGAGCGAGGACGAACGTTGTGGAGGAGGAACATATGTAGACGTGATTTGCGACGGTGGGGGTTGATTGAAGATGAGAGTAGAAGAATGTTGTGGTGGAGGAACATAGGTGGAAGTGATTTGTGACGGTGGGGGTTGATTGAAGATGAGAGTAGAAGAATGTTGTGGTGGGGGCTGCGTGACTCCAATTGGTTGAGAGACATGCAAGTGTGATGATATAGGAGGTGGCATATGTTGAGACCCTTGTTGCATGGCTACATACGTGTTCCCCGGATTGTAATTAGGTGGGAAACCTACGCGTGATGGGGTAACCAAGATTCCACTTGCGCTTGGGATGGACACTTTAGGAGGTGGTTGCACATTGGATCGAGCTAAGGTGGCTTGCTTAGCTAACTCTGCTTGACGTTGGAGAGTTCCTTGTTGGTTTTGATAGATTTCCATAGGAGTCAACAGTGGTGATACGGGCCTCTCCTCTGTTGGATTTTGAAAGAGGGGATTCCTATACTGTGAGCTTTGAGTAGGTAAGGGCGTAGTGACCGTGGACATGGTTTGCACCGCTTGTATGGCTTCTTGGGTGTTGTTGCTCTCCTTGAGAGTGGACACATCAAAATCTTGAGGTAACTTGGCACCTTGCTTTGCAAGCAAGCGAAAGAAATGATCCTGGTTCTCACTAAGGATTTTATCAAAGGCAGCTATAGCTCTAGGATCTTGTATAAATTCGTCAAGATCTTGCCCATCTTCTTGAGAGGATTGACCTATTTCAAAGTGTCGCTCTTCTTGAGATGGGGGTTGATCTATGACATAACCTTGTGGGACAAAATCTGGAGGCAAGCCTGTGGTGTACTGCGGTGCATTTAGCAAAGGGGTTCTATCCTCATGAGGATTGCTTGGTTCCTCTATGTGCGGCATGTTTGGAGAGCTGATTGGTTTTGCCGCGGGTGTATTAGGAGTCACTTTGGGAGTAACGTTGAGACGACCTGATTGTGGTGTGCAAGGGGGTGACTTGTGCTTCTTAGGGACAACTTGCCTAGACTTCATAGTTTGCTGTAGCCTAGTGGTGACCATGGGAAATACTGAGGACACAATGTAATACTGGGAATCTGTGAGATGCTTTGAAGAAACGGACAAACTCTGATGCACAAAGTACTGAACCAAAGGCGCTATACTGTTTGACCAGAGGCGCAGGACTGTGCTACCAAAAGCGTGCTACTATGGGCCAGAGGCGACAGACTGAGCTGCCAATAGTGAGTTACTGCTATGCCAAAGGCGAGCTACAGTGACCAAAAGCGAGCTACTGTTATACCAAGGGCGCTGAAGTAGAGTTTTGCCAGAGGCGGGTTACTGCTGACCAAAGGCGATCTACTGTATTACCAAAGGTGAGCTGCTGTAATACCAGGGGCGCTGAAGTAGTGTCTGATGTTTTTCAAAGGCAAGATTTTTCTATTTCTGATTGGATTGGTTTGGCAAGAGAAAACACAGCAAACAAGTGGTCAAAAAAGGCACAAGGACTGACACAACAGATAGTGTATGTTCAAGGCTCCAAACAAGCCCAATGTTTTCACAGGTCTAATACAGTTGCAATCAATAACAAGCACTTTTTATCCCTAGAGACAAGGTTTCATTGCAGTAGATCAGCTCACAGCTTAATACTCCGTCGATAAAAATATCATTCCATAAAGGTGTCGGATATTTAGTATCTTTGCGAGAGACGATAGGTAGGGATATCTCACCCTCCCCTTGGAAAGCTCAAATAGGTCACAAGAGCTTTATGTCCAAGGGAATACTATCTCTTCTCAAGGGAGCCAATGGTGAGTATCTTAAGGGTTTAAATCGATTTCCCTTGCACTGATGATTACCGCAATGTTCGGAGGTAGGTCAGGTAGTCTCTATCTAAATTGGTTCTTAGTGACTTTGAGGGACCAACGCCTTACGAGCAATGCGACAAGCTACTAAAAGCTTTAACCAATCCTACTAAGAGTTTCAAACACTTCGCTCAATGTGAAAATCATTTCCACAAAGGGCTAGTACACCTCTTTTCAGTTTGGCATCACAAGGCAAGGCTGACGTCGGTTAGGACTTGGCTTTCGCCTTATCCCTTTTATATAGCGGTTCAAAGGAAAACTCCGCTTAGGGTCGTCCCTTTTGGATGAATCGTAATCCAAAAGCAGGCCCTTCTAAAGGAAGTACAAAAAATGTAAAATCAAGCACGTCAAACAATGGTTCAATTGTCCCGTTATAAGAAAAATAAGGTGCAACTACGCTATGCACACACACGATTGTAGTTGTAAATTGTCCCTTATGAAATGAAGTGTTTGGCATTCATGTCCATTGTCCCTTAGAAAATTGAGGTGTTTGTCCATACATGTCCATTGTCCCTTAAGAAAATCAGTATGTTCCTAAGACTTAGATTTGCAAAAAAGATTTGTTCAATTACTCCTTTTAAGCATGCAATGTGTTTCTAAGACTTAGTAAGGTAAAACAAAAGGGTCTTCAACGCTCGTCCTGCATAAATATGTAAAAAAAACACCTATTGGCTCTGTGTGAGTAATAAGAAGCTGCAGCAATTCCGTTAGTTCCACCAAAAATTCACAAGTTAGCAAAAATAAATCAATTTTGACCAAAAGCACTGAACAACATTACCAGAAGCGACCTACTGTGTTCCAGGAGCGCTGTAATACAGACCAGAAGCATCAGAGAATATAGCCAACAGCGTTTGAACAATAACCAGAAGCGCTTCACTGTCGTTCCAAAAGTGCTGCGATAAATATCAAAAGCCTGTAACGATAATACCAAAAGCGCTGTAAAATATCCAGGTGCGCTTCACTGTGTAACCGAGAGCGCGATACTATGTGGCCCAACGCGCTGTTCTGTCTCAGATACAGAAAATATTAGTTTTGTTAACAATAACCAGGTCAAAATAACTTTTCATGGTGGACCTATTATTCGAAGGATGATATCTGATAGATCTGGGTTGTGTAATCTGGAAACTCAGAAAAATGGATCAGACCAATAGATTAGCACCAGAAACAAGGATATTCCTAAATAAATCAGCTTAGGAGATATCACAAAATCAGGTTCTGAAAGACAAATATAACAGCTTGTCCGACAGAACGACAGATCTGAAATGAGAAATCACTGCAAAACCTGAATGAAGTCAAAGAACCTAATTTTAACCAAAAGTGCCTAATAATATCGCCAGTAGCGCTTCTCTGTGCTACCTATAGCACTTTTCTGTGCTACCAGAAGCGCGGCCGTGCTGCCAAAGGCGCTGAACTGTTCCTGCAAAAGCGCTGTAATATGCTGCCAGAAGTGCTGTGAAGTGCCGTAAGCGCCGTGCCGTACTGTGTCTTCAAAAAAAACAAATTTCTCAAAGAAATCAAGGGATTAGTGGGTCCCACCGGGCGTGCCAGAATGTGTATATGGAAAATCGATCTATTCTAAACTAATAAAAACCAAAAAACCCAATAACATAAAGGAAACCAATTTAAATAAAAGCCATAAATAATCACTCAATGCAATAAAGACTTTTACCGAAATCTGTGTTGTTTCCTTTGGATTGAATGTGGATTGCTCAATGAAGTTGCAAAGCCATGGTTGCAACAAGCAAGTAGTGTGCTCAAGAGATCAATGTCAAAAGATCGTTATAGTGCTCAATCGACGCGTTTTGTATGCTCAAAGCTCTGTTAAGTGTGCCTGAGAATACGATCGAAGAGAGAGGGCTAATGAAGGAGATGAGGGGGGTTTATATAGATTTCATCAAAGATCGATCAACAGTCCAGATAATTTAGAAGAATCAATGGAGGAGATAAGTTGAGGAATGTGCAACGAATGAGAAGAAGACATGTGTCTTGCTTTCTTTTGTATGAGAGGAGTTATCAAGAATAGAAGAATAAGTTAACTGAAGAGATAAATCAATTAAAAGAATAAAGCAATCAGTTAAGTGATTTAAAACAAGAAGAAGGGATTTGCATGAGAAAAGAAGATATTTTGCTTTATTAAATATAGAAATATTTAATTGATGAGCAAAAAAGCTTGAGTTATATTAGAGAACTCAAATTAGAAGAAAAAGCAATTTAAATAAATAATTGATTTATTTAAATTTAGAGAAGATATTTTGGAAGAAATAATTAAATAATTGCAATTATTTAATTTAGAAGATTTTAAAAGATAATTAAATAAATAAATTTATTTAATTGTTGTGCATGATTTTGGAAGAACAGATTTTTGATTTAATTAAATAATTTAAGAATTATTTAATTTTAGATAAGAGGGAATTTGTTGAATTAATTAAATAATTAGATTTATTTAATTAATGTGGATATGATTTTTGGAAGGTGACAATGATTTAATTAAATAATTAAAAATTATTTAATTGTGCAAGAATATAGAGGAATTTAATTTAATTAATTAAATAAAGAGAATTTATTTAATTAATGTTGAATTTAGGAGATTTAGAAGAATTTGGTGAAATTAATTAAATAATTAGATTATTTAATTAATGTTTGCAATGCAAGTGATTAGACAGATAACGGAATGCAAGTGATGTGACGACTTGGTCATTTTAGGGTGTCTACACCATGTTACAGAGTAGCCATGTCAAATAATACATAGGAGAAGATGTAGTTGGAACAACTAAAGAATCATAAGCTACAGGTGCAAACAATAAAGTCTACCCAGGCTACTGTCATGGAGAAATAAGTTTTGTGGTTGCCTTTATTATGTCATGTGCCAAGTCATAAGTGATTAAATATTCAATTTAATTTCACAACATGCAGTGTTCCAATCATGTATGCAGATTAGTTGCAAGATACACACAGAAGCATATTGCCTCAAGCCAAGTGAAGTAAAAGAGACATTATCACTTAACATGATATGTATGTAAGTATATACAGTGAACTAGGTTGCAAGTGACATATACCATGTTACAGTTCAAATATGATCAATGCCAAGTGTCATAGTTGTCAAATGGAGCACACAGATGTATGATTGTATGAGATACACCTTATCATTACAGAAGTATGATGTTTTAAAATGAATGTGTTTCATCTATAGGAGGTGCAGAAACAAATAACATGAGTGTGTTCATTGCAAATTTCTAAGGAAAAGTATCAATTTTGTTCCTGCAATGAGGATCAAGTGGAGAGGTGTCCATCATACTGTCATGGAATAATAATTATGTTGCTACAAAGACAAAAATTCAATGCTAAGAGTTCACGGCCATGTATAGTTATAGACCCATAATGGGATATAGCCATGGCCGAATATACAGTGTTTTTCAAAATATCAAAACCCATTTCAAGTTACAATGAGTAAGCACAATTGCAGAAATAAAAGTGGGACTGAGAAATAATGCTCAAATATATAGATATAGCCGTGGACTAGTATAGCAAAATGAAGTTTTGTTTTGTACAAAAACTAAAAGAAAAGAGAGCTATAGGAAACATCATAAAACCCTATCATGATGCATGGAGTAAATATAGAGAGAAACCATAAACAATGCATCAAAAGATACAACCACAGTTCAAGAATGCTCTAACACAGTGAAGTGATCCATTTTTATGCCAAAACATGTCTTACCCCAATGGTTTCTTGTAGAATTCCTCATGAAATGCCTTCATAAAAATGACAATAAGGGAAGATATAGAGAGAATATAAGAGTGAAACAGGTACAGCCAAACCCTTATCAAGTTTCATTCAAAATTACAAAGGCAGAGTAAATACAACAGTTTGAGTGACATGGGTTTCATCAAACATGTCAAACTCATGATAATGAGACATAGCCACGACCAGTCAGAGGATACCCACTTGGGGTTTTAGATAAAATGCACAAAGATACTATTATGCCAGCCGTAGACTCATAGAAGCAAACCCATGGCAAAGTAAATATTTCATGCATTTTCTTCTATTGGTATACGCACAAGCAAGCTTCAATTTTTTAAAGGAAAATGAGTTTTTTCAGTTCATTCAAGATCACATGGAGTTCAGGCCATGAAGATACAACAGAGCACTATAAATACATATGGTCATGGCCTGCCAGAATAAGTAGGTTATGAATATAAGATTCAAATGATGTAAAGTTCAGGAAATGAAACTCACCTTGCCAAATACTCACAGCCAAAAAGATTCTTCTTCTTTTTGTTTCATTTTTTCCCTCAAATGGAGCTCAAACAGTCGCAGTACTGGCCCAAACATAGGAAATGAAGTGGTAAAGAAACAAAGGTTAAAAGTGTACAAATCCATTAGAAAAGTGCAAAGGCTACGGCTTGAAAGGCCTTTTTTATCTCAAAAATTGAGAAAAAATCAAGGATATGAGTATCAGACTGAGTCTTACCTTCATTTTCTGTGAGAAATCCATGGAAATCATGCTCAGAGACACCAAGAGATTGAAGAGTTTCAGCTCAAATCCTAGGGTTTCATGTCGGCTTGGAGAGAGCCTTTCTCAAAACTTCAAAACTAAAATGAGCCCAAAAGAATAGGGTTTCAAATGTGTTTTGTGCTTTAGGGTTTCTTTACCCTAATTCGAGTTGTTATTTTAATCACATTTTATCATTTTTTAAGGCACAAACTAATACCCATTATGGTATTAAGTATCTCTTGCATTTTGCCTAAGTCTCAAAGACTTGAGGAGGGGTTGAAAACCATAGAAGACTTTACGTCTTTCCTTGCACCTTATGAAGGTTTAATACCTTATGAAACATTTTAGTCCCCTTTTGAAGATAATACACATGGCAAGGGCTTTAAGCCTTTTGATGTTTATTGCCTAGGTCATATGCGCTTAGTACAATTTGCAAACCTTTTTAAATATGAGATAGGTCCATATGCCTTATGTGATTTTCTTTTGCAGAGACAGATGAAGATAAGCCTTCAAAGGCTTTTATTTTTGTAAATTATATATAATGCCAAGTGGTATATTTTTATGATTTTTTATAGAAAAATCAATTGCTATGTAATGTATATACTTGGCGAAATTATGAGCCTTGTATTTTTATTTTTGTAAAAATCAAATCAAACCAAGATATAGCTTTAAACTGCAATAACAATGTAAGTTTTTGTTTTAAAGCAATAATTTATAAATTGCTTTAAAATTAAAACTATTTTATGCAGTTAAAGCTATTAAAGCAAATCAAATATCCTTTTCTGGATTTGCTTTATTTTGAGGCAGATGTGGACAAAAAACTGAGTTTACTTGGGCAAACAAAGCAAATTTTTGGTGGGGTCTACCTTGGAGAAGATTTTTGCAGTTTGTTTACACAATTTGGAGGCAAATTGAGGGATTTTTTTTGGCTTTTCTAAGGAGCTCGAAAATGGTTTTGACATGGCTATTTTTAGGATCTGTTTCTAGCTTTTCAGAGGGATCATTCTACAGGATATATGGCAAAGAGTTAGTTCTTTTAGGGAGTCCCAGTCAGAGTTAGAGATTTTAGAGATCAGAGTTCAGATTTTTAGAGTCTTCCTCTCATATTGAGAGAGTTGTACTTCAGTTTCTTTGTACTCATTATTCCTTCCAGTTTATAGAGTAGCAGTTTTCCTTCCCATCTATCTACTTATTTGCAAATTGATTCGATACTGCATTGTGATAGCTATTTATTCTTTGTTTTGTCTTGAAATTTGTGAGGGGTATGCAAGTTTATTATTTAATTCAGGTTGCATGTTGTGTTCTCATGAACCTTCATGTGAAATATTAATGAATTAAGTGTAATTAAGGGGTTGTGAGAGTTAAGTACTGTGAACTGATTATGGGTAAGATCTGGTAGGAAATTAAATATTGGTGCATCACTTAGAAGTTAATTTCAGTTATTTACAGTTATCGTTCTATCCCTTTTCCAGGTTTGCAAATCATTTAGATTAGGAAAATCATAAGGAGAACCAACTCACTCTAGAGATTCACTCTCAACATAGATTACCCACAATCTGCGAGTGTTTCCATGTTGTAATAGGATAGTAAAGTTTATCTTTGCTAAGGGTGCAATCCTAATTGCCAACAATTTTTGGCATGCCCGGTGGGACTTTGAAAGTGTTTTCAGAGAAGTTTTCAATTCTCAAAGTTGTTGTTCTAGTATATACAACACTTTGTTCAGCCTTTGGAGGTTTCAAGATATACCTGGCAACTCTGTTTTTCTAGTTTTTGCATGCAGATCTAGTGAAATAGCACATGAAAAATGTCACATAATGAAGGGTCGGGTGTTTTCTTCGGTATTATCAGCCTTTGGAGGCAAAATTATCAAACATCCTAGCGACTCTAAGTATATACAACTAGTTTCAACAGCCCAAGGATCTACAATGAACTAGGTTGGTGGTGTATTTTTTAATGTTCAAATTATGAGTGCCATATGATTCCGTCTTACTATGCAAAAATGGTCAAACCATATCCTTTTGTTACATTTAATGGGGGCAGCCCGTTACAACTTGTCCAGCATGACGACATTCTTATTGCAGCCCTCAAAGGTTTGTCATGCTTTACTGGAGAGGACCACACCACAGCTGCTAAGTACATTCAGGATGTGGTAACTCTATGTTCGGTGCATAATGTTACCCAAGAGAACGTAGCAATCAGACTCTTAGTTGCATCACTGAAAGGGAAAGCTTTGCAATGGTTTAGAGGACTCACAATAGGCTCAATCATGTCATGGGATTATCTGGGAGATGGTTTACATCAACATTTTTAGGAAAAATCTGATCTTTTGTCTTTGTTGGAGCAGTTGAGTACCATCCAGAGGGCTCCACACAAACATATGTCTGATTTCAATTACCACTTCCAGAAGACTTTGGATAGGATCCCCGCAATAGTAAAGCCTACACCATGGCATGCATTTTTATTCTATCTTAGAGCTTTAAATAGCGAAATATCTATTATGATTTAGTCTCTGGGTGGATCTACACTTCCCGATGCTTTTGAGATTGTTGTTAGAGTAGAAATCTGCCTTATTCAAGCAGGGAAAATAGCCCCGAAGCCTCCTTTACCCATTTTCTAGAAATCTGGCCACCTGTGCCCATGGCAATTCCCCTTTTGGTTGTTGTCCTAGTAGTTCCAGCAATAGGGTACCAAGCTGCAACCCAAGTAGCCACTATCCCAATCTAAGCTCAAGGATTCTAACAACTTCAAAACACATTAAAATCATCACGAATGAGTTGGTAAGTTTCAAGAAGCATAGTGGTCAAGAGTATAGGCCTTACCAAGCCTCGTATCAATCTAATTAGCCAAATAGGCCACATTTCCAAACTAATCCATAGGGCCAAAAAATAAATTATAACCCTAAGGTGGTTTTTATGAATTGGCAAGGCACCAAATTTTGTGGTGTGAATTATCCCCAAGGCCAAGAGATGGGTTTTGAATGCAAACAGACTCCCCAGGAAATCAAACTCCCAAGTTTTAAAAGTTTTGATTTTGCTCAGGGGCCTGTCTACATTCAAGACTAGTCCATTAATCCTCAGTTTCAGCCATATCAAGAACCCAAACCAATCAAAATCTCAAATTTCAAGCCAACAACTGAAAGATCAAATAGGGAGCAAGAGGTTGCTATTGTTTGTGCTACATCCACAGCTAAATCTAAACATAATACATGTGTAGTGCGAGTTGATTCAAACTTGCCACTGAACCCTTTGCATTTTGATTCTTTTGGCAAGTTTTTTTATGCTTTTTATAAGATGAATCAAAGTAGGATGCAAAGATTGGAGGGAAAAAGTCTTTAATCGCAAAGACACATCGCTCAAGTTCAAATGGAGAATAGACCGAAAAAGGGAGATGATTCAGTTTTCTTGTGTGATCAGTTTCTCGCTTATGTTGGTGATGATGAAGACAGCATGCAGGATTCCCAATTATTAGCTGATTTGGGACAGCCAGAAGATATTGCAGAAAGTCATGTATTGTTGTTTCGTAAAGGCAATAATGAGATTGAAGCCTCATTTCAGTTTGAAGAGCAAAGAGACAGTTTGGTTTTCCGAATCTAGCATGCTTGTTTTGCATGGAGACCCTGACTGCCAGGCTAAACACGAGGTTAATTCAGATTAGATTCTTTATGTGATTGAGCAATCTAGTTTGTTCCCGAAGCCCCCATTGTAATGTAATGAAGAAACTGACATGAATTAGACTAAGGCAGCTTACCTTGATGAGCAATCAATTCGACCAGCTGAAGATGATCAACCTGTCCAAGATAACTTCATACTTGATTTTGAGGACCCTAACTGTTTAGCTTGTAAATAGCTTGCCACTCTGCTCATTTCCTATAGCAATCAAGAGCCCAAGCCAGTAGATGATGACAAACAACCTGACTTGCAACTAAATGAATCATGGTTGGAGGAGCCACCTTTCTGTTACACACAGGAACTAGAGGCTGATAAGCAAATTGATGGTTTCTCGACAAAGGCTAGTTCATTGTTTGAATTCTTGCCTTCATTTGTTGAAGAAACACATGTTTCAAATTGTATATCCTCAAGCAATCTTGAATATTTTGAGCCTAGTATAGCTCTCGCTAAGTATCTTCCAAGTTTTGATAGTTTTGATGAGCTATTAGCTACTCGAATGGAGGAGGATGACCCATTAACCAAAGAGGAGGAAGCCACATGGCGGGCTATCATGCAAGATGCAAATAATGTTGTTGTTTTCAATCCAAAACTGTCGAGAGGATGTCCTTTTAGGTATTTGGCTAGGTTGGCAGCCGATAAGAAGGAGTAGCCTCATAGTGACAATAATTCAGCTTGGCAAAGAGAGTATAAAGTTAAGATCAATCAGCCTACTGTCTTACTTGATCAGTTTACCAAACAGGACAGGTGGGAAGATCACTGCAATTTCCTTCTTAGAAAAGTGTTACAACAGTCTGCTAAAGTTTTGATTGTTCTCCACCTTTTTGGGCTGACTAACAAACTTATGGAGTTTTGTAGGCTATAGAGGAAGGGAAGTTATTTTATTGAGCTAGTGAATGGTTTTGTCTGATCAGTCTCTCTATCTGCTTAGAGTAGGATAGGGTAGTGTTGCTGCTAATAAGTGTTTTGTGCACATTTTCTTTCAGTAATTTTGTTTCCCTAAGTGTTGATGCACAAGTTTTCTGGCCATCAGGGCCTATTAGTTTGCTTTCAGTTTGGTTTGTTTTGTTTCCTATTATTGTTTGGACTAGTTGAAGTACTGAGTTTCAGTGTTTTCTAAGATTGAGATTAGCAGAGTATGACTCCATGCCCAATGGATAATTTAAGGCAACGAGTTTGTATGCTTAGCAGGCAAGCATATACCAGAAGTTGCTATAAATGTTACCAATTTTTCTTACAGCTCAAATTGGTAGAGTTGGAGTACATTTAGTTCATTTTAGCTAAGAAAGGTTAACATTTTATGCTATAAGTTATTTGTACAGTTGGAATGATTCAGTTATCTTACAGTTCAGTTGTTCAAAAGAGAAAGAATTTTCATATCATCATTCATTTGTAGAAAGATGCATAAGAGATAAGTTATTTCATTTCACTACAATGTTTATCCATTTTACAAATGAAATACATAAAAGAAATAAACATTGCATTAAATGAGAGAATGATAAATCAAATGTCCCACACAAGCCATGGGAATAGTTGACCAAGTGCAAATATAAGAAATATACTATGCATCTAAGGATAGGAGAGAAGGATCATAGCCATCATTGCCTTGTAGTGTCTTTAGTTTCTGAGGATGCTTTCTATCCTTGTTCCTGATCTCCAACAAGAACCTGCAAAAAATTGGAAAAAGACCTGTTAGAGCTCTGGTTATGATTTCCCTATGGCCTCTCAGAAGAGGCATAATACATTTCCTATAATGCACTAGATCAGAAATACATCACTCACATGCAAGAGGAACTGAAAGAGAAGCAATCATTGAACTTCATTGTTTTTATCTAATCTCTTTGTTTCATATTTAGGTATAGGATAAATCATGTAGCTGATTGAAGACATATCAGCATGTGGTGTCAAGTGGACTCCCACAAGGGTTGAGCCCAGCATGCTGCCCCTTAATCTCAAAGGGATGGAATGGAATAGAGATCATTATTCATATTGCTTAAATTGAATAATTAAACTGAAGGAGTATCAAATCAATCAGGTGCATTGGTTTTGAGAACAAGACACAATCATGACTGCAGTTCAAAGAATGAAGTGAAACCATAAGGGTGAACTGAACTCACATAGAACAGTATCTAATGCATGACAACATCTGACATTATTGCTACAGTAGCAATTGAGGGAGTGGAAGTCATAAATGAACATTAGAACATCAATTATATTCCATCTATGCATCTTTCATAACATTTGTATGCCAAATCAATGTAAATGAACTTCCTCATTCAATAAGTGCATGATTGTTTTGGTCATGCATAGCATCAAAGATAAATATTAGATATATGCATGATTGAACAAACTAAAGACAGCAAATGGAATAGCATGTATTCTTAACTAATACATTGCATCTATGAAGAGGTAGTCAAGCTGATGCATTCATCATGTATCTTATTTTCCATGCTACAATAAGGTAAAAAGTGCTATCTTTCAATATGGCATGCCAAGTATGCATTTGATAGAATATGGGAGACTACAACATCAAATCATATACCATGTTACAGAGTAACCATGTCAAATAATACACAAGATAAAGATGCAGGTGGAACAAATGAAGAATCATAAGCTACAGGTGCATACAATAAAGTCTACCGAGGCTATTGTCATGGAGAAAGAAGTTTTGTGGTTGCCTTTATTATGTCATGTGCTAAGTCATAAGTGATTAAATCTCCAATTTAATTTCACAACATATAGTGTTCCAATCATGTATGTAGATCAGTTGCAAGATACATACACAAGCATATTTCCTCAAGCCAAGTGAAGTAAAAGAGACATTATCATTGAACATGATATGTATGTAAGTATATACAATGAACTAGGCTGCAAGTGACATATACCATGTTACAGTTCAAATATGATCAATGCCAAGTACCATTGTTATCAAATGGAGCACACAGATGTATGACTGTATGAGATACACCTTATCATTGCAAAAGTATGAGGTTTTAAAATGAATGTATTTCATCTATAAGAGGTTCTGAAACAAATAACATGTGTTTGTTCATTACAAAGTTTTAAGGAACAGTATTATTTTTGTTTCTACAATGAGGATCAAGTGCAGAGGTGCCCATCATACTGTCATGGAATAATAATTATGTTTCTACAAAGACAAAATTTTAGTGCTGAGAGCTCACGGCCATGTATAGTTACAGACCCATAATGGGATATAGCCACGGCTGAATATACAGTGTTTTTCAAAATATCAAAACCCATTTGAAGTTATAATGAGTAAGCATAGTTGCAGAAATAAAAGTGGGACTCAGAAATAATGCTCAAATATATAGATATAGTCGTGGACTGCTGCAGTAAAATGAAGTTTAGTTTTGTACAGAAACCAAAAGAAAAGAGAGCTACAGGAAACATCATAAAACCCTGTCATGATGCATGGAATAAATATAGAGAGAAACCATAAACAATGCATCAGAAGATATAGCCACAATTCAAGAATGCTCAAACACAGTGAAGTGATCCATTTTTATGCTAGAAGATGTCTTACCCTAATGGTTTCCTATAGAATTCCTCATAAAATGCCTTCATAACAACGGGAATAAGGGAAGATACAGAGAGAATATAAGAGTGAAACGGGTACATCCGAACCCTTATCAAGTTTCATTGAAAATTACAAAGGTAGAGTAAATACAATGTTTTGAGTGACATGGGTTTCACCAAACATGTCAAACTCATGATAATGAGACATAGCCGTGGCCAGTCAGAGTATACCCACTTGGGGTTTTAGATATTATACACAGAGATACCATTATGCAAGTCGTGGCCTCATAGATGTGAACCCATGGGAAAGTAAATGCTTCATGCATTTTGTTTTGTTGGTATACGCATAGGAAAGCTTCATTTTTTTAAAGGAAAATGAATTTTTTCAGTCCATTCAAGATCACATGGAGTTTGGGCCATGAAGATACAATAGAGCACTATAAATACATATGGTCGTGGCCTGCCAGAATAAGTAGGTTATGAATGTAAGATTCAAATGATGTAAAGTTTAGGAAATGAAACTCACCTTGCCAAATACTCAGCCGAAAAGATTCTTCTTCTTTTTGTTTGATTTTTTTCCCTCGAATGGAGCTCAAATAGTCTCAATAATGGCGGCCCAAACATAAGAAATGAAGTGGTAAAGAAATAGAGGTTAAAAGTGTACAAATCCATCAGAAAAGTGCAAAGGTCGCGGCTTGAAAAGCCTTTTCTATCTCAGAAATTGAGAGGAAATCAAGGATATGAGTATCAGACTAAGTCTTACCTTCATTTTCTGTAAGAAATCCATGGAAATCATGCTCAAAGACACTAGGAGATTGAAGAGTTTCAGCTCAAACCCTAGGGTTTTATGTCAGCTGCAAAGAACCTTTCTCAAAACTTCAAAAGTAAAATGAGCCCGAAAGAATAGGGTTTCAGATGTGTTTTGTGCTTTAGGGTTTCTTTACCCTAATTTGACTTGTGATTTTAATCACATTTTATCATTTTTCAAGGCACAAACTAATACCCATCGTGGTATTAAGTATCTCTTGCATTTTGCCTAAGTCTCAATGACTTGAGGAGGGGTTGAAAACCATAGAAGACTTTAGGTCTTTCCTTGCACCTTATGAAGGTTTAATACCTTATGAAACATTTTAGTCCCCTTTCAAAGATAATACACATGGCAAGGGATTTAAGCCTTTTGATGTTTATTGCCTAGGTCATATACCCTTAGTACAATTTGCAAACCTTTTAAAATATGAGATAGGTCCATATGCCTTAGGTGATTTTCTTTTGCAAAGACAGATGAAGATAAGCCCTCAAAGGCTTTTATTTTTGCAAATTATATATAATGCCTTGGTATATTTTTATGATTTTTTATAAAAAAATCCACTGCTATGTAATGTATATACTTGGCAAAATTATGAGCCTTGTATTTTTATTTTTGTAAAAATCAAATCAAACCAAAATATTGTTTTAATTTGTAATAACAATGTAAGTTTTTGTTTTAAAGAAATAATTTATAAATTGATTTAAAATTAAAACTATTTTGTGCAGTTAAAGCTATTAAAGCAAATCAAATATCCTTTTCTAGATTTGCCTTATTTTGAGGTAGATGTGGACAAAAAACTGAGTTTACTTGGGCAGACAAAGAAAATTTTTGGTGGTGTCTATGTTGGAGAAGATTTTTGTAGTTTGTTTACACAGTTTGGAGGTGATTTGAGGGCTTATTTTTTGGCTTTTCTAAGGAGCTCAAAAATGGTTTTGGCATCACTATTTTTAGGAGCTTTTCCAGCTTTTCAGAGGGATCATTCTACAGGATATATAGTAGAGAGTTAGTTCTTTCAGGGAGTCCTAGTTAGAGTTAGAGATTTTAGATATCAGAGTTTAGATTTTCAAAGTCTTCCTCTCACATTGAGAGAGTTGTACTCCAGTTTCTTTGTACTCATTATTCCTTCCAGTTTATAGAGCAGTAGTTTTCCTTCCCATCTATCTACTTATTTACAAATTGATTCGATACTGCATTGTGATAGCTATTTATCCTTTGTTTTGTCTTGAAATTTGTGATGTGTATGCAAGTTTATTATTTAATTTAGGTTGCATGTTGTGTTCTCATGAACCTTGATGTGAAATATTAATGAATTAAGTGTAATCAAGGGGTTGTGAGAGTTAAGTTCTATGAACTAATTATAGGTAAGATCTAGTAGGAAATTAAATATTGGTGCATAACTTAGAAGTTAATTTTAGTTATTTCCAGTTATCCTTCTATCCCTTTTCCCTCTACAAATCATTTAGATTAGGAAAATCATAAGGAGAACTAGCTCACTTTGGAGATTCACTCTCAACACAGATTATCCACAATCTGAGAGTGTTTCCATGTTGCAACAAGATAGTAACTTTTATCTTTGCTAAGGGTGCAATCCTGATTGCCAACCCCTATATGCATCCCTAACTTAAATGCAACATCACATTTATAGGATATGGCAGGGAAATAAATACATAAAACTAGGCATACAATCCATCTGTTTGAATGGTACACTTGTCTATTTTGACATCAAATTATAACTTTGGCCAAAGTATTATCCGATTAATGGTGTGTAGAGATTGAAAACAAACACCTACTTCCCTATTTTCCCATATTCAGCACATGTCCTGGAAGGTAACTTCCCAAAAGAACAAAAGCATAGAAAACAAAATAGCTATTCTCTTTTCAAACATAATTTACGGCAAAATAAAATTCCTTTCACACATGCAATAGTAAATATGGAATCTATAACGTGAAAATGAAACCCTTAACAATCAAGATTATCTAATCCCTTCCAATTTATGATGATAACAAAGAGAATCTGGTGTATTAAGAAGATAATATAATGACTATAATGGATTTTGTAAAGCAACCACACCCACATTCACTTTCCAGCAAGATTTAGATTTAATCCATTTCAATTTCTCAATGACGATATTACACTTATTACAACTCTCAAATAATTTTGACTATTGAAGTGATAGAGCTTTGCATTTTCGACTAAGCGGTAGTACAAGAAATATTGGTACATTGACAACCTTAACAGTTCAAAATAGTCCCTTAAGACATCTTTCCTATGCTTGTAAATGCATGTATAATAGAGATGTAAAAGTAATAATGCATATATATAGTTTTCCAATACTCAAAACTTAGGTTAACCAAAAATTCTAGCTCACTTTTTTAATATATCTGGGATAAGGTAATTAAGTTCATAAAATTTGTTGTAGCATGACTAAGATTATAATTCTGAGTTCACATACATGTAAGACAAAGTCTTTAGTCTTATTTATAAGTTGATTAAGGAACATTTCTAAAGGTTGATTAAGGGTAGTCTAATATCAACTAGTCATCTAAACACTACACCTGACCTATCAAATCAACAAAGAGAAGGTTTAAGGCATAGAAAAGGTTGTTCCAAATATAACACATGTAGTTTTAAGACATCAAGAAGGTCATTATATATATATATATATATATATATATATATATATATATATATATATATATATATATATATATATATATATATATATATATATATATATATATATATATATATAGCACAAGTCGTTGAAACTCTAGGAAGGATGATTTAAAAGAGAGGTCATTATACCGATTTAATGGTAAAGAGGTCACTTTTTAAAGAATGGCAGATCAAGACAAAAGTCACAGAGGCTGATTTAAAGGTAATTTGTAGATCCAAAAAAAATAGAGGTAGTTGTGTGTTGAAAGAGGCCAACAAAGGCCGATCAGACATTTAAGAGGTTTATATGCTATCTAGGAGGCTGATTACATTAGAAAATGCAGTCAAAAAAAGAAAGATTCTGACCAAAATACTATTGCAAAGGTTGATTATATCTAATGTGAGAGGTCACTGGGCAAATAAAGGTAGATCAAGTTAAAATACAGAGTCAACTCTAAATTAAATATACACAAGGTCATTTGAATGGAAATTTACAGGTCAATTGAAGATACAGACCGCATTGAAGATGAAGGGCCGATTGAATTGGCATAGGGCCGACTACATGGATAAACATAGATCACAAAGGAATGATGTAGGTCAAAGAAAATTCAGAAACTAATTTACATATAACTACAAACTAAATTCAAGGTAAAGTGGATGATTTAAATGGCATAATGGCTGATCCCTGGAGAAACTCAAACCAAACTACAGTTGAAGAGGCTATTAGATGTTATAAGAGGTTGTTAGATGTGAAAAAGTAGATCAAAATAGAATTACTGAGGCTGTTAGAGTTGGAAAGAGGCTGACTAAACAAGAAGATCAATCAAATAAGATGTTGAGGGTGATTTTAAAGGATTGCAGATCAAAATCAAATGACAGAGGGAGTTACACATTGGAAAGAGGTCAATTTATATGTTCTGAAGTCGATTAAGAAGGTTTACAGGCCAAAAGAATCATCTAGCCCACTCATGATAACACTCTTTTCTATGGAATTATTATCATACAACCTAATCTCATTAGTATATGTAGGCTTAGAAGAAGAAGTAGTGTAACCCTTCTCGACAGCTTGTCAAACATCAAACCCTAGACAAAATAGATAGTTCTCTATCCTTAGCTTTCAAAAGGAATAACTTGTTCCATCAAACACAAGTGCCTTGTGAGATCCATTATGAGCCATCCCTAACCTTTCTCAAGCAGTTAAGCTTTTTTTGATTAACTTAGCTCTGATACCAATTGTTGAACACAATAGGATACTGAGAGGGGGGGTGAATCAGTATCCAAACAAACTTCAAGTCCCCTAAAGTAGATTAAAACTAAAACATTATAACATTAATATTAACATGAAAGATCAACACAATGCACATCAACACATAACACTAGATGTACTTGGAAAGCACAAGAAGGGAAAAACCATAGTGAGGATTAACTCACAATATATGAAGCTCAAAATTATAAGTTTGTTTTAGGGCTATAACCCAAGGAAGCTACTATTCCCTGAAGAAAGGTTTTAGGGTCACTCCCAAGAAAGCTACAAGTTCCTACTAACTTTGTTTTAGTGCTACAACCCAAGGAAGCAACTACTCCCTGAATTGAGAATGAACTTAGTAAATATTACAGCATTACAGTCCTTATACTGTCTAAAAAATGGCATTGAAGCTCACACCTTTGATGATTGCAATTCTACATCTTTAATCCTCTTTGATGATTGGATCAATTAGGCACACTCTTCACTTTCCTCCTGTTACATAAATGTCTTCAAGATGAATCAAGACATCCCTTATTGCTTCTGCTCTTTCTCCTTCAGTCGTACATCATAATGCATATCATATTCATATTCTTCTCTTCACATACTCATATTCACAATCATACCTCACCTAGATCAACTAGGTTTACAATGTATACATGACATTACATTGATTTCATTACAAGTCATCCAATATAACAAGAATATTACATTTTACAAGTTGACCAGAGATCACACAACATGAAACATGTAGAAGGCAAGCTCTAACATACATGCTACTCCAGGAAGAGAAGCACACCTTGCAGACCCTAACACATGCTTATACCAGTCCTAAACATTCTTCACACCATCATTCTTCAAGGAATAATCATTTGTTTGCTTCACAAATTTGAAATAAGTCACCCTTAAGTAAGAACACATGAAGGTTGTAGCACATCGATCTTCATACTCTTGGTGGTACTCATGAATGATTAAGCATTACTTTTTATTCTTTCAAATGAGTTGGCAAGACTTACACAACATCTCCAAACACTTCTTGAACTCTGCACAATAGGAACATTGTGGTACACATCACTAACATTACCCAATCCACCTCAACAACAACAACTATTCACAAACTGACTTGAAAACTTTGTGCGGTATTGGAAATGTGAAAGATCTTCATGAAATTCTTTGGGATGAATTTTTCTAACCCATACAACATCTTCAAATTCTCCTTGAACTCCACATAACAAGGATTTTGTGTCACACACCTTCAGTCATGTGACCTGGGAATAGTCAGGCATCCAGAACCATCTGTATCACTTCTATCATTTGAAAATTGAACTTGCGGACATCCAAAACATCTGAAACTGCAATGTAGTGTGCATTGAACATCCTCGATCATGTCCAAAAAAATCATGAGAAAACCTTCACTTGTAAAGGAACGAGGAGCATTCCAGTCAACCTTCATCATCACCTCACTCTACCAGATCACAAACTGGAACCCTATCAGTTATAACTTTCACTTCAAAGGAGTAAATGATATGAAACTTTGGATTTAGCACCTTTATAGCATACTGAACTTAACTTCTGAACCACATGACCATATATTCAAATGCGGAGGAATGTGGAGGAATGCGGAACATTTTACCAGGTAGTCTTCCAAGTAACTCCCTACAGCAGAAACCTTCACCAACTTCTAGAGACTAGAACTTTCATGTAGCAACTCATACTTTCTTAATATCATTAGGAAAGCAACATACTATAGGTCATCAGTAACATCTTCTCATCTATAGCATAGCTTCTAATTCCCATCTTAATATTTCATCATGAAATCATCTTCGCTAACCAAAAACAAGCTCAATACGACTTTACTTGACACTAATCGAGGCATGACATCCAACCATGAACATCAGGAACCAATCATGAACATCAACAACCAACCATGACCATCAAGAACATCACTGAACATTAGCAACCATGAACATTAGCATCATCACTACATTTTTGTTACTACACTGGTATATCATCAACCTGAACATTCACATCAACCACATCAGACAACCACAGACTGATTGTTGACATCACTCTGAGTGTTGACATCAATGAAAGCACATATTGCCAATAGTTCTTTCTTTGTATTGGTCCTTCTTCAGGGTGCTCCATCAAATCCCTCCTCATCATTAGTGATTCTCCATGTTCAAGGTTATCATCTGATTCATAAGATCTTTGGGGTTCTTCTACAAATGCAACTCTAGAACTACTTCCTGGCTACTTTCCTTGGCCTTAAAAGAATTCAAATGCTATGTATCCTTCTCCACACTTTAAGTGCACGTTCCCCTAAAAGTACTCATCTCATTTATTCTATATCCTTCTCATCCTCTCTAGTATCCATCTCTGTGATATGTATCTCCTTCCCCATTGTCATTGTAGTTGTAGTTGCTATCCTCTCAACCTTTGCAGTAAGTGTCATGACTCCTTTATTCATTGTGGCATGCACCACTTCCTTTGCAAGGTAGAAATTGTTATCTCTCTTGCCTTCCTAGTAAGGTCTTCTATTAGCACATCATGATCTTTCCCTCTGGGGCATCGCTTTTCTTTTCTATAAATTTTGTCAATTCACAACCCTCTTTTTCAACTTGTCTTCTACTTTGATTACAAATTGGTAGGCCTCTTCTATGGTGGTTAGCTTGACTAGACTTGGCTCTTCTTGAATACTTTACCTCAACCCATTGATGTATCTTGCAACCTTCTCTTTGTCGGTCTCATTAGGCATTGTCCTGATAATTAGTTTGTGAAATTCTTTGGTGTATTCCTTCATAGTCTAATCCCTTTGCCTCAAACTTTACAATTTCTTTAGTAGTTCTAGCTCATAGTTCATTGGCATGAATTGTCTTTTCAATTTTGCAATCATCCTCTCCCATTTTCTTATCATTTCCTTTCCATTCCTATTTATTTTCAATTTTACTTCCTTCCACCAAACAAAAACCTATTCCTTTATCTTGGTCCTCACAAACCTAACTCTCTTAGGGTCTTTAATATCCTCATAGTCAAAACATTCATCCAGTTCATTTATTCAATCAATTAGTTCTTCAAGATTTAAATAACCATAGTAGTCTGGAACTTCCCTTCTCAATCTCTTGTAAATTTTAGAAATGGCCTTTAATACCTTTACCTTCTCTAACTCTTCTTCCTAATCTTCCAAGTCTTGTACAACATCTTTGAAATCCTCTTCCACATCACTCTCATCATCATCCTTTGGGATTCAACCCATTTTCTATCTTCTTCTAAGGATTTCAATTGAATTTCGTTCTCTCTCACCTCTTTCAATACCTCATCCAACTTTTTGGGAATGTTAGCAGCTCTCTAGACTCTTCACAGTAGCATCTTTGCTATATTTGTTGCAAACTACCTCTGGTCAGTGAACTAGCGACAATCACCCCTTGCAATCGCCTCTTAGTTGACAATTTGTTGACAATTTTCTTGTAGGTTGGCTCAATTCAATGATTTGTTCACAACCAGAACCCATGGAACAACCATTTATCCTCCTCAAGATTTGAACACTACACTCTGATATCACTTGTTGTATTCATGGTAGGAGGGTCCAATGAAGGACAATCTAGTCATGAAGCCAATACTAATAAACACATACACAAAATTGAACTCACAATAAAGTGACACATGATATATATCCTAGCCTCTAAAAGATTCATCATTATATTATTAATTCTTAAATATGTTACAATCTACCGCAAGGGCATATATGCTAGGTTGTAGCCATATGACAACTAAAACATATAATACCTTTATTCTCAAACTCCATCCCAAATCCTTATGCTCACACCTAGATGCTTAGACTTTCAACTCTTGTTCAATGTTCTCCTTCTCTCTCTCTCCTCATGATTCCAAATGATCTAGTGGGAAACTAACTTATATCAATTGTTAATGTACTACCTTAATCATCTAGGTGTACACATAGGTGTTAAGCCTACTTAGGCAACTTGGCACATGTCTATTTGAAAGTGGCAAAGTTGTTAGAGTCATTTTTGAGATGTGTCAACTTATTTCAACACCTCATGCTATGTTTTTGGGAGGTTACTCACCACAACTCCATGATAGCTGAGAGTCCTATCCTATTTTAATGGAGTTTAGGTAGGTCTCAACTTCTCTTATTTATACTCACCCGCAAGGCCAATACAACCAATTGAATTCATCCTCATTTGTGTGTTTGTTATCTATTTCATGATTCTAGAATTCTACATGGTATCACAGTTGTTTGGAATAGTTTCAAGCCATTGTTTTGTATTGCGAAATTCACCCCCATCCAGTAGGAATGAAGGTTTAGTTATGTGATTTTTCCTTGTTTTTTTTGTTGTTAATTATGTGTTTGTTTATATTGGCTTCGGGAGGACACAAGGCATAATCACCCATTGCAAAAGGTGAGAGGAGAGGTTAGATGCCTTTTCAAAGGGCCTGCAAAGTCTTTAAACACCCTCACAAGGGCTTATGAAGAAGTCTGCTGATGGCCACACAAGGGGAATACCTATACACAAGCTCAACATAGCACTTAACAATCTAGAGCAAAGCCTATTAGTAGCACCCTCACACTCTTTTGTTTGGGTAGATTGACCCTTGGGAGAGCCACAAGGGCCCTATGCAAGCATGTCCACACCACGCAGAGGTGTATCCTCCACAAAAATGACCTCACACCACTTCCAACCGCCCTTAATGGGCCCTTGCTCACCCCCTGTTTGGCCTATCATTGGGCATGCCGTCAAGTTTTTTGCAGCACACAGTGCACTATTCATAGTGAAAAATGTCAAATTTGATGACATAAGAAACTCGGGGGGGTGATGTTAGTGGCAGAGGGGGAACCCATCAAAAAGTTTATCCCCTGGTCATATGTGGTTTTAGCCCTTTGTCGTGCACAGCTGATGCAGAGGTTCTTGGTAAGGTTGTACTAGTTCTCTCAACTTCCTCCAAAAGGTTTACAAGGTGTTTGTGAAGACCAAGCCTACACAAGGCTATTATAGAGATTGACCTAGCCTAGGATCACTATCAAGTGTCCTCTTCTCAGGCTACCCACTTCTCACTTTGGAGAGCCATTGCTCCATCCAACCTACTTGCACAATACACCCTATTTAAAGACTCATAACCTGTTACCACACCTCTACCAATAGTAATCACTCATACTTGCCATGACAATCATGAGACCTCTGACATAAAGATCACTTCTTGCATTCTCTAGACAAAGAACAGTGGCAGCAATAAGACTGTTTAGACAGTGTTTAGAATAAGGTTTAACTCTTATAAAACTGGTTCAACATCTCAAAACTCCAAGGACCATCAATACTACATGCATATTAAACACTAGATGGGAAAAATCAACCATCTACTCACTTGTGGGCCACACTGTGATTAAAGAGGATAGAGGACAGCAAATGGTATCTTGACTGTCCTATGACAGTGCTGAAATGACAACTTGTATCTTGTAGCTTTTATGGACCATACTACTTAACAATTAACTTCCCTATCCACAAGGATCTTTATACCAATGCAATTTGTACCTACTGAGGCAGAATCCATATGATAACACTGATTCAACACCAAATTTGTACCAGAAAGTACGATAAACAGCAAATTACCTTTTGGCTGTCATAAACAAATAACATTTCAAATAAGGTTTTTTGGAGCTTGTAATACAAGGCAAGAATAAACAACTCCTAACTCCTCTAAACCCCAATGAACTTCAACCTTCCAACCATATTCAAAAACTCTTCAAGAAAATGCACTTGCATCCACACTTGTGTGTCCGTACTGTACTATAGGAAAATCAGAACAGCAAACTATTTTTTCTTAAAACCAAAGCCTAAATGGCAATAATGAACAAGGAAATGCATCCACTATGCATGCATAAGATCCACCATACCCTATTCTAGTCCAACTCCACCAATAAACACAAATTCCACCTCCAATCTGTCAAAAACAAATTGCTGATTCACTGTCATAAAACAGTCTACATTCAATTTCTTTAACTAGTCAATGATGAGACTAGTTAAATGCATGCCATACACCCTGTAGAGAAGGAGTTAACCTGCAAATTATAAGAAACATTAAATATATTTTATCTTCCTCCATCCCACCTTGCAATGAGTGACCATACTCAGAGGGCAGAGGAAGAATTAACCATTTTTTCAACAAAACACTTGCTATGGAGGTTTTAAAACCAGTATTCACAACAGGAAAAAATTGAACACCTCCAGCTGTTTCAAAAACTCCAATTACCTGCAAATGGAAGCCACAACACAGAACTTAAAACATTACAAGAGAATTTCTTCCCAAGCTGCCGTACTTGGCCGTACCAAGGCTGTTTTTAACAGCAAAAACAGAAAAACAGTCTTTTCTTCTTTAAAACTCCTTCTTGCTTTTATATATTTGGCATGTTTTTTAACCATTGGAATATATAGGAAGTTCTTAAAAAACTCTTCCTCTTTCCTTGACCGTACAACTGCCTAGGAAGGCAGAAAATCAGATTTAAAAGGCAGTTTTAAATAAAACAAAAAGTTTCTAAAAAAAATGGAAAAACCTATAAAATAGGTTTTTCAAATCTTCTAGTGGACTAGTCAAAACAAGTAGACTAAGTCCTTATTACATCACATCAAAAATGGCTTCTAAGCCCTTCGACAAAACCAAAAATTAACAAGGTCATGAAAATATAATATTTAAAAAATAGTTGTAAATTGAAGCTCCTGCACCAACAGCCCAAGGGGGCTTAAATTTTCTCCCATTTTATGTTTTTTTTCTCTCAAGCATTTTAGGCAAAAATTATTTTCTCGCAATCTGAAAAAAAAAATTGCAATGAAGGCAAATTTTTTTTGTAGGTGAAAACTTGCAAGCTTCATAACTTTTGCTCCTTCACTTGAAATTGAGTGATTCTTTTTGCAAAAGTGCTTTTTTTTTTCCACAAATCCAAAGAGCATAAAATTGTACTCATCATATAAAGTGTCTGTTTATGCCTCTTTTGGGTGATGTACAAAGCACTCCTATAAACTGCAAAATTGGGGGGGAACTACATAATCATGGGGAGTATAGTGTGTGTTCATTTTTTCACACTACCTAAAGCACTAACTTTATAAAGTGCTACTTAAAGGGGAGCAATTAAGAAAAGGGATTTAACCACGTACTCAACTTATAAAGTGCCAAAACTGGGGGGGTCACCTAATCAAGGGGTTGTCTAATGTGTTGACTTTCTTTTTTCTAGACGAATTAACTTATTCTAATCATGGGATATGAAACTTACTTTTTTGTAAGCAACCTAAACAAGGGAAACTATAAGTCCTAGTGTGAAGGCATCCTGAAACACCTCAGGTTCCATAATCTCATACCTCATTTGTATGGACTTGTCCCTAAACCTGCTAAACAATCTCAGAAGGATAAGTGGTTTAATCTTTGTGATCACATTGTTGGATTGATCAGTTTACATATACCAGATGCCGCTTTGTATGCCATCATGGATATTGATTGTCCACATGCATTATGGATCAAAATTTGGGATATATATGGAGACTCGAATGTTTCTCCATTCCCACATGATCCTGCTTTGATCAAAACTCACATCCTTAATCATGATACAGAAACAAAATGTTCCAGTAACATAGAAGAAGTCATCAATCCTACTTTTACTTCATTAGATTCCAGAGTCGCTTCTTCGAAAGCTTCCAATGCTTCTTTGCAATAGGATATCAGTCTCCCTAGCATTGTTGATTGGAATAGATTTCTACCTGACATCACTTGTATGTTTGTAGATTCTCACATTGCTAACATGGAAGCACACATTGAGCACATCAGTGTTCTCTTCGATGATAGTTTTTATGAAACTACATGCACATCTCCATTGTCCTCTTTGGATATTCATGTGAGCTACATTGTCCTTCACATGGTTCTAGGTCGTCGTCATCCTCATCTATTGGGTATGCATCTGATTTGATTATGGCATCCTTCAGCATCGACATGGGGACACCTAAGCACTCTTCAAAGACATTGACATGGGCATCATCATCCTTGGATCAGCTTCAGCATGATTCAAGATCATACATACATCTTCTCACATGGGAAGATATCTTGCATCTTTAGGTGCTTTCATTTCTTCCCAAGGGAAGGAACATTGTTCGATGTTCTTGGATCTACATCTGCATCCTTTGTTGACTATTCAACATCACTGTAGTAAGACATGAATTATGGGGGGGTCTCATAGACCTTCTATCATTTTCTCTTCTATGGGGGGGATCTTATATTGTACTTAGTGAAAGTATTACTTCTTCACTTGTATAATCTCTCTTTTTGGAGGATAGTTTTTTTCCCACTAGGTTTTCTATCTTACTCCATTTTTTAGAGAGTTTGCATTATACATGAGTACCTTATCAGGCTTCATGGCCGGGACTCATTTTTCTTTTGCATTGTACATGGGTTCCTCACCAGGTTTTGTAGTCGGGACCCATTTTTCATGATACTCACCTAAGCTATGCTTAAGGGGGGGTGTTAGTGTACTACCTTAATCATCTAGGCATTAAGCCTACTTAGGTGACTTGGCACATGTATATTTGAAAGTGTCGAGGTTGTTAGAGTCATTTTTGAGATGTGTCAACTTGCTTCAACACCTCATGCTATGTTTGTGGGAGGTTACTCACCAAAACTCCATGATAGAAGAGTCATATCCTTTTTTCATGGAGTTCAAGTACCTCAACTTCTCTTATTTATACTTGCATACAAGGCCAATACACCCGGTCGAATTCATCCTCATTTGTGTGCTTGTTATCTATTTCATGATTCTGGAATTCTACATCAATCCCTAGCCTCCATAATGATTTGTGTCATCCATACGGTGGCGTAAAGTTTTATTCTTCTTGAAATGTGTAGTCAGCCAACATAAGCTAATTTCTCAAGCCAAGACAAATCAATAGAAAAGAAAATTGTGCAGTTCCCAATATTTGCTCCCTTGGGTCTAATAAGTTTTCACATGTCTTCCTTGATTGTCACAAACCCATGTTATATGGAGCTAATGATAATTTTGCAATTGTGACAATTTGTCAGTTTGATATAGGTTCATTAACCAAATAAGTCATTACATGAATCTAATTCTCTTCAAATGTGGATATGACCTCTATATGCTCCTCAAGAATGGTATACCAAAATCATAAGACTTAAATGTAAAATGCAATAAAATATGGTGATGTCTTTAACAACTAACTGATGGATTAAAACTACAAATAAGTGCTTGTTGGTGATGCAGGATTGCTATGTTACCCAAGGATGATCTTGCATTAGAGCTTCTTTAGTTAAACATGCTTAAGTCAACTCCAGAGGCTAACATGAGGCTTAATAAAGAGGTCATTCAAGACATTAATGGCTTCTTCTAAAATCATTCTTGATTGCAACATCTCTATCATTTGACTATTAACATCCTCTAAATTCATACCAAATCTTATCCAAGGAAGGGGCCTATGACCACAATCTAGGTGATGGAATAATTTGACACATAAAATTTTACTTACAACTAGGGATTGTGATCTTATACACTTATAGAACAATAACAAATAGCTTTAGGTGTGTCTCTTTACGGAAACAAAGTTAATGACTTACATGTATAAAATCAAGTACTCTGGATTCACATCAACCATTAGGATTCATAAAGAGGGAATGAACACGTTAGTTAAATTCCTCCTCCAGCATTAATTATTTAAAAAAAGATCTTCATGAGCTAGATTTATTTGATACTCAGGTGATGAGATCAAACTATTTTTCTTGACCAATGGAAAGGCATCTGGGATAACCATTAGGTATAAAGTATTCGACTATTTTTTAAGATAGATCATTCAGCTCACTCTAGATTGGGTCACACATCTGTCTCCTGCCCCTTTCCCATTTTATCCCCCTCCTTCTTGAGAAACTTGCCAACATCAACATATTAGCAATCAATGTTACGAGCATGAATGTTCATAGAATTTACTTGTATGTTAGCAATCAATAACATAGTATAAACATCACATATTCCGTGGGTTAAATTCATGTTGCATCATAACATAAAAATTAGTATCATGCTAATCTAAATCTAAACCAATTAGAAATTATATCACCAAAGATCTCCTTGATGCTTGTCACTCCTCCATGCACACAACCAAACTAGAGGAAGTGGAGCAACTATTCCACCCAACCACCCTCATAGCAGGTACCTATCTCATAGCGACATAATGGATGTGAGTAAACAATAACTATAGATACCTCAACCTCTTGAAGAACTAGGTTGGTTAACAATCACTTAACATTTGGCTCCTCATCTCATACTTGTGAATCCCATAGAAAAATTCTAGAAGAGACCATTTGAATAATCATAGGAATGGAGAAGGAAAGATGAGAAGGACCCCCTTTTCTCTTTATCCCCTCAACTTTATATAGGTTTTCATCTCTAGTTTTAGTAGATATCTTGCATCTCATTGTGGTTTTATAACTTTGGTGAATTTAATACCAAGCCATAATTTTAGGCTCCTCGAATTACCCATTCTTGATCTCTTTCATGCCATCATCATTCTTTGTATTTCCTAGATAATGTAAAACTTTATCACTTTAAGTGATTCTTTATCTATAGGGATAAATCGTTGTATTTTTTGTGACACTCCACTACTCTCACAATCCATTCATATTTTAGATGACCGTCTATCCATTTTCTATGTTTTCTCCCAGACTTAATTATTTGGGCAATTTAATCTTGATTTCCTTGGCTTGTCAATCTATAATTCCGTGCATCCTATAGATGGAACTAATTATGGGGGCATATCCTAGGGCCCCGGGATGAACCCACATAATTTTCTAGGTTTGAACATAATTTAAGGACAATGAGCATACCAAGATTATCATTTTCCTAGATTATAACAAATTGATTCTACTAGAGATATCAACATTCTTACCTTCTCATTGGATTATGAGCTAAGTACACCTTTCCTTTAAAATCAATTCTTAAAATAGCATTTATTTTTAAACTATGTAACACTAACTATCATTAATTTAATCTAGGTTGATTTACATTGTATGCAATTTATTTAATTAGCCTAAGTCATAGTTAAGGAAAAGAAAAAATATTTTTCACTTTATTTAGTTAGCCTATTAAGTTTAGCTCTAGCAATTTTAATGTAAATTAAATATCGCATTAGAACCTTTTGCACTTGAATTAGTACAAATGAGTAACTGTTGAGTTAATTTTTTAAAGAAAATGTGCTCTTTATTTTTTGGGGTTCCTCTCTTTTAAAGAATTTCAATATGCATGCATGTGATAAGATATTGATTTAGCTCGATGAGTTTCTAGGGTGTTGGGTTGTGTTGTCATCATTGGACATGCCATGTGTGCCTAGATTTGTTTTTAGGCACTTATGGGGTCAAGTCTACACCTGTGAATTTGATCTAGGGTGACAGATAGGAGATCTTGGGAGCAAGAATGATTTTGGGCGATGAATGATAATGGTATCGAGATATGGTGATGTCATGAGTCGAATTTATGTAGGAATATGTCACTTGTAGACTAGTAATTATATTTATGACACTCTAATCAAAGTGGGTCCAATACATAAGGGAGAACGGGCATGAGTATGTAATTTCCACCATAATAATAATATTGTTTACTAAAAAACTTAATTGGTATAAAGGGTTTGAAGATCTATATATATTTCAAATTATAAAAATGAATAAAAGAAAGAAAAAGAAAAAGCTATATAAAATAATAATCCAAATCAAGATGCCCTTAGGGTCTAGATTGATTGATAAGTTGTTGGAAAACACATATATTGGTTTATGTTCAAACCCTAACCACACCACAAATGAGGGGAAGGCCACTTGCTAAGGAGTTATAATGAGGTTTTTCCCATAATAATAAGTAGTATTAAAAAGAGATCTTGATCCTCCTCATAAGTACTATTAAAAAGATCTTTATTCCCCTGGTAAGTAGTATTAAAAAGAAGAAGAATTAAGATATATGTTAGTTTACACTCTTGTACCTAATAAATTATGATTAGTGTTAAAGAACAATGAAGCCATTTATATCTTGAAAATGAGGTTGAAAAATAAAAAGAAGAAGAATTGATATATATGTTAATGTACACTCTTGTACCTAATAAATTATGATTAATGTTAAAAACAATGAACCCATTTATATCTTAAAAATGAGGTTGAAAAATAAATTTAAAGATAAAAATTAAGCTAAAATATTGTTAAGACAACTTTCAAAATAAATCATCTTGATAAATAAAATTATATCTCAATACCTCTTGTTCATCCTCCAACGGCCGTACGGAGGTAAAGTCTATACGACTATAATCAATTTGTTCATCCTGCTGGACTTGCCATGTAAAGCACGTTCTCTCCAATTACTCCATGTGCCCTATTTGGATGAACAAATCTCGGTTTGGAAGTTTGAAAATATCCAGTAACAACGGGTATGTAATGGACGCCAGCTTGGCCGTTACACATCTGGGAATATGATGAAACCTCCATACCTCTTGTTCATCCTCCAATGGCACGCAAATTATAGCCGTGGGATGAGATCAAATCCACGAGATAGCCGTTATTTTGATATGTTACCGTTATGAAAAACATGATTTCACCTCTTATGTTATTTCTTTTGTTTTCATTGCTTGTTATTGCTAGCCGCAAAGGCAAAGACAAAGGTTGCTTCTGGTGAGGTAAGGGAGATCAGCGCCAGAGAAATGTCTGCTGTAGCCAAAGGTAAATCTTCAGCCACTCTGCCCTTTTACTAGTTATTTTCTTTCTTTTTACACTTTTCTTGCTCATCGCATAAGTTTGTTACCTACTTTCTTCATTTGGTGCAATTTTGTTCGTTTGAAGCTTTTTGCTGGTTATTGTATCTGATTTCTCACTTAGTTTGCAAAAAGAAAACATTTCTCACGATTCTTGCCCTTCAGTTTCTTTGTATTCAAGTGTTTTGCTGTTTATAATTTATTGTTCTTAGCAACTTCGTAGCTATCTTATGCATCTTTTCATGAAATTAAGATAAATGTCTGGAGTCATATTTTATCAATTCAATTAGTACTGTTCTTTGTAAGGATTTCTGTGACTTCCATGACTTGATTGGGATGCGGTTGTGGCTTTATCGATATCTCATTGAAGATGTGCTCCAGTTGTATGTAGGTGCCGGCATATAATATTAATTTGCATCCTTTTTACTAAGAAAATACAGAAAAGTCAGAGAGTTTAAGTTGCCATTATGTAACAATGGAATGGTTAAACACGCGTATGTGGATCCATGAATGAGTTTATTTTCCAATGGCATCTGCTCAGAGTGACTGTTCATTATCTTTGGAAAGAGATTTGCCCTTGTGAAAACATATTTGACACAAATTAACAAATTAGGTTAAATCAATTATTTTCTCAGCTTAAATAAGGATAATAATGTTGCTTACCTCTTTTGCAATCTTCTCGTTGCATAAGATAACGTTTGTTGTGAGTGCTTCTCTGAGATGAGGCAAATAGCCTTGCTTCATCCATAATCCTTTCTCCAGGGAACGCAAGGTCAAAAGCTCTAAACAGATTCACTATGCTTCTAAGTTCTATATGTCTTTGGCCAGAACAGGAGAAGCACCCATTGTCATCTTTAGAATTATTTAGCACCTCCGAGATTATATCCATGTTAGTATTATAAAAACAACACAGTTTGATAATAATAAAATCTGAGATTATATCCATGTTTTTGATAATAGTATTATATCCATGTTAGTATTATACAGTTTGATAATAATAAACTGTGCCAATTTCTTTTTTAGAAAAAAAATTCCACCTGGTGAGACATTGTATCGATGGATCCTAAGTGTTCGGAGTCCCAGTGCTGTAGTGTTGAGATCTGCAAAAAGGCTCTCTCTACCCTATCCAATACCCTTTTCACTCCAAGAACTGCCCCATAATTATCATCATACAAAAATCTGTTTGGATCAAAACAATATGACTATAACAACACTAACAAGTTTGGAAGCTGATTTTTAACTTAAGACTCTGATTCTCTTAGAAACTAAGCCAAAACTCTGCTAGGATTCTGATTTCATATAAAAGAATATATTATAAAAAAATATTTTTAATAGTTCCCTTTTGTGGTTGGAGGGTTTTATATCAAATTACAGATTCCTTTTCTTTTTTCAAATAGTAGGGTCAGCTAGATATTGGCTGAAACTGCCTCTGTTAGTGACAATTTCAAGTGAAATCATCCAGTTTAACAGTAGAAGTTCAATTACCATTTTGTAGTCTAAATACTCTATAATTCTCATAACACTGTACACTATAGCTGGACAGTTCCTCATTAACAACCAACGTTATAACCACAATGTGTGAACTGTTTAAACTTTCCGTACTATAGAGACATACCACGTATTAAATTACTGTCAAAAACATCAGGGAGAAGGATTGTCCTGCTGTAGCGGCGATGGCTTCCGGCAAGAATTCCAAGACCAAGATTTTCATGCTGTATGGGGTAAGTTCTTTATTATTACCATTTAATAGTTTGAATCTAAGTGGAAAGCTGATGACTGTCATATTCACATCCATAGACAGCAGCATTTTCAGACTCTGTGTTCTCAACATTTTGACTTGCTCATTTCTAATGAGGTGACTTTCTTGTTTTTCAGATATCTGCCTCTATCAGCCGCTCCGTAAAGTGGGTAAAATTCTGGAAAAAACTGTAAATGCCAATGAAACTCTAATTCTAACAGCCCCTGCTTCAGTCTCTAATATCTACACAGTCCCTTGATGAAATTCTGACAAAAGGCTAACTGTAAAAACCCCTGCATCATTCTATGCCCAGCCTCTTGATGAATTGGGTAAAATTCTGGCAAAAACTGCAAATGCAAACAGAACTCTCTTATTGTAACAGCGTTGAATTGGGCTTGGGCGGAGCCAAGTACTATGATCGATCTCTTCCTAGAGAGCTTCGTAATCGGTGAAGGGACAGAGGAATTGCTGATTGTTGCACTGGAAAGGCCTAAAATCGTTGCCTTGAAATTCATCCGCACTGTTATTGCTTGAAGACCAGAGGGGTTGATTTCTCTGAGGAGAAGTTTTACATGAGTGATGATTACCTGAAAATGATTGCCTTCTTGGGAGATGTTCTGAAACGTGGATACAATATAACTTTATCCGTTAGTAGATGTTTGCTTAGACTCTTGTAGTTGGTTTTTTTTGGGGGGGGATGCCATTGCAACCTAGGCTGTTGTGGGATCGTGAGCTTGTTTGATTTCAGTTGATGCTGTTCTGTTTTTTTGGCTTCGTTTCAGTTATGGATCAACTTGTTGGAGATGCTTTTGTTCTTCCAGTGTACTTTTGATAATGTTATCTTTGTCTGATTCACATTGAAATTAATTTCAAATAAATTCTTGAACTGGCAATGTGCTTCTGGTATCAACTGTGTAGTATTCTTTCCCTGCTTATGGATCCGGATCTGGTAGTATGGCTTGAAAAGTCAGAATCTAAAAATACTAGGCAGTTGATCCCAGAAGAACATTGCCATTTGATTCACTGCCAACATAGCACTCTTAAAAAATATAAATTTACTAAGCCCAACATTCCTTTTGCCCTTCCAAACATATGCAGCAACCAAGACCGAATTTGACCCATTCTCTGATTTGCATGCCAAGATTGAGGATTTGAAGTGCTTAACTAAAAAATTTGTTGGATTTCATCGATTTATTGTTTAAATAATGTCGTGGTTGGAAATGCAGTGTTTAATTAACAGATTTGTAGGACTTCACTGATTTATTATTTGAACTGTGTTATGGTTGGAAATACTCTCTTCGTAGCCTTGTTGGAAATACTTGTTGGATGAAATTCCCCAAACCATGGTTTCAAGAGGAGCCTTGCTCTGCCCGTAAACCATGGTTTATCTTATAACACCCAATTTCTGTTTCTCAATCTTAAAAAAAAAAGAACAAGTAGTAATCTCCTTGAGTAGTAAAAGGTTAAAAGGTGTGAAGGCTGAAGCCTCTCATTCAAGCCTATTAAAAATTTAAATCAGATATTTCGCCAAAAACTTTTTAATTTGTAACTAAGAGCATAGTTTTATAAGAATGTGGCACTTATTATTCTTATGCGCTGAAGGATTGGGAACTCAATTTGGATCCATAATTTTTGATTCACAAGATTATGTGAATGTTACGACTCTAGTTCATGATTGGAGTCTTCATGTCCTAGGTTAAGGTATCATGTTGCCAAGCTTGTAACATTACACCTTCAACATGCATGATATGATGCTTTAAAATGGGTACCAATTTTCAACTGCAAACGTATTTTAGCTTGATTCATATTGGTGATGGTAGATTCTACATGGAAGTTCATTTTGTTGGACCAAATAATGCTCGTGTCAGTGGTACTTATGCCTTCGTACAATTTCTCTGAATTGGGCAATTTGAAATGTATTTCACAGTTTAGTAACTGGTTTGTAAGTGCTAGTAGGAATATAAATATACAATCACAGAATCTTCTGTAACACAAGAAATTAATTCGGTTTCAGTTTAGAAAGGAATGTTTCTTGACTAAGTTGACCTTCCTTGAAGCCTTTATTCACGTTCATGTGTTGTACCACCTGAATTATTATTTCTATCAACTATTCAGCAAATGCATTGGAGTTGATATTCTGGTTATCATTTCAGCCAACGACAGAACCAAAGTTTATTAAAGTTGGCACAGAGAAGTGTTATTTTAGAGTTGCATTTGTTGATTAAAAACGAAATAAATCTGTGTAAATAACTATTAGAGGACACTTTTGCTTAGGCTATCATTTTGTGTATATTTCCATATCAGAATTAGGTAGATTTATGGTCTAATTTTTTGTTTTATTTTGAAGGTTTTGTTGCTTCTAGAATATTGGGCAAGTATTTTCATTAAAGTAATTTATTGAATCCTCCTATTGCATAGTTTTATTATTATTTTAATAATAGTACATTTAATTGTTGATTTTTTTATGCCTTGCAGTGTTTCCAAATGTTTGGAAGCTTTAATGAGTATTTGAGGTTAGATCAACTTCAATAAATGTAATATTTACAATTTTAAAAAATGTTTGGAATCTCAAACTTGAGAAAATGTTTGGACTTTGACAATATGTTGTTGAAGTCAATAAATGGAATATGTAAACTGATTTGTTTAATACAAATGTTTGGAAGCTTTAATGAGTATTTGAGGTTAGATCAACTTCAATAAATGTAATATTTACAATTTTAAAAAATGTTTGGAATCTCAAACTTGAGAAAATGTTTGGACTTTGATAATATGTTGTTGAAGTCAATAAATGGAATATGTAAACTGATTTGTTTAATACAAATGTTTGGAAGCTTTAATGAGTATTTGAGGTTAGATCAACTTCAATAAATGTAATATTTACAATTTTAAAAAATGTTTGAAATCTCAAACTTGAGAAAATGTTTGCACTTTGACAATATGTTGTTGAAGTCAATAAATGGAATATGTAAATTGATTTGTTTAATACAAATGATTTTTTATTTGGAAGGGGTTGAATTGGCCCCCTTCCTAAGGCTGTGAGGAATGGCCATTGGCCATGACCATTCTTTTAGGCCTCGTGTTAGTTTTTTGCCCCCTTCCTAAAGCTATGAGGAATGGCCATTGGCCATGACCATTCTTTTAGGCCTCATGTTAGTTTTCTTTTAATTGCATAGAATTTAGCATCTCTCTTTTTGTTTTTTCTTTCTTTCATCACATTTAATGACTTTGACATTTTAATTGGTGCATTGAAATTATCAAGCATTACAATATTTGGTAACCACAATGTAATCTAGTAATTTTGTATTAATTAGTGTTGTGATATTAATCAAGTTGCAATCTAAATATGTTCATTTAGTGTGTTTTAGTTTGGAATCTAATTATTGTTTGTGTGAAGTGTGTGTTATACTTTGGCATTCACTCTAATTTGATATATTTATTATTTGTGTGAAGTGTGGATTTGAACTTTGGCATTAACTTATGTTTGATATTGTAATTATTAGTTTTGTGATATTGCTGCAATCTAAATATGTTTGTTTAGTGTGTTTTAGTTTGGAATCTACTTATTGTTTATGTGAAATGTGTGTTTAAACTTTGGTATATTCACTCTAATTTGATATATTTATTGTTTGTGTGAAGCATGGCTTTGAACTTTGGCATTCACTTTGGGTGATCACACATAAATAGGGAATTTTTAAAGGAAAATAAACATTGCTACATGATTTTTGACCAATAATTTTTTTAATTCACTTTGTATTGCAAATCTCTTTTTAATTCGTAGTGGTGTAGTTTTGTTCATTTATATTTGGTTTTTAATTATTAAGGATGGACCAATACAACATGAGTGTGCATATTTTGAAGTATGTGTTGGGTTGAAACTTGAATATTCACTTTATTGATTTTGGACACATAAATAGGGAATTTTCAAAGAAAAATAAAAATTGTTACATGATTTTTGACCAATAACTTTTTTAATTCACTTTGTATTGAATCTCTTTTAAATTCTTAGTGGTGTGGTTTTGCTGGTTTATATTCGGTCCTTAATTATTAAGGATGGATCAATACAACATTCTATACCAAAATCTTTTTAAATTTTCTAAAAATGATATTTTCTTATATATTTTTTTTGTCATTACTTGGTTTTTCTGTATTTCACTCATGTATTATACTTACGGACTAATTAACAAAAAATAGCTAACATATTTTTAAAATAAAATAAAAGGGTTAATGAGATACAAACCTTTACACTCTTAAGTAAAGAAAATAACTATAGAATAACTCTTAAACTCTTAAGTAAATAAAAATAACTCTAAGTAAATAAAGTTAACTCAAGATCGATATCTCACAACATTTTGATTATTTTTGGATAGATGTATTTATATGGCTAACTCTTAATAATTAAAATTAAAAGAGAGAGAGAAAGAGAGGTGGAGAGAGAGAGAGGGGGGAGGGACAGGGAGGGAGAGGGAGGGGGGAGGGATAGGGGCAGAGGGAGGGAGAGGGAGAGCAAGAGCAAGAGGGAGGGAGGGAGGGGAAGAGGGAGAGGGAAGGAGGGGGAGGGAGGTAGCAAGATGGGGAGGGAGGGAGGTAGTGAGATGGAGGGAGGAGAAAGGGGAGAGAGGGAGAGGGAGGGAGGAAGGGAGGGGGAGAGAGGGATAGAGTGAGAGGGAGGGAGGGAGCAAGGGAGGGAGGGAGGGAAGTGAGAGGGAGAGAGGGGGAGAGAGAGGGACAGGGAGAGAGGGATAGGGGAGAGGGAGAGGGAGAGGGAGAGGGGGAGAGGGAAGAGAGAGAGGGACGGAGGGGGAGAGGGGGACGGAGGGGGACGGAGGGAGGGAAGTGAGAGGGAGAGAGGGGGAGAGAGAGGGACAGGGAGAGAGGGATAGGGGAGAGGGAGAGGGAGAGGGAGAGGGGGAGAGGGAAGAGAGAGAGGGACGGAGGGGGAGAGGGGGACGGAGGGGGACAGAGGGGAACGGAGGGGAGGGAGGGGGAGGAAGGAAGGGAGGGGGGAGAGTAGGAGGGAGGGAGAGTAGGAGGGAGAGAGAGAGAGAGGGGGGGGGGAGGGAGGCGGGGAGACAAGGAGGGAGGGAGAGGGAGGGAGAGGGGAGAGAGGGGAGAGGGAGAGGGAAGTGGAGAGAGGGATAGAGGGAAAGGGAAGGACAGAGTGAGGGGGAGGAAGGGAGGGGGAGGAAGGCAGCTAGACAGGGAAGGAGGTGAGAGGGAGGGAGAGACAGAGAGAGGGGAGAGGGAGGGAGGAAGGGAGTAAGGGAGGGGGATGGAGAGGGATGAAGGGGGGAGGGATAGAGGGAGAGGGAGATGGAGGTTGGGAGAAAGGGAGGGAGAGGGAGGGAGGGAGGGGGGTAGGGAGGGAGGGAGAGGGAAAGGGAAGGACAGAGTGAGGGGGAGGAAGGGAGGGAGGAAGGCAGCTAGACAGGGAAGGAGGTGAGAGGGAGGGAGAGATAGAGAGAGGGGAGAGGGAGGGAGGGAGGGAGTAAGGAAGGGAGGGGGATGGAGAGGGATGAAGGGGGGAGGGATAGAGGGAGAGGGAGATGGAGGTTGGGAGAAAGGGAGGGAGAGGGAGGGAGGGAGGGGGGTAGGGAGGGAGGGAGGGAGAGCAAGAGGGAGGGGAGGGAGGGAGGGGGAGGGAGGGGGAGAGAGTGAGGGAGGGGTAGAGAGGGAGGCAGAGAGAGAGGGGGAGAGGGAGAGGGGAGATGGAGGGATGGAGAGGGGGAGGGACGGAGGGAGAAAGAGGGAGGGAGAGAGAGAGAGAGAGGGAGGGAGAGGGAAGGATGAAGAGGGAAGGATGGAGGGAGGGAGGCAGAGAGAGGGGAGGGAGGGAGGGAGGGAGGGAGGGAGGGAGAGGAATGCAGCAAGAGAGAGAGGGGGGGAGTGAAAGAGGGAGAGGGGGAGGGGGAGGGGGAGGGAGAGGGAGAGGGAGAGGGGAGAGGGTGTTGGAATTAGGGATGACAACTGAGAGGGGGGGCGAATTAGTTGTCTTAAAACTTTAAAGCTTGCAGCAGTTAATTCTTCTTTACACCTTCTTAACAGAAAAACATCATCATGAAAAAGTAGGAATCAATAACATATGAGCAAAAACACAAATAATACACTTGACACCATGATTTAAAGTGGAAACCTGGTTAAGAGAAAAACCACGGTGGGGGTTAACCCACAAAGATTATACTCTGTTAAAAAGTATTACAAAAGGAGAAGGCACATGCTTTTGGACTCACTGCCCAGAGCTCACTGCTCAAGAGAGGCTCACTACCTACAAGAATGATTACAGATTGTTTGAACTGATGAGTAGCATCTACTAATGTAGGAATTCAGTTCTGATTAAGCACAGAATACTGATTTTACACACTTCATCTTTATTCTGCCCTGTTTACTACTCTGCCATAATCTGGACCTCAAATCTTTTCTCCTTCGCACTTCTATCTACCTTTTTGCACTTATTCCATATTCACATCACTATCACACACCACAATACTCGAATCCATCAGCTATATATCCGCATCAATAATTTAATCTCCTTTTTGTCAGCCTTGTGAAGAACTTAACACACAATACAAATACTATGTTCAGTCAGCTGAATTTGTACGCAAATAAACATGTGTACCAGAAATAGCACTTGCATGTCACAACACATGTTAGCCACTAACATTATATCCCATACGCAACTCACCAAAACACTTCTATTGGATCTGCACATGGATCAAACACAAGTCAGCTTGTTCTTCACTAAACTGTTCTGTCATATTAGGACCCGGTACTCAGATGCTTATATCTTTTAATCCCTTTGTCACCAGAGACTAAAATCTTGGATTTGGATTGTCTTGAAATCCCTCTATACTCCCTCAGATCAACAACACACTAAGATTTACCACCGGAGGGATCCAGACCAAGTTACCAGACCCTATCACATGCCCTATTTCTGGCAACCCAAACTTAGATAGATTTTTGTTCTAACTTCTGGTATGAGCAAGTTATGTTATGTGAATGTGTGGAATAGTCTTAGTTTCCATCAATGACAACATCTGACATGCTTAGCAGTGTCTCTTGCCAACAATCTCCCCCTTTGGCATTGATGGCAACACTTAGTGAAAAATGACTAAGTGTCATGACTGACTCCCCTACTGTGTACACTTATATATTCTTCCATTGCTCCCCCTTTGATGGATTCTTCATTTTCTTTCATTTTTCACTGTCTCTCCTCCCCCTTTGACATCAATGGCAAAGGGTGGGATCCGTAATTCAAAATTTCCACAAGAGATCTGTATATAAGGTCGCATATGTATAAATAATCCATGCATTATATTTACATGAACTTGAGGATATCTACAAAACTATTTTTCAACTACACAAGTTTAGAGGCCCAACTACTTTTCATGCCATCCAAAATTGAGTTGTGTTCTCTTAGTAGAAATTCTTGTCTTTCTGCTTTCTTTAGATCTGAAGGATCCCCTATCCGAACTGCAACTTGAGCTTCTGATAAAGCAGTAAACATTGTTTCTAACTTGGGAGCAATTAATCCTTGGAGCTCACACATTCTCTTCACAATATTGTTCTTTTATTTAACAAGCTTCTTTATTTCATCAGTTAAGCTGATTGCTTGACACTCCTGACTTGCCAGAGAAACTGTTAGAGGATCAAAATTTTGGGATAGATTTAACAATCTTTGTTCCCGCTCCTTTATCTTCTTCTCAATATCCTTGATAACTTTGGGCCAAGATAGACAAAATTTGTATATATCACCTCCGTCATTGAGAACATTTTGAATACTCTTTATACTGATATCAAGTATCCTTTTATCATTCCCTATTAGGCCCTTTAGCTCACTAAATTTCTTATCCAAAAATTCATTCTAGATTTTAATCTCTATAGACTTCTCAAAGGATTCAAAGTGTGTACTTACAAAATTTACAAGGCTCTTTAGATTTTCAAAGGGAGAATCAGATGGATTCTTCAGGAAGTTTGGTATTATCTTCTCCAATATACCAGATGCAAGGCCTAACATCTCACTGTCCTCTAAGTAGGATTTCAATATCTTTTCACTTGCCTTAGCTTGTGTGAAAGATGATATCTTCATCATTTAGACCGGAGAGAGAGTATCTAGGTTGATTGGTCCTTGAATCAGTTCTAGTTCATCAAACTCTAGCATCTCTTTACTCAGGAAATTCTTCACTGCATCTACAGTGTCTCTTGCCTCAATTTGTGGACCACTTTCCTTTCCTTGAGTTTTCTCAGTATCAGGACTATTTTGTTTGGGTGCATCAATATTTGCACCATCTTCTTTTGTTTTATCTTCCTTACTTTTGACTTCTTCTACCTCTACTTCATCTTTCTCTATGTTATCTATAGGGGGATTCTTTCCTTTTTCCTCACCATCTGCAATATGTTCCAGAGGATCTTGTGTAGTAACAGTGTTCTGAACGTTGTCTTCTTTTCTGGATTGATCAGAAGGAGTTAGAGTATCTCCTGCATCATTAGTTTTATCCACCATCTCTGTGTCTTCCTTGTTTATTTTCTCTTCTTCCTGAATAGAGGAGTCATCACCCTTGGTTTGCTGCTCATCAGTTTTTATTTCTTCAATATCCAGGATTGATGAATCAATCCCATCATTAGTCTCTTCCTCAATAAATGGAAGATTATGTCTCTTCAATGCACTTAAAAGTATTTCATGTGTTTTTTTAACTATTTCGTATAATTCTCCAAGCATTAGTTTGTTCATTCTCTTCTTGCTCCTAAATTCATCCTTTGCTTCTTTGAATATCATATTCATTTGAATTTGAGTGATCTGAGGGCATAGCTTTATCAATATATGTTCTCTAAGCTCTATATGCTTACTTTTTACATTTTCTTTCCTCAACTCCAAAAATGTCTACAAGACTTTGAGGGATCTCAGAAGTTATTTCAATCAGGGCCCTATTATAGATATTCAGATATCTAACAATTGCTTCCTCTAACACCTTCTTATCTGTATCACTGTATTCATCATAGAATTCAGTCATGGGTTTCAAATTTCCATCCACAGTGACTGATTTTATTACATCTTCCACAGAAAGCATGGGCTTCTCCACATATGTACTTGTCTTCTGCCTTTTGCTTGCCCTTTTGCTTTCGAAGGGCTTCTCCTTAGTCACCTTGGCAGCTTTTGTTCCAGAGGCTTTCAACTTCTTTACCTCAGCATCTGAATCTATTTCTTCTACATCAACTTTTGTGCTCTTATAGGTTCTTGTGGCCTTTGTTTTTACTCTTTTCCCTTCTTTTCTTGATGATTTTCCTTCCAGTTTCTCAGGATTGGGAGGTTTTGGGGGAATAGAGGTAGCAACAGAGCTTCTAGTAGTTCTTGATGTGGAGGAGGATCCTACCGGAGCACTTCCTTGTTTCTTATCATGCTTCTCCTTCTCTACCTTTTCAGTTCTTTCCTTGAATTGCCTCATAGCTTCCTTTGTGAGACCTAGATTCTCGGCCAACTGCTCAACTTCTTTTCTTACTTTTCTTTTGGTTTCAAGTTCTCTAAGCTCAACGTGCAGTTTTAAACTTAGCTCCTCATATATCCCAAATCTTTCAACTGTTGTGTCTTTTGGCTTGCTCAAAAGGTGTTGAGCATACATATCCACGATTTTTCAATCTACCTCATACCACATGGGCATGATCCAAATGGTTCTAGGTTTCACTGCTTCCATTAAGCACTGATCAGTGTCAACCATAAAACATATTTTAGTTTTGTATTTCTCAACAATCGATTTAGGGATTCTTTCCCTTGAATGCATCATACTCTAGAAATTCTTGAAGTATCCCCAGATTACAGTTTTCTAAGCTTTATAGTCACCAATGTTGTGTAGATGATCTCTGATCTGAATGGCAACTGGTTCATCATTAGTCCAGTGAACATCCTTTACTCCAAGTACTTCATTCATATAGTAGAAGAACAAGCATAGAACCAATGTACCATATTTAAAAGTGTTTTTCTTATCTTTCTTGATTTTCTTCAAGTTCTCAATCAGCTGGTTTTGTAATAGCTTACATAGGTCATAATCTACATTCTCCTTCAACATTTGATATGCTGCATATATGGCAGTTCTGGAGATAGAATTCTCCTTACTGGAGTGATATATCTTGTAGCCAATCGCCATAGAAGCAAACTTAACATCTGATTCTATAATGTCATTGATGGTCTTTGCCCTCTTGTCAACCTTTGCATCTGTAACAATCTGGTTTTTCATTGATTTCAACATGGGTAATCTACCAGTTGAATTTAACCCAGTCACAATTCTGATAACATCCTTGGTAATCTTGAATGGTTTGAACAACCATATGAATTCATCATGCATCTGACTCAAAACATACCGGACCCACTCATCTTCATTAAATGTTGGAAACCCCATAATCTAGATAAAATGCTTATCTAGTAGTGCCTTATACTCAGGTTTAAGATAGTGATTTTCATCCCTTAGATGATTCTCAAACAAATCTACATACCTTGAGTCCCCAAACTCATCTATGTTCACATCAATATAAACCCTAATATCTTCAACATGCAACACGCCATACGAAACACTTGCAAATGCACCTAATGGGTCAACTTCTACTGATTTGTGTGGATGCTTTTTGAATTTGGGTCAAGGCCTTTTAGTAATATCAACAACAAAAGGTGTATCCATTGCAAAGATTAAAAGTTCAAAGCTTCGCAGATAAATACCTTTTTCACGAAATTAGGGTTGGTGGATAAATTCGTCAATCACACTTCAAATCCTTGGAATCTTAGCTCGGACGCTATTCTACCTGCTCTCTTCGAGTGTAAAGTGATTCAACTGAAGAGTGAATGGCCCTTTTAAGCTCCATAACACCTAATTTGCCTTTGTAATAAATGTTCTGCCCTAACACATCTAGTTACATTATTTCTGCATACAGTCAATTTTCAATTGCTCCGTAAATCACCATATCCACTTCTTTTCTTTCGAAAATCCTTTCAAATGACCTGTAATAACTCAAATTGTCCTGTCTCATTGTGCCAGATTCAGGCACCTACTTACTAACTGGGGGAATTTGATTTTTAATGCTTCTCCCCCTGACCCAGAGCTCCTAATTCAATTTCTAAAGGAACTATCAACACCGAATTCTAGTGCGGACCCATTACTAATGTTCATAACACCTTTGTTGACCCGTATCTTGCTCATTTCATTCTAGATTTCATTCACATTAATTTTGCCCTTGCCTTTGTCATGCTCTGCTCATCTAATTTTCTATTTACCAGACCTCTTCTTTCATTCTTCCTACTTTTGCAGAATATTGCAATATGACCAGATCTATTGCAATTAAAGCACACGGCATTTATTTGATTATATACTTGATTTCCTCTTGATCTGCACTGATTAGCCATGTTTCCAAATCTATTTTAATCAAAACAGTAACCATTGAAAGAGTTCCCATTTCCTTTAGAGTTATTCATTATCATACTTTTGCATTCATTTGATCTATGACCATACCTCTTACAATTGAAGCATTGACCGGAGAAGGACAGACCATTTTGATTTGTTTTGCTTCTGCACTGAGTAGCTTTATGACCAAATTTATTGCAATTGAAACAATTGCCATTGAAGGATGGATATCTTTGAGCATTAGGCTATCTTATTGGAGGTCTTCTGGGCTTGCTACTCTCATTCCTTGGTTGAAAATTTCTTTTTCCGAATCCAGAGATTTTACCTTTTTCATATCCAAGACCATGCTTGTCATCAGCCTTTTTCTGACTTACAAGCAGTGCTTCAAGTTTAGCTAAGCTTATCTTGAATTTCTCCTTGTATTCATTTGTAATTTCTAGGTCATGTCTCAGAATGACAATTTGCCTCTCAAGTTCTCTCTCATTGTTTTTGCTTTCTTGTAGATTAGACTCTAGGAGGCCAGCTATTCCATCTAGTCTGCAGCATTCTTCAGTTCTTTCTTTTAGATTTTGATTCAGGTCTTCTTCATCTTTCTTCCTATCTTCAATTTCTTTGGTTAACTTCATCACCCCAGATTCCATCTCATGTTTTAGAACAACTACTTCTTTAGCTAGCTTCTCACATTCCTTTGTCTTCTCCTTCAAGGCCTTATCCTTGTTGTTGTCTTCATAATGATTTCCCAGTTGAAGAGGTTTCTCCTTCCTCTTTTCATTGGATTTACTCAATTTTTATTTTAAAGTCTCAATGAAGTCTTCAGCATTTTTAAAGTTCTCTTGTAGCTCATTGACTTCTGCTCTGGACTGTTCAAGATCTTCTAAAGCGAGTTTAAATTGTCCTTGGAGGTTGTATTCATCCATTTCACTGCCTTCCCAGATCTTCCTCAAGTTGTTAAACTTTTTCAAAGGAACCTTGCTCTGTTACCAATTGTTGGAATTAGGGATGACAACTAAGAGGAGGGGTGAATGAATTGTCTTAAAACTTTAAAGCTTGCAGTAGTTAATTCTTCTTTACACCTTAACAGCATCATCATGAAAAAATAGGAATCAATAACATATGAGAAGAGACACAAATAATACACTTGACACCATGATTTTTAACATGGAAACTAGGTTAAGGGAAAAACCACGGTGGGGGTTAACCCACAAAGATTATACTCTGTTAAAAGTATTACAAAAGGAGAAGGCACATGCCTTCGGGCTCACTACCCAGAGCTCACTACCCAAGAGAGGCTCACTGCCTACAAGAATGATTATAGAAGGATTATAGATTGTTTGAACTGATGAGTAGCATCTACCAATGCAAGAATTTAGTCTCGGTTAAGCACAGAATACTAATTTTACACACTTCATCTTTATTCTGCCATGTTTACTGCTCTGCCATAATCCAGACCTCAAATCTCTTCTCCTTCACATTTCTATCTACCTTTTTGCACTTATTCCATATTCACATCACTATCACACACCACAATACTCAAATCCATTGGCTATATATATATCTACATCAATAATTCAATCTCCTTTATGTCAGCCTTGTGAAGAACTTAACACACAATAAAAATACTCTATTCAATTGGCTGAATCCATACACAAATAAAGATGTGTACCAGAAATAGCACTTGCATGTCACAAAACATGTCATCCACTAACATTATATCCCATACACAACTCACCAAAACACTTCTATTGGATCCGCACATGGATCATACACAAGTCAGCATGTTCTTCACTGAACTGTCATATTAGGACTCGGTACTAAAATCTTGGATTTGGATTGTCTTGACATCCCTCAAATCCACAACACACTAAGATTTACTACCGGAGGGATCCGGACCAAGTTACCGGACCTTGTCACATTCCCTGATTCTGGCAACCCAGACTTAGATAGATTCGTGTTCTGACTTTCGGTATGAGAAAGTTATGTTATGTGAATGTGTGGAATAGTCTTAGTTGCCATTAATGACAACACCTAACATGCTTAGCAGTGTCTCTTTCCAACATAGGGAGGGAGGGAGAGAGAGGGAGGAAGGAAGGGAGGGAGGGGGAGGGAGGTAGAAGGAGGGAGCGGGATAGGGGGAGGGAGGGAGCAAGAGGGAGAGAGAAGGAGAGGAGTAGGGAGAGAATGGGAGGGAGGGAGGGAGGGAGAGCAGGAGGGAGGGAGAGAGAGAGAGAGGGGGGGGAGGGAGGGAGGGAGGGAGGGAGGAGATAGGGAAGGAGGTAGCAAGATAGGGAGGGAGAGAGGGGGAGGGAGGGATAGTGGGAGAGGGAGAGAGGAGACAAAGAGGGACAGAGGGACAGAGGGAGGAGGATGGAGGGATAGAGAGAGAGAGAGAGAGAGATTCCTATTTTACTTGTAAATAGGAAAAGTTAAACAAATATTTCCTGGAAGAGTAATTCCATAAATACTACTTACAAATTAGATATTTGGTCTTGAGTGTTAGGTGTGAAAAAGATGAATGATGAAAGCTATCATGCACACTAGATCAAACCCTCTTTCACAATAACATTCAAATACAAGATTGAGCCAAATCACTACCAAATGGAGGTGGACTTAGCTGCAGATCTTGTAGTCAAGAGTGCTATGGAAAAATCTAATTAAATTAATCCTTTTATCAAATCCTAGTTCAATGATGCCACAAACCCTAGTTCTATGATGATATGATTATAACAGAAGATGTACAAGAAATCTCCAAAAACCAATTGTATGTGTCTTATTAGTTAATGACTCTTAAAGAGTTGTGTTCTACTAGTTAACTATCTCTTAAGTAGATTCATTCTTTTAGATAACTACTCTCAAAATCTTATCCCTAGCGTCTACCTTATCTATATAGGATCATAGATAGATAATGGTTGAGGTATCATTGTGGAAGAGAGTTATTGTAATTATAGCAAATTTAAAACTAGATCTTTTTAGTAAAAAGTGGTAGTAATGCTACCAATGTTCTAAATATGTGTTATGTTATTAGTTTAGCTTTCATTGATTTATTGTATTGTTATATGTATGTGGGTGAATGTCTAACGGTAGCAACAACAAATTTGGGGAACAACAAACATTAATAACCATATCACACCTTTCTATAGTCCATGTGGTGCAATTATGATTGTACTTCGGTGGAAACTTAAAAGACCCACTTTCACATACTATCATTCCAGGCTTGACATTTTTCAACAAGATTAAATGAAGGAATAACTAGATATGATTGCAAATAGGGAGGGAGGGAGGGAGGGAGACAGGGAGGGAGGGAGACAGGGAGAGAGGAGGAAAGAGAGAGGGAGAGAGGGGAGAGGGAGAGGGAGAGGGAGAGGGAGAGGGAGAGGGAGAGGGAGAGGGAGAGGGAGGGAGGGAGAGGGGGAGAGAGAGGGAGGGAGAGTAGGAGGGGGGAGGGAGGAGGGGGGAGGGAGCGAGGGGGGAGGGAGGAGGGGGAGGGAGAGAGGGGGAGGGGGAGGGGGAGGGAGGGAGGAAGGGGGAGGGGGAGGGAGAGGGAGGCAGGGGGAGTGGGAGGGAGACAGGGAGACAGGGAGGGAGAGAGACATGGAGGGAGAGAGGGGGGATAGGGGGAGGGAGGGGGAGGGAGAGATAGAGAGGGGAGACGAAGAGGGAGAGGGGAGAGGGGGAGGGAGGGACAAAGTGATAAAGCAAGGGAGGAAGGGACAGAGGGGGAGGGGAGAGGGAGGGAGGGATGGAGGGACGAGGTGGAGGGAGGGAGAGAGGGAGGAAGGGAGGGGGAGGGGGAGGGGGAGCGGGAGGGAGAGGGGGTGAGGGAGAGGGGGAGGGAGGGAGAGTGAGGGAGAGGGATAGGGATGTGGAGACAGGGAGGGAGGGAGGGAGGGAGAGAAGGAGAGAGGGAGGGAGAGGTAGAGATAGAGAGGGAGGGAGACGTAAAGGGGAGAGGGAGGGAGGGAGGTAGAGGGAGAGAGGAGAGGGATGAGGGAGGGACGGAGAGGGGGAGAGGGAGGGACGAAGGGACGGAGGGACGGAGGGAGAGGGAGGGACGGAGAGAGGGAAGGAGGAAGAGGGAGACAGGGAGGGAGAGAGAGAGGGGGAGAGGACGAGAGAGATAAGGGGAGAGGGGGAGGGAGGGAGAGAGAGAGGGGGGAGAGAGGGGGAGAGAGGGAGAGAGGGAGAGGGAGAGGGGAGGGGGGAGAGGGAGGGAGGGTGAGAGGTAGATTGGGGAGGGAGAGGGGGAGAGGGAGAGAGGAAGGGAGGGAGAGGGAGGGAAGTAAAGAGAGAGAGATTCCTATTTTACTTCTAAATATGAAAAGTTAAACAATTATTTCTTGGAAGAATAATTCCATAAATACTACTTACGAATTCCATTTGGTCCTAAGTGTTAGGTGTGAAAAAGATGAATGATGAAAGTAGCATGCACACTATATCAAACCCTTTTTCACAATAACATTCAAGGACAATATCAAGCCAAATCACTACCAAATGGAGGTGGACTTAGCTGTAGATCTTGTACTCAGGAGTGTTATGGAAAGATCTGATTAAATCAAGCCTTTTATGAAATCCTAGGTCAATGATGCCACAAACCCTAGTTCTATGATGATATGATTATAGCAGAAGATGTACAACAAATCTCTAGAAACCAATTGTACATGTCGTATTAGTTAACAACTCTTAAAGAGTTGTGTTCTACTAGTTGACTATCTCTTAAGTGGATTCATTCTTTTAGATAACTACTCTCAAAATCTTATCCCTAGTGTCTACCTTATCTATATAGGATCATAGATAGATAATGGTTGAGGTAACATTGGAAGAGAGTTATTGTAATTATGGCAAATACAAAACTAGAGCTTTTCAGTAAAAATTGGTGGCAATGCTACCAATGTGCTAAATATGTGTTATGTTATTAGTTTGACTTTCATTGATTTATTGTATTGTTATATGTATGTGGGTGAATGTCTAATGGTAGCTTCAACAAATTTGGGGAACAACAAACATTAATAACCATCTCACACCTTTCTATAGTCTGGTGTGGTGCAATTATGATTACACTTTGGTGGAAACTCAAAAGACCCACTTTCACATACTATCATTCTAGGGTTGACATTTGTCAACAAGATTAAATGAAGGAATAACTAGATATGATTGCAATTGGAACAGTTAGAGGCTTCAAACTAACTTTGAACCTAGGAAAATATTAATTGGGTTTAACGCAATTCTAGATCCATTAACTCTTCGGAGTGACTTAGAGTAATTCCTCTAGAGAGAAATGTTTTTAAAGTGTTTTGGATGTGACATCATTTTCAATCCAAATAATCAATGTTTTATTTTTAGGTTTAACTTTAAACATTAAAGATCCAGGTTTCAACAAGTTATTAGTCTGAAGTTCAACATCTCTTGGGTGTAAACACATGGCTTACCACTTTACACATGTCATGTTTAATATTATTCTAGAGGGAAATCACAAAAAATGAGTGCGGCCTACCTCCCCAACTCCAACTTGTACACTTGTCTCTCTAAGAATAACTCTGGTAGGATTAAAGATTAAGATTTATGGATTTCAAATTTGACTTATTTGAATTAAAATGTGTTTTGGTCCCATTTCTCTTTGGAGCACTTAAGATAGAATTTTAAAATAGAAAGGAATTTTGAAGTGAGATCAGATCTAGTCACATCTAACTCAATTAATCCTCCTTTGAAATTTAGAGGGCTCGCTAAGTTTTTCCTAAGCCAAATAGATCCTTTGGCTTGGTTTAACAATATACACACTATATTTTATACAAATTGTAGGGAAATACATTCAAGAATCTAATTATAGGATTGTTTACACTACAATAAGTCCTTTAAGAACTTGATGTAGTCACAATAGGAGGGTCGAATGAAGGACAGTCTAGCCATACAGCTAACACCAATAAACACACATAAAATTGAACTCACAATAAGTTGACACAAGATGTATCCTAGGAAAATTCCTCAAAGAGAAAAAAACCCTACCCTCCAAAAGATTCATCATTATATTATTAATTATTAAACAAGTTAAAATATGTCATAAGGGTGTATATGCTAGATCGCAATGATATGACAACTAAAACATATAATATCCTTATCCTCAAACTCCATCATAAATCCTCATTCTCTTGCCTATGTTTAGACTTCCAACTCTTGCTCAACATTCGCCCTCTCTCTTCATGACTCCAAATGATTGTGTCCTACCAATTTATGTCAATCTCCAGCCTCCATAATGATCTACATTGACCGCAGGGTGGCCCAAAGTTCTATACTCCTTGAAACATGTTGAATCTAATGCAAGTTAATTTCTTGAAATAAACCATTTGAATCAATAGAAAATCAAATTGTGTGATGCTCAATGTTTGCTCCCATGGGTCCAAGAAGTCTTCACATGTCTTCCTTGATTGTGACAAACCTCGAGTTCTCTAGTGCCAATGGTAAATCCACAATTGTGATATCCTACCAATTTGACACAAGTTCATAAACCCAAATAAATTATTACATGAATCCAATTATCTTCAAATATTGATATGACCTATAGATGCTCCTCATGAATAGTATACCAAACTGTATCTTTACTCTTTGAAGCCAACACTGACAACATTACAATCTTAGTTGCCATCAGTCTTTGTTGCCATCAATGACAACTTTGCTTAACATCATGCTTATCACTTTCTACACCATCATGCTTATATTGCCAACATGGTTATCGTTAGGGTTAGAATTATGGTTAAAATTAGAGTTAGGGTTAGAATTAGAGTTAGTGTTAGCATTACTATCAAGATTAAGGTTAGGTTTATAGTTACAATTTGGGTTCCAATTAGAAGTTAGGGCTACAATTAGGGTTAGGGTTAGGGTTCAGGTCTAAGTTAGAATTATGGTTAGAAATGTGGTTAGGGTTAGGGTTAGTGATAGAACTACATTAGGGATACATTTAGAACTAGAGTTAGGGTTACAATTAGGTTTGGGGTTAGGGTTTAAGTTAAAATTAGGGTTATAGTAAGTATTACAATTAGGTCTAGAATTAGGGCTACAATTATGGTTAGAATTAGGGTTGGGGTTAGGGTTAGAATTAGGGAGAGAATTAGGGTTATGGTTAGAATTAGTGTTATAATTAGGGTTAGGGTTAGGGTTTAGGTTAGAATTAGGGTTAGGGTTAGAATTAGAGTTAGGATTAGAATTACATTTAGGATTACGATTACATTTAGGATTAGAGTTAGGACTTAAAATTACGGTTAAAATTAGGGTTATCATTAGGGTTAGGTCTATAGTTAGAATTAGTGTTAGTGTTATAATTAGAATTAGGGATAGCATTACCATAATGATTAAGGTTAGGGTTAGGGTTATAGTAATAATTTGGGTTTGAATTAGTAATAGAATTAGTATTGGGGTAAGAATTAGGGTTAGGGATAAAATCAAGATTAGAATTATAATTGGATTTAGGGTTAGGGTTACAATTAGGGTTAGAATTAAGGTTAGTATTAATAACTTCTGATCATAATAATTATTAGAACAAATAAGAAGACGCAATGAAACTAACAAACAAAGAAGGGCTAGAAGAAGGATAGAAGTAATAGTTAATAATTGGAATCTCAAAATAGAGATGAAGCAAATGTGATTGGAAATAGTCATCAATGAACATCTGAACAACTCTCTTATTCTAAAAGAGAAGAAAGATATACACTTAATCTCCAATCAAGTGGGAGGTACAATCATCCAACTAATGTGAATATTGAGCTGAATCTTGAAAATGAAAATTCAAGATCAATAGAACATGTACCAACAATACCTCAAAATGTAATTGAAAATAAGATGAATTTATATGTAGAAGGCAATATACAAAATACACATGACTAAATTCAATTTCAAAAGTTTTTTTGTAAATGTTGTTGTAATGGTGCTAATGGGTATGATAGTGTTTTTTGATTTCTATCACACAATCATGTCATCAATTTTAGGAATTAAATATGTTTCAAAACTTTAAAATAGTTTAGGTTTAAAATAATTATGATTCTAAGGGTTTAAAATAATAAGTGTAACATCCCGCCCCGTAACCCCGAAGGGTAAGGGCCAAAAGAGGACAAGAATCTTTTTTTTACATAAGAATAGATAATATACATAGATATGATTGCCAATTTGACATGCCGACAACACTCATGGCCAAGTATGGCTGAATTTCAACCCACGGAGAGGACTAATTCACCCTCCAGTGAAACATTGAAAACACTACATTCATTTTAAACACCAATATAAATGTTCCTATATCCCATATCTAACATAAACATGAATCCAAAATTATCATAGTACAAGCAGATTCGATACCCACACCAAAATCCATAACCCAAATAGGAAACATATCATTTCTTCTCATTAACTTGCATGATTACATCTTCTGTCATAAGAGAGTACAATTAAATAAAAGAATATATAGTGCAATGGAATAGCCATGAGTATGATATACAAGTACAATAACTTGATGTAGAGAAGGGGTAGGAATGATGTCAAAGACTCAATCAACAACTTGGAAGGGTATTTGGGTCATCTCTCAATATACTTCTTTCACAAACCACCATTAGTCCTTGTAGCTCTCCAAAATGACCTATTTTGGCATAACTTTTAGAGAAGATCTTGAAACAAAAACATAAGGGCAGTTCCAGATACCCATTTGGCCCTTTAATAACATATCTTGAAATGGGGTAGGGTTTGTTTGGAACAACAAGGCTAAAAATTGGCTTTCCTTCCAGGGCAACAGGCCTAATCAGGGCTCCTAATGTTGATGGACACTCTATCCACCATGACATCAAAGTAATAATGAAGACTATGGACTTCAAAATAGGTTTAAGAACACTCATGACACTCCATCTAATGCACCTTGAAGGATTTTGTACTTGTTCTAACATAGAAAACTTAAACTTGGACTGCACACAACCTTAACTAGTATGGTCCCACTCTGTCAAGACAGGACAGCCTGCTAAAAATGATACAATCCTTAATAAAAATTCTCACCATGATTTGGTATGATCTTAGGGACTCTTAACATCCTTCTCAAGAACCTCAAATCTGAAAGGGATCTAGATTCAACATCAAACCATTCAAAATCCTTTCTTTACTCACTGTTTCAACCCGATACATGAAGATATCAGACTCTTATGTCTTCACCACACGTGCCAAACTGTACATTTGTACCTGCATACTTGAAGAAAACAAAATATACATAATAATAGGCCATTCCACAAGGTATCATCAAAATCCACCAATGGAATGCCTCTATTTTACATTTTATTTACCTACTGTTTAGCCTAGTCTAGGGTTTTGACAGTTTTGACAATTCTCAGCAAAAATCTTATAACTATCTCAAAATCTAATGAAATCATGTGAAAACAACTAGAATAGAAAATAGATTCACCACACACTCATCCACAATTGATTTGGGTTCATAACAGGATCATACAGATCTATACTACATTAAGGAACAATAGAAAAGCGTTTGAAAATGCAGGAAAAAAATAGAGTTTTATTGCTTTTTAATCCTTAAAACTTCAATCCTCCTTCTTCCTTGACCACACAAGGTCTTTTAAACATTTATAAACATGTTCCAACCATTTCATGACCAATTTTCAGTTACATTGGTTCATATTCTTGATATTCTCATATTCCTTCTTTGCACAACATTAAGACTTTTCATATTCCTCTAGACACCTAATGGCTCAAATTAGACTCCATCACACAAGAATGGTCTTAGAAGACCTTATTACATGAAAATACCAAAATAAAACAAAATGCTAACTTTTTACCCCTTGAAGACATAAGGAGTTATGCTATCTAGGAGACTGATTAAATGTTTGATGAGGCCGATAACATCAGAAAATGTAGTCAAAAAAGAAAGATTCAAACCAAAATACTATTACAGAGGTCGATTATATCTAATGTGAGAGGTCGCTGGGCAAATAAAGGCAGATCAGGTTAAAATATAGAGTCGACTCTAAATTCAATATACATAAGGTCGTTTGAATGGAAATTTGTAGATCAATTAAAGATACAGACCACATCAAAGATGAAGGGCTGATTGAATTGGCATAGGGCCGACTACATGGATAAACGCAAATCACAAAGGAATGATGTAGGTCAAAGAAAATTTAGAGGCCGATTTACATATAACTACAAGCTAAATTCAAGGTAAATTGGATGATTTAAATGGCACAATGGCTGATCCCTAGAGAAACTCAGACCAAACTACAGCTGAAGAGGCTATTAGATGTTATAAAAGGCCATTAGATGCAAAAAAGTGGATCAAAACATAATTACTAAGGCCATTAGAGTTGGAAAGAGGCTAATTAAATAAGAAGATTGATCAAATAAGATGTCAAGGGTGATTTTAAAGGATTGCAAATCAAAATCAAATGATAGAGGGAGTTACACATTAGAAAGAGGTTGATTTATACGTTCTGAAGTTGATTAAGAAGGTTTACAAGCCATAAAAGTTGAAAAGGTCGATTAGCATTAGAAGAGACCGAATATAAGAAAGGCCGACCAATTTAATGATGTAGTGGCGATTAAGAGAAAAGAAGATCAAAAAAGAATGGCAAAGGGAGACCGATCTCTAGGCACACAGAAAGTTTTAACATAACTCTGACTGATTCAGAAATACTCAGACCAATTTGATAGAAGACCAACAAAAATAAGGTTAGAAGAGACCATATAAAATACCTAACATGTCCACTGATGATCTCTATGGTCTAGTTTTCTTCTGCGTCCAATCTCCTTTACCGTCTTCTTCTCTCTTTTCTTGTGTGTCTCTATGCTTTCTTTTTTTTTTTACTTGTCTAAAACCCTATTTTCCTTTGGGTGACCACCTCATGCAAAAATTATTTTCTTGTCTAAAAAAATCTCTCCTTTGCATGCTACGCATGCTTATTCCCTTCTTTAATTTAAACAAATCTTTCTATAACAAAACTATATATATATAATTTTAGATTTTTATTTTATAAATAAGTATTTTTATTTATATAAATTGGCAATAAATTTATTTATATTTGAATGTATACAAAGATAGACACAATAATAAATTAACCATTAATATATTTACATATATAGGTATTTTTTATCTTTGAAATAATATTTAATACCATTTATTTATATAGATCCATATAACAAAGACTAGTTTATTTAATTTAACGAATCCAAGATCGAAATCATGCATAAAGACATTATCTAGAAAACAACAGTCACATACATTAGACCACCCATCAATAAAGCAAGAAATATGATTCTACGTGAGTGTGTGATAGGGCACTAGACAAAACCCATCTGATTGTTGATAAACAGCTAGGTCCCCTCTACCTAAAACATGTTCTTGCCTTTGACAAAACCTGCAGTCAATTCCACTCATTTTCCATAGTCAATAGGTTAGTTCCGTAAAAACATAGCTGAAGAGACATGAAGGACTGAATCACAAGCTCACTAATGTATCATCATCATATTGATTAAAAATCAAATATCATCAAATAGAGTTCAATAGTTCTTGATGCATTTAACATAAATAAAATCAATCCCAATAGTCTGAGACATGACAAGTTAGGACTTAAAATGAGGATTAGAATTAGGGTTATTGTTAGGATTAGTGTTATGGTTAGAATTACTAGGGTTACAGTTATGGTTAGAATTAGAGTTACAGTTAAGGTTAGTTCTAGGGTTAGGATAAGAATTAGGGATAGAGTTAGGGTTAGTATTAGGGTAAGAATTAGATTTGAAATTATAATTGTGGTTACGGATAGAATTTGTCTTAAAATTAAAATTAGGGTTAGGGTTACAATTAAAATAGGGTTAGAATTATGTTTATGGTTAGAATTATGTTTAGGGTTAGAATTGGAGTTAGGTTAGGGTTAGGGTTAGAATTAGGGTTGTGCTTAGGGTTATAATTAGGTATAGAATTAGGGTTAGGGTTAGAATTAGGAATAGAATTAGGTAGAGAATTAGAGTTAGGGTTATAATTAGGGTAAGGGTTAGAATTAGGAATAGAATTAGGGTTAAGTAGACCTAGGGTTAGAATTAGGGTTATTGTTGTTAAGAAAAGTTTCTCAACGTTGCAACTTCGAAAGGTTATTATTCTTCCCAGTTTTGGTCTTTTCGAATATCCTTTATCTTGAAGAATGATCTAAAACTTTCAAAGTTTCTAAAAGGGCTAAAAATGGTGGGACTTACTATTTTTAGTAACTTTACATTTGACATCAGATTGACCTGGAATTTTCCTAGAAGGTGCAGAATAGATAAGTAAACATCTCGGGTGATTTTCAACTCAAGATCATATTTGGATTGCAAAATATTAAAGTTTTTATTTTTTGAAACTGCCGAAAAAAGTTTCAAACTCAGTTTTGAGGCAATTAGAGGTCCCTAAACGTCCCAAAATTTGTCATAACTAAAAAAGTGGGTTATATTGTGATAGATCTCTTCACGAGATTTCTAACGCATTAAACGATTCAAGCCAATCAGACACCCAGATCAAAAGTTATGGCCTCCGAAAGTTGGACCTCCTATTTTTAGGAAATGTAAAAATGTGTTGGACACTTAAAAGAGCTGTAAAGGGGAGAGTTACACGTGTTGGTGTGTGTTTTGGCACATCACAAGGCATCTTTGATTGGAGATAATTTGCGAACCACTTTTGGGTGGTTTTAGCTCATGGTTTTGTAATTACCGTTGACAATTTACTGTATTGTATCTCCTATATATGAGGAGCTTGAGATGGAGCTTGTGTGTAAGAGTCTTATAGATGTTGAGTTACCTCTTGGATCTCTGGTTGGTTATACTTCTGTGAAAGCTTGTTGTTCAAGTATATTGTAATCTTCTTGATTCCTGAATAATATATTGGGCGACTTTGGAATGTGGGGTTTTTTACCTGAAAGGGTTTTCCCCACGTATATCTTATGTTGTGAGTTTTGCATTTTGATGTGGTTATTACCTTTCTATTAATGTGCATCTAATAATCTGTAACTGTTGTTAGTGTATACCTATACCTAAATCATCTAGGCATATACATTATAGTTAGTTAAGCCTACTTAGGCATAGTGGCACGTGTTCATTTGAATGTGTCAGTAGTTAGACTTGTTTTGAGAGGTGTCAACTTGCATTGACACCTCACGCTACATTTTTGGAGGTTACTCACCGCAACTCCATGATAGAGGAGGGTAAAAGCACAAAGTTGTGTCACACTTCTATAAAGGAAACAGCCAACACTGATCCAACTTTTAAACTTGAATCACTAAAAAGTGGCATATATGTTTTGAATTTTGAAATGATGTAAACTAATAAAATATTTATTTTTTAGTATATTTTATGTTTATATTTTTTGAAAAAATTTAAAAAATTATTTGAATATAGTTTTTAATAAATTGACACTATAATTTAGTTGCTGATAAAATGTTGAAAAATGAAGTTACATGAGACGTCAATCTTTATATAGTAAATTTTATTTTTTTCTTCAATTTTTTTGTGTAGGAGTCAATGACAACACTGAGAGGGGGGGTGAATCAGTGTTGTGTGAATTTTTAAATCTTTTTCAAACTTTAACTTGCAGAGTACAAAGGAGAGAAAGCTATCATTGATTTTTCAAACACATATGCACAAAATTAAGAATGAAGAAGGAGAACAAAACCTTATAAGCAATGTATTAACATACACACATACAGATGAAAACAATATGACATATAACACAAATTTGCACAAGTGGAAAACCCTCCTGGGGTATAAAAACCACTCCAAAACTGCCTCACTGGCTTAACCTTGAAATTATCTTTACAAGCCTCACTGGCTGATGTAAGTGTCTCACTGACAAATGGTCTTACCAACCTACAAGCCTCACTGGCATACTGTTGTGCCTCACTGGCATTTCTCATTCAATCAGAACTAAAAATCTCATGTGCAAGAAGTGATTGCTGCTCAATCTGATTTGCACCATTCAAATCAACTCATCTACAACATACATTTCATCATTCCAATGCCTGATATTTTATCCATGAATCATCTAATTCACCTGATCAGGAAAATATATCTCATGCATTACAAATTGGTTTTTCGCATTTTATACATTCATCTGTATTTTCTTTTTAACAGGATTTTCATAAAATTGTCTTCATCATTGATCTGCAACCTTGCATAATAAACCACACAATCCCCCGTATAAAAATGCTTTCAACATTGCATATTGGTCCTTACCCAAAACTCACAATTTCAATGCACCTAAAAAACCATTATATGTAAATTCAATGTCTTTTCACCTTTCATCTTCTGTATGTGTCATCTCTGTCAAATTATGAAGTTGTATCAATGCACCTGAAAAATTATTGTAAATAAAAGGACTCTTGATGTTCCTCTTCTTTGCAAAAATGATCCTTCATATTCCTAAAAAAAACTTCATTTTGCATAAGACTTTTTATCTTCATGCAATCTCCTCTTTTCAATAAAAAAAACATCTTAAAAAAAAAGATCATCAGAAAATCAATCAATGTCCTGTAAATAAAATCTCTTATAATTGGATTTTCCTCCAATGTAATAAAAATAACTCCCATAAAAAAATGTCATCAACTCCTGATCCAATTCATATTCTTCATACAAAAACCTTTGCAAAGATCCATCTGAAAAACAAAAACTCTTAGACTTCCAATAAAATCATACACCTGTAAAATGACTTTCAATCTTCTTCTCATAAAAGAAATCCGTTCATATATCAATTTATTAATCTACCCTCATTCTTGTCTCTGCAAAAACTTCAATCTTCATAAGATCTTTTCATATTCCTCTTCATTAAAAAAATTCAATCACCATTTCCCATTGCACAAAATCTATCTGCAAAAAAATAATATTCTCCCAAAAAAAATCATTTGAGTCTTCTCAATAAAAAAAATCTCTTTCCATAAAAAAACTTTCCTTGTTAATCTCTCTACCACAAAGGAAAGTTTACAATAGAATAAAATCTTTCCATAAAAATTGCCTTCCTTAAAAAACTCCTATCAAAATTTTATTTTTTTTTTAAATATGGCATTTGTAGCCCCACAAAATAGGAGATAAAGTTTTTAAAAAAAACTTATTCAATACTAATGAAAAATCCACTTTATAAAAAATGCATTGTTATCTCCTTATAACATGCTCCTCATCATATATTCGATGCTTTTTCTAATTCATAAAAGCATTCAATGCTTTTCTTCCAACTCGTGCTCCCCACAAACATTTAAAAAAAACAAACAAACTTTTATCACTCTCTCCAAAGTCATTCATGGCTTTTTATATAAAACTTCACCTCCTTTTTAATTGGCATAGAGACATAGGCCGATAGAAATAAGAGCATGGAATTTAATGCATATTTGAATGCAAATAAAAACATAAGGAGGCCGATAGAGTAGGATTTGGGTTTTTAAAAAAACATTAGAATATTGGCATTAAAAGATGATAAGTCAAATAACAATTTTCAACAAATGAAAAATCTTGACTATTTGGTTGAGGAAAAATAATAGATAGGGCCTTTGAATGACTTGGGAAACCAACCTTGAGAGGTTTTATACTTGGAAAAAAAATTCTTTTAGGGATTTTTGAACAATGTTTTAACTAATCAAAAAGATAACATCCTTACTGCCATCTTCTCATAAGTAACCAACAACATCAATACCTTTGTATACCAGCAACTGATATCATCAACCTTGTCAAGAACCTGATGAATAATGAAGACCACTCCTGAAACATGCCTACCAAGAATATGCCATTTCCATTGATAAATCATGACATTGTGAAGACCAACTGATTATATGAACCAAGTAAACCATGAATGAAGATGATATCATTGCTTGAACAAGCATCTTGTGAAGACACCGGGCATCTTGGAAAACATCTTGATACATGATCAACACACTTAACCTGATTGAATGAAATGCAAATGCATGATCATTAACAACCTTTTGACATCAATGACAAACTATTACCATCATTTTGTACATATATTTATAACTTGAAACTTTAGTGCATGGATATACTTTTTTCCAATTTTGATAAATATATATTTTTAAATAAATAATAAAATGTGAGTGTATTAAAATGTAGTTATTTCCATTCGACGTCAACTTTCATATTAACTTTTTATCTAAAATAGAAAAAAAATTATACCATCTTGATATAGATTCTTTTATCTAGTGCGTCATATTTTTTTCAATTTTTTAATAAGTATTACTATTTTTCCTTGACACGGTAATTGACCTAATGTTTTGTGCTGATAACCTACTTTTAGTAAAAATAGAAAGGAAAATATAAATAATAATTAAACTATTAATATATATATATATATATTTGAAAACTAAACTTATAGATCTACAAAAGGGTATTTTTATATTTTTTAAAAAATGTTATTTACACGAGTAGAAGTTGTTGAAATATCAAGTTTTTCAAATAATTTTATTTTTTTGGTAAATTGGCCTCATAGTGGTGCTACATATGCATTTAGCCAACAATTTTAGTTGGAAAAGTTGTGGACATATCTAACTTAGCTAGAATGAATCTTACAAGATCATATGTTTGACCAAAATTGATTTTTAGTTAGAAATACTTAAATTCACTTGTGCTGATAAGTCGGCTGAAAGTGTGACACAGCTTTGTGCTTTTAGACAGGAATCATATCCTCTTTTCATGGATTTTGGGTATCTAGACACTCTTATTTATACTCATCATATTGGCTAATACAAACTGGTTGATTCCTTTGCAATTCGTGTGCTTGCTATATATTCCATGATCTAGGTTTTTAATATGGTATTAGAGCATTTTGGAATAATTTCAAGCCGACATTTCTCTGTTGTGCAACTTGCCCCCATCTGGAAGGAATTGAGATTCATTCTATGAGGTGTTTCTTTGTTTGGTTTTTTCATTATTAATTGTATTCATTTGTTTTGAAGAGTCGGTAAAGATTATCATTTGAATGCCCTCAGAAGGGCCTGTGAGACACAGCGGTTCAACGCCCCCAAGTGGCCCATGTCAAGGAGTTTGAAAGCCCTCACAAGGGCTGTGAAGGTCAAACAACCACAGCAACACCTTCTAAATGCATCTCCTCTTTGCAGTGATGCCTTCAAAGGTGGCGTCTCCCTACCAGCAACGACCTCTCAATAGCAGTGCAGCGACCTCACCTCTTAGTCACCTCTTCAACAACCTAAATTGCCCCAATTCAGCCTGTCATTTGGTCGTATTTGCAATCCAACAGGTGTCAATCTATTTGGCATGGAGGATGTCACTATTCACCTCCAAAAAGAGGCAAAATGATGAATTAAGAAACTCAGGGGGTGATGTCAGCGGAAGGGGGAAGCCATCAAAATTTGTAGCCCCTGGTCACATGGGCTTTTAGCCCTTGGTCATGCACAGCCCAAGGGGTCTTAAAAATTCTCTCATTTTATGTTTTTTTCCTCTCAAGCATTTTAGGAATAAATTATTTTCTCACAATCTGAAATTTTTTTTGCAATGAAGGCAATTTTTTTTGTAACAGGTGAAAACTTGCAAGCTTCATAACTTTTGCTCCTTCACTCGAAATTCAGTGATTCTTTTTGCAAAAGTGCTTATTTTTTCATCATGAATCCAAAGAGAATAAAATCACTCATGTTATAAAGTCCCTATTTGTGCCTCTTTTGGGTGACTTACAAAGTACTCCTTCTATAAAGTGCCAAAATTGGGGGAAAGCTACATAATCACAAGGAGTATCTTGTGTGTTCATCTTTCACACTACCTAAAGCACTAACTTATAAAGTGTTGCTCAAAGGGGGGAAATTAAGCAAAGGGGTTTAACCATGCACTCAACTTATAAAGTTCCAAAATTGGGGGGTCACCTAATCTGGGTTCCCTAATGTGTTGACTTTCTTTTGTCTAGACAAATTAACTTGTTCTAATCATGGGATATGAAAATCACTCTTCTTTAATCAACCTAAACAAGGGAAACTATAAGTCCTAGTGTGAAGGCATCCTAAAACATCTCAGGATCCATAATCTCATACCCCATTAGTATGGACTTGTCCCTGAACCTAGTAAATAATCTCAAAAGGCTAAGTGGTTTAATCATTGTGATCACATTGTTGGATTGATCAGTTTATAAGTAAGAGATACCACCTTGTATGCCATCATGGATATTGACTATCCACATGCATTATGGATCAAAATATGGGAGATATATATGGACACTCGAATGTTTCTCCATTCCCACATGATCCTGCCTTGATCACAACTCACATCCCTAATCATGATACAAAAACAAAATGTTCCAGTGACATAGAAGGAGTCGTCACTCCTACTATTGCTTCACTAAATTCCAGAGTCACTTCTTCGAAAGCATCCAATGCTTCTCTTCAATAGGATATCACTCTTCCTAGCATTGTTGATTGGGACAAATTTCCACCTGACATCACTTATTTTTTTGTAGAGTCCCGCATTGCTAACATGGAAGCACATATTGAGGACATCAATCTTTTCTTTGATGACAATTTCGATGAAGTTGCATCACCATTGTCCTCTTTGGATATTCATGCTCTACATTGTCCTACATATGGTTTTGGATCATCATCATCCTCATATATTGTGCATGCACCTGATTTGATTATGGCATCCTTCGGCATCGACATGGGGACACCTGAGCACTCTTGAAAGGCATCGACATGGGAACCATCATCCTTGGATCAACTTCAACATGATTCAAGATCATACATACATCTTCTCGCATGGGAAGATACCCTACATCTTCAAATTATTTTATTTCTTCCCAAGGGAAGGAACATTGTTTGACATTCTTAGATCTACATCTGCATCCTTTTTTGAATATCCAAACTCACTGTAGCAGGACATGTATTATGGGGAGGTCTTATAGACCTTCTATCATTTTCTCTCCTATGGGGGGAATCTTATATTGTACTTAGTGAAAGAAGTAGTACTTCACCTGTATAATTTCTCTCTTTTGGAGGATAGTTTTTTCTCACTGGGTTTTCTATCTTTCTCCATTTATGAGAGATTACATTGTACTTGAGTACCTTATCAGGATTCATGGCCAGGACTCATTTTTCTTTTGCATTGTACATGGGTACCTCACCAGGTTTTATTTCTGGGACCCATTTTTCTTGATACTCACCTAAGCTATGTTTAAGGGGTGTATTAGTGTATACCTATACCTAAATCATCTAGGCATATGCATTACTAGTTAGGCCTACTTAGGAATAGTGGCACATGTTCATTTGAATGTGTCAAAGTAGTTAGAGTTTTTTTGAGAGGTGTCAACTTGCATCGACACCTCACACTATGTTTGTAGGAGGTTACTGGCCACAACTCCATGATAGAGCACTCATATCCTCTTTTCATGGAGTTTGGGTATCTAGACACTCTTATTTATACTCATCATATTAGCTAATACAAATTGGTTGATTCCATTGTAATTCGTGTGCTTGCTATCTATTCCATGATCCAGGTTTTCTACAATTGTAAAAGTTAAAATTTGCATAAATCTTTCCTTAGTAGATCAATGTAGGAAGCGTTTCCACATACCTTGCTTCCTTTCAGTTGGTATCAAAGCCTGATCACCTTTGGTTCTAGTTGTTGGGTAGAGGGTTTTTTGAGCTGACCTTCATTTGAGTGGGAGCTTGTGTAGAGGATTTTGAAATATTTGTTGTAAGAAAGAGATGGCGAGCACATCTAGGAGCTTTGACATAAAGAAGTTTAATGGTAATAATTTCAAGTTGTGGAAACTCAAAATGGAGGACATGCTTGTAGATCAGGATTTATGGGATGCAATAACTGGTACAAAACCAATGGCAATGTCTCAAGAAGATTGGGATCTCAAAGATCGAAAAGATAAGGGTTTGATAAAACTTTGTTTGGCTGATTCAGTGCTCCTAAATATCCATGAAGGGAAGACTGCAAAGGATCTTTGGAAGAAGATTGGAGATGTTTATCAGGCTAAATCCCTGGTGAACAAGTTATTCCTATGAAAGAAATTATAATCTTTGAGGATGGAAGATGGAGGATCTGTCGCTAATCACCTGAATACATTCAATATGCTTGTTGCCCAATTGACCTCTATTGGTGTGAAGATGGAGGAGGATCGATGCATGACATTACTGTGTTCCTTACCATATTTGTGGGATCACCTTATTATGCCTATTGGGAGTACCACTACAACCTTCAAGATGGATGAAGTTATTTCTTCACTATTATCTGAAGAGATGCAAAGAAAGTCTTCTAAATCAGCTTAGGAGGCTCCTGCAATTCGTGGTAGATCTAAAGAGAAGGGAAAGAAAAAGGATAAGAAAAAGGAAGAAAAAGGAAGATCCAAATCCCATGGGATATCTAAGTCTCCTGGAAATTCCAAGGCCCTATGTTGGAACTACAGCAAACCTAGTCACTTCCGTAAGGACTGCAAGGAGGAGAAAAGGAAGAAGAATTATGATTTAGATTCTGACAAGTCCTCTCAAGATAAAGGAGAAGTGTTTGTCGCTGCCTTGGAAATGCATGCATCTGAGGATGTGTGGCTTATTGACTCTGGTGCATCTTTTCACATGACCTCACATCGGGGTTGGTTTTTGAAGTATGAAGAATACAATGGTGGAAAAGTGTACTTGGGTAATAATTCTCACATGAAGATCGTTGGCGGTGGAAGAGTCTTGATTTGATTCCCTGATGGATGAGTGAAGGGAATCAATGGTGTTTTGTATATCCATGTTTTGGCATGGAAACTTCTTTCTGTAAGTTGAATAATGTGGGTGTGCAGGTTATTTTCTCAAATAGAGGATGCAAGATGACTAGAGGATCTATGGTGTTGGCTAAGGGTGTTCGAATTAGCACTCTGTTTTAGCTTGATGCATTCGTAGTTTAGTGCAATAGTGCCTCTGTTTCAAAGAAGAGAGATTCAGAGTCTTCATCCTCACCATTGGAACCAGCAGCAAAGAGGATTGTTGCATCTACTTCTGATGGTTGTGCTTTTTGGGTACCAAAGGGTGCTCATTCTATGGAGATGAAACTTCTAGCTGAGAAGATAATGTTATGGAACCAAAGGCTTGGTCACATTGATGAAAAGGGTTTGAGGACACTAAAAAATAAAAATCTTATTGAGGGTAAGAATGACTATAATCTTGAGTTCGATTTCTATGAACATTGCATTTATGGAAAACAAAATTGTGTTTAGTTTTATTCTAGTTCTCACAAATCTTCTGAGGTGTTGGACTTGATTCATTTTGATGTGTTTGGTCATGTTAATGTTCCTTCAATTTCAAAATTTGTTTACTCTATTTCATTCATTGATCATTACAGTAGAAGGACATGGGTGTATTTCCTTAAAAAAAAATCTGAAGTCTTTAGTAGATTAAAAGAGTTCAAAGCTCTTGTAGAGAATCAAAAGGATAGAAAGATTAAGTGTTTGAGGATTGACAACGGTGGTGAGTTTTGTTTAGCAAATTTTGACAAGTTCTATAAAGAACAGGGGATTGAGAGGCACAAGACAACTATGTATACCCCTCAGTAAAATGGAGTTGCAGAGAGGATGAATAGAATGTTGATGGAGAGGGCAAGGAGTATGCTAAGTGGAGCTGGCCTTGAACAAAATTGATGGGTTGAAGCTGTTGCTATAGCTTGTTACCTGGTTAATAGGTCTCCTACATCAATGCTCATTGATAAGACACCTATGGAGGTATGGTCTAGTAAAAATCATTCATTAAGACACATTTGAGTATTTGGTTGTGAGGCATATGCACATGTGCCTAAGGAGAAGAGGTCTAAGTTGGAGAACAAGGATGTGAAGTGTATCTCCATTGGTTATGGCATTAGTGTGAAAGGGTAAAAGCTTTGGGATCCAGTGGATGAGAGAGTTCTATATAGCAGAAGTGTGATCTTCAAAGAGCTCAATCCTTCTTCTATTGTCTTGCAGCTAGAGAAAGAAGAGAAGAAAGATGATGTGGTTCAGCTACCTTCCACCCGTGAGAAAGTTGAACCAAAAAAATCCATTGGACCTGATAATGAGGAGAGCTCTAGTATCTCTGAAAGTCTAGAAGAAGATGAAGAACCTCAACCTCAATCTTTAAGGAGGTCCACACGGATAAGGCAATAACCTGATAGGTTTAGTTATTCATTGCATGATTCTAGTTATATTTTTGCTTTGATTTCTAACATTGATAAGCCTAAAACTATGAAAGAGGCTATGGGTATGAAAGATGCAAGTTGTGGGAAGGAAGCCATGGAAGAGGAGAAGGCTTCTTTGGAAAAGAACAATACTTGGGACTTGGTGCCTTTGCTTGAAGGATGAAAACCTATTGGATGCAAATGGGTGTTCAAAAAGAAATTTGGTGTAGATGGCAGTGTTGAGAAATATAAGGCTAGATTGGTTGCAAAGGGGTATTCTCAAGTGGAGGGAATTGACTATGGTGAGATTTTCTCTCCTGTTGCAAAGTTGACATCTATTCAATTCCTATTATCTCTTGCAGTAGCATATGATCTAGAAGTAGAACAGATGGATGTGAAGATAGCATTCCTTCATGTTGACTTGGAAGAGGAAATTTATATGTCATAGCCAAAGCACTACGTGGTAAAAGGTAAAGAAAATATGGTTTGCAAGTTGAAAAAGTCTTTGTATGGTTTGAAATAGTCTCTTAGGATGTGGTACCAAAAGTTTGATGCATTTGTGTTGAGTATTAGATTTCTGAGATCAAAATCAGATCATTGTGTTTATTACAAGTTGGATAATGATCGCATTCTCATTATTGTGCATTATATATCAATGATATGTTACTCATTAGGAATGGTAAAAGTTTGATTTCTGATTTGAAGTCTCAGTTGTCAGTACAGTTTGATATGAAAAATCTAGGGGTAGATTGGTACATTCTAGGGATAGAGATCAGAAGAGACAGAGCAAACAAAAAACTTTGGTTAGGCCAAAGTAAGTATGTTAATACTGTGTTGGAGAGATTCAACATGGTGAATTGGAGACCTTTGACTGTTCCTATTACAATGGGGACAAAGTTATCTATTGTAGATTGTCCAAAGTCTCCTTCTAAGATGGAGGATATGAGCAGAGTTCCTTATGCTAGTCTGGTTGACAGTTTGATGTATGCGATGGTCTGTACAAGACTAGACATTTCCCAAGCAGTGGGAGTCCTTAGTTGGTTTATGGCTAATCTTGGATAGCTACATTGGGATGTAGTGAAGAGAGTGTTCAGATATTTGTGGGGTACTTCTGAGTATTCCTTATGTTATCATGGTTATCATACAGGACCTTGATATTCACTTTGTGTTCATGGATTTGTGGATTCAGATTGGGCAAGTGACATTGACAGCAGGAGATCCACCAGTGCCTATGTGTTCACTATGCTTGGTGATGCTATTAGTTGGATGAGTAAGCAGCAACCTATGGTCTCTTTGTCCACTACTAAATATGAGTACATGGTAGCAACTCATGCTTATAAAGAAGCCATTTGGCATAAGAGATTGTGTTCTGATGTTGAGTTTGATGCAGGGAAGATTACTATTTGTGGTGATAGTCAAAATGCGATTTGTTTGGTGAAGAATCCTACTTTCCATGTGAGGACTAAGCATATTGATGTCCAGTTGTTCATGACATGGTAGAGGATGGGAAGGTAAACTTGGAGAAAGTTGACACTTTGATGAATGTTGCAAATTCCTTGACAAAACCTATGAGCACAGAGAAGTTCAGATGGTGTTCAAAGTCTATGGGCCTCTTGGCTGCTAGCAATTAAATCATGGTGTTGATACTCCCTTTTCTCTTTCAAGGTGTTTGACAAGTGGGAGAATGTTAAGAAAAGTGTCTCAACCTTGCAACTTCGAAAGGTTATTATTCTTCCAATTTTTGGTCTTTTCGAATACCCTTTATCTTGAAGAATGATCTCTAGAACTTTCAAAGTTTCCAAAAGGGCTAAAAATGGTGGACTTACTATTTTTAGTAACTTTAGATTTGACCTCAAATGACCTGGAATTTTCCCAAAAGGTGCGTAACAGCTAAGTAAACATCTTGGGTGAGTTTTGACTCAAGATCATAGCTAGATTACAAGATATTAAAGTTTCTATTTTTTGAAACTGTCAAAAAAAGTTTTGAACTTAGTTTTGAGGGACTTAGAGGTCCCTAAATGTCTTGAAATTTTGCATAACTGATGAAGTGGGTTATAGCTTGATAGATCTCTTCACGAGCCTTTTGATGCATTAAACAGTTCATCAATCAAACACCCAGATCAAAAGTTATGGCCTCCAGAAGTTGGACCTCCTATTTTTGGGAAATGTAAAAACATGTTGGACACTTAAAAGAGTTGTAAAGAGGAGAGTTACACATGTTGGTGTGTGTTTTGGCACATCACAAGGCATCTTTGATCGGAGATAATTTGGGCACCACTTTTGGGTGGTTTTAGCTCATGATTTTGTAATTACTATTGACGGTTTACTGTATTGTATCTCCTATATATCAGAAGCTTGAGATGGAGGTTATGTGTAAGAGTCTTATAGATGTTGAGTTACCTCCTAGATCTTTGGTTGGATATACTCCTATGAAAGCTTTCTCTACAAGTATATTGTAATCTTCTTGATTTCTGAATAATATATTGGGTAGCTTTAGATTGTGGGGTTTTTTACCTAAAGGGGTTTTCCCCATGTATATCTTGTGTTGTGAGTTTTGCATTTTAATGTTGTTATTACCTTTCTGTTAATGTGCATTTAATAACATGTAACTGTAAAAGTAAAAATTTGCATAAATCTTTCCTTGGTAGATCAGTGTAGGAAGCGTTTCCGCATACCTTGCTTCCTGTCAATCATTACTACCAATTTGACTTCTCTTCACTCAACTTGCAATAGGAATCATTTAATATTAAGTCAAATTAGGTTAGTGTTAGTAGCATTTGCATAAATTGGACATGCCTAAATGCTTCTAATGTAGGTTAGAATTAGTAAGTTGAGTAATGCTAAAAATTGGTTAGTGTTAGCATTACTATTAGGATTAAGGTTAGGGTTATAGTTACAATTTAGGTTCTAATTAGAAGTTAGGGTTACAATTAGGGTTAGGGTTAGGGTTAGGGTTCAAGTCCATGTTAGAAATATGGTTAGGGTTAGGGTTAGGGTTAGCGATAGAATTAGGTTAGGGTTATGTTTAGAACTAGAGTTAGGGTTACAAATAGGTTTGGTTAGGGTTTAAGTTATAATTAGGGTTATAGTTAGTATTACAATTAGGTCTAGAATTAAGGTTACAATTATGGTTATAATTAGGGTTGGGGTTAGGGTTAGAATTAGGGAGAAGTTGTTAGATTCAGGACAGACAACTGAGAGGGGGGGTGAATCAGTTGTCTGTAACTTTCTTCCAATTAAACACTTAAATCTTCTTTGTGATTTAGTAGCATATTAATAAATCAATCATGGAAACATAGTGTAATTAAATCAAGAGCAGAAACATATCAACACATAAGACACCAAGATTTTGACGTGGAAAACTAGGTTAAGGGAAAAACCACGGGGTGATTAACCCAAGATTGTATTCTCTGTTAGAAGAATAGAAAGAACAAAATGGCACATGCTAATTAGGGCTCACTACCCGAGCACACTGCTCACAAGAGGCTCACTGCCTACAAGAGACACATTGTCTACAAGATGATAAGTATCACCTACTTGAACTCGAAAATAGCATCTTCACCATGCTTGAATCAGTTCCATTTAAGCCTAAAACTTATGCTCTGCCTTTCGCTCTCTTCCTCCCTACCACACTCTCATCTCCACAAGACACACTTTGAAATGACTTTATAATCCCTTATTTATACAAAGCATCGACTTAGGAATAATCATCTAAGTCAACAAACATCTACAAGAACATCCACAAGATGTGTAATACATCTGGTCGACCAATCTCAGGAAGAACACCATCATCCGGAAGTTATTCTTCAATTACGAGCTCCAACTCCAATGCGGAGCACCAACATGAACTGGACATGATCCAAATACCTTCACAAGATTACTTGAATCACCGAGAACATCCACACTTCATCTGTTTACTAAAATCCTTCTCTCCTTCATCTGGAACCTCAAGAACACAGTCTGTCATCACTGTCACAAAGGAATAGATGCTTGTGGACCTTCAAACCATGAACCAATCGAGTTGACACTTCACAAAGACTTCCTCAACACTCCCTTAAATCTGTAGAATAGGATAATGCATTTCCAGATCTCACCGGACCTATCTGTGTCACTCTGTCACCTCTGAACACCTACCGAAACCAGTTTTACTTGGGCAGCCACAACTCCTTCAGATCTTCATGCAGACCTCTGAAATCTTTACTGGATTAACTTAAGACTCATATCTACAAACCCTTTGAACCGCATCCTCTGATAGTCATCTTATATTGGATCTTTACCTTACTGTCTTCACTGTTCTCCTCTATTCCTGATTAGGACTAATTTTCTCAATATCCTCAGCACTTAGCTCATCCAATCCTTTTCATCAATGCAACAGGAGTATGTTGACATCAATGACAACACCGATTAGGCCCATACTTGCAACAAAAGTTTGGTCACCCATTGAGGTATCCTATTTTTAACAGCCAATTCTAACCTAACCCCAACCCTAATTCTAACCGTAGTTGTAACCTTAATTCTAGACCTAATTGTAATACTAACTATAACCCTAATTGTAACTTAAACCCTAACCCCAAACCTAATTGTAACCCTAACTCTAGTTCTAAACATAACCCTAACCTAATTTTATCACTAACCCTAAACCTAACCATATTTCTAACCATAATTCTAACATGGACCTGAACCCTAACCCTAACCTTAATTGTAACCCTAACTTCTAATTGGAACCTAAATTGTAACTATAACCCTAACCTTAATCCTAATAGTAATGCTAACACTAACAAATTGTTAGCATTACTCAACTTCACTCAACTTACATTATAAGCGTTTAGGCATGTCCAATTTATCCGTGTTAATTATGAATGCTATGTGTTACAATTGCAATAGACCTGGACACATTTCTAGGTTTTGTAGAAGTAGAAACATGAAGAAGGATAATGTAGTAGAGAAGAATAAACCAGTACCAAAGGTTGATCTAGCAAAGACCAAGAAGGAAATGAATAAGATTTGGATAAAGAAGAATGCATCAGAGGTTAAAGGTGAGCTTGTATCAGCATCCGGTGTAGATGTTTCCTTTAGAAACTAAGATGAGAGATTTGGCTCAGGGGGAGATTTAATGAAAATCTCTCACCCATTACCAAAGGAATGGTGTTGATGCCTCAGCACGAATATATGAGATGAAGGTTGACATGCTTAATCATTTGGTGAAGACTATGGTAGAAAATCTCCTAATATGGAAGTTTGTGGAGAATTTGAAGATAATTGTGTGTACAATGAAAGGTGTGACAGCTTTGTCAGATGAAGCATTTATGGCAAATTAAGGTCTCACAAGGATCCGGGTGACAAACATAAGCATGAAATGAGTGAAAAAGAGGTCTCTAGAAACAAGAGGGACTAAGAAGTAGTGGAAGTGAATATTTTCGGTTCATCACAGAATGGCAATGATGAAGGTGTTGTATGAAGAATTGAGAAAGGTGTTGGAAGAAGTGAGGGTGTCAATGTGGATGACAAAAGAAGTGTGTAATATCAGCGCATGAATTTCAATGTGTTAGTAAACAAGGGGTTTCAAAGTGAGTAGTCTTCAAATGTCTGATTCAGGCTCTTCTTGCACAGCCATTCAAACGGAAACTTAAAGTATGAGAACTAGTGAAAGACATGGTGAAAGATCTAGAAAATCATTTTAGGAAGGGATAATTGACAAATGAGTACAACTTTTATGCATTTCCTTTTTGCAAATTGCAAGTTTGAGGGTCATCCAACTGTGCAGACAATATTAGACCTTGTCGAACAAGAAGATCAGTTAACACATGAAGTTTTCCTAAAAGATGAACTTGATCAAGAAGTTGGTTTGGATGTTCTCTGAAGATGCTTCTTCAGATGAAGCAGAAGGGGATAATGATTCAGGTAATAATTTAAATGATGATGAGAATCAAGAAGAGGAAGGTGAGGAAGCACTAAGAATACAGGATGAGATAGAGATAAACTTGGTCAATTTAAGGCACACAATTTACTTGACAATCATGTCAAGTGTTGATTTTGAGGAAGCCGGTCATAAGCTACTAAAGATCAAGCTTGAACCTGATCGAGAGATGGAGTTATGCATCATGCTATTAGAGTGTTGCAGTCAAGAGAGAATAATACCTTTGTTATTATGGTCTTCTTGGGCAAAGATTTTGCTGGAAACAAATAAACTATAGGAGGAAGGAGAGAACAAGAAAAAAAATTCAAATTATGATAGTGAAAGTGAAAATGAAAGTGATAGTGACAAGTTATTCCTAGACTGATGATGGCTACCTCTCAGGGGGAGCAGGTAGTAGTGACTGATGATAGGGAAGCTTGCAAGGGAAAGGTTACAGACATATAAGTGTTGATCAAAGAGGGAGAGTAAGTAGGTGATGAATCATTTTTATCTTTGATGTCAAAAGAGGAGAGAATCTAAAAGGGAGATTATTGGCCATATGTGTTGTCCTTGATGTCAACATAGTATGTATTGATGTCACAAGGTGAGAAATATTGTTGAGGCTACCATGAAGGTTGTCAAAAGATGAGATGTTATGTTCCTAAAGAAGAAGGAAAGTTCATGGTTGGATGTCATGCCCTGATCAGTGCAAAGTTAAGTTTGAATTCTTAAGAAGACAAGATATGTTACTCTGGAAGTTGATGTTTGTCCTTGTTTTAAAATGACTACTCTTTTGAAGATTATCTAGAAGATTGCTCTGCATTTCCATCATACTAATGTTTAGCTACTACGGTTTGGAACATAGCTTTATAATGTGTCACATTATGTATGTTCCAAGTTTCATGAGGACCTATTCACCGGAAGGTTGTTTTTTCTGTTGATAAGCCTGTAGACAGCTTTGGTTTTGTAAAGGTATTCCCAGCAAGGTGATGGAATGCTCTGCATTCCTCCACAGTTGCATATTTGGCCATACAGTTCTAATGGAAGCTTGTCATATGAAGTGACATGATATATCTAAGGTTTTAGTCTCTCACGCACTTGGCATGAGAAGTTACAAGGGTCTATATATCGGCAATTACCTAGAACAGAGTACAAAGTTGAGACCTGCTAGGAGTGAAAGAAATGGTGTGTCACCCTTTGCCATTGATTTCAAAGGAGGAGAGAGAGCAATGTGAAAAAGAAAAGATTCATTGGTCATGGAGAGAGTAATAGTTGCAAAAGAAAGAAAGGGGGAGAGTAAGAAAGAAAAGAAGTTTGGTGGTGCAAAGTTGTGGTTGTGTCTTGATGATTCAGAGTTGTGTCTTGATGGTTTTTCACATTATGTGTTGCCATCAATGATAAAGGGGGATATTGTTGCAAGTATGTACAGTCGGTGTTGTCATTGATGTCAACAAGCTTGTGTTGTCATTGGTGTCAACTATGTCATTTATGTGAGTTGCTTATGGTGCAAGAGTATGAGTAGTTAGTGTTGAATGGATACTATCTCTGAGATGAGGTTGTTGTAGTGGTATGAGCTATTTGGTCGAGTGGTTTTGCTGAAGATTATTTGGTTTCTCTGAAGAGGTGCTGAAGATGTTGAGAACATGTTTCTGTTGGGTGGTTTCCAAGTGCTTTTGAGCAAAATTGATTAATAAAGGAAATAGTGTGTGGAAATGGTATTTTGGTTTCTAGAGTATTGTTATGGTTTTGCTCTGCATTTCCTCTATATCTATCTTTTTGGTTTGGATATGTTGTTTAGAGGTGCTAAGAGTTGTTATATTCCAAATTTGGTGCTCCAATTCGTTGTGCAAAGAAAGTTGTGTTCACCAGTGTGTGGACTATGTTTCTGAGTTGTGCAGAGGTGTCTCGGATAAATATCTTTGCTCCACATTTATCCGCAAAGAAGTTGTATATCTTACGGTTTTGGAATTAAGCTTATAAGGTTTATATATTTCTTCTATTGAAGTCGTTTGTGGTTTGGTGCTCTGGAAGTCAATTTCTAGAGATACAGTGTATGACAGAGATAGTTAAGCATGTTGGATAAACAGGATAAGGTTGTGCGGCAAGTGAAAGTTGTTGCAGAGGAATTTGTTGGATTGTAGGATATTTCAGGATGTTCATGGTATACTCTAGATTGTGTTGAAGCCTTGTATTTGGTCTGCAAGTCATCTTTGGGTTTGAGGAAGCGTGTACTTAAAAGTTCTTTGTGTTAACACAGGTTTGGCTGACCTTGGGTGTTTACACTAATTACGGAGTTGCTTTGGTGATTATAGTAGCGTGGAGTGGTGTGCTTGGATGAATTTAGGTCTGAGCTAAGATGTGTTGTGGTCTGCCTTCATTCCTCTCCACCACGAGAATGTGTGAATGTTATGTGTTAAGGTGTGATGCCGACCTTGGAGAATGTTCTCAATGTAGTAGATAGTATAAATAAGTGTCAAGAGATCATGATCGGGAGTGAGTGTGATGGATATGATGTGAATAATAGAGTGAGTGAATGTGTGATGTGACAAGTGCATGTGGAAGTGAATTACATGAATGCAGAACAGTAGATTCTGGCATTTCAAAATAGTTTGATGAATATTGTTTCAGTACTTTGAGCTTCATTGGAACTGTACTCCATGCATATGTTAGATGCAATTATAATAGTTCAACTCTAGTAGTGAGCCACCTCTTCTAACTCTTTCTTTCAGGATTGTGAGTCCTTAGGTAGTGGGCCCTTTGGCAGTGAGCCTTTCTTCTGGGAAGTGAGCCCTCCAGTAGTGAGCCTTTTTGTAACTCAGTGTTGATACTACTTTATATTGTTAGCTAATCCTCACCATGGTTTTTCCCTTCTTGGGTTTTCCACGTAAAATCCTGGTGTTCATGTGTTATGAGTTGTGGTTGTATTTTTTATGCTTAATTTCCTTTACTGCAATTATATTTGCTAGATGGATTAATTTTTTTAAGAGTAAATGGTTTAACAGAATACTGATTCACCCCCCTCTCAGTATTTTGGGTGTTCAACACATCTGTGATGGCCTTGCCTACGTACGCATAGTGTAGAGGCTTTGTAGTTTGGTCACAAGAACTTTTGACTAAAAGGTTGACTTAAATACAATAATTCCTAAGGGAACTAGTTACACTAAGTCATATTTCACTGTGTAAAAGTGGAAACAATAACTAGTCTCAAGAAGGAAAATATAACTTGACTCAAGATAATCAAGTCAAATTCTCACATTACATGAATAGCATATGTGGATGAAGCCACTATAGACTTAACTAATGAGCTCACATATGAAGTTGGACATTGTTCAAAAACTTGATAACGGTAAAGCATTTTTAGTGTTGATCTATGTTGTAGTTATCTACAAATCAATTTGATATGTAGACAGCAACATAGCTCAACTAAAAATGCCTTTGGGTAACCAAGTCTCCCCAATGCTATCACCTCATAGTAGAGCTTAGGTTTCTTCATGTTCAACTTTAGGTATTCTAATGGTTTGTTCACTAGTAGAGATCAAGTTCATGCAATCATTTTTATGCATTTACATATTCCATTGGATTAACCTAGATTTAAAACTATATAGGCTAACTTATTCTTTTTCCATCATATTTTTGGTGAACCTAATTGTACACCACACAACCTAGTTTGCATACAAGTAAATTAGTTTATCTTTATAAAACATAGGGTTTTCTAAAAATCCAATATAATTAAATTGACTTTATTAATTATTTTAGATGTGTTTATGGTTTATTCTTCATTTGATTATATTTTTTATTTATAGTTTAAGTTAGTATATGTTAGCCTACCCTCCCAACCTATTTTACCCTACATTCATTACACCTATTAGGGTTTGTTCCTTGGCTAAGATACATTCATTTGTTCCAAATTTTGACATAATTGTATGATCCTTCACATCTTATGACACATCCATACTGAAATAATTTTAGAATATTGTAATCAAATTTTGAATTGCTAGGATGAAAGTATTGATTAAAGTTTATAAATAGTTTCCCACTATGATTTAAATTGATTTTGTAACTTGTTATTTATTTGTGACTACAATTTGGTGAACTTTAATTTTGATTAAAATTTCTCACACAACTAAAATTTTAACCTCGACTTTCTAAGGTCATAGTTTTTAGCCTTGGAATTCTAGGAGCACTTTCATGGCTACAAAGCATTTTCATCATTATCCCACATTACCTCAATTAGATGAGCATTATCCTATCTTATCAAGTATCTTAGATCAAACTTTACAAAGGTATCATTTACTATGTAGAAAGGAAACCTGACCTAAGGGCTAAACCTAATGCCTTGGGGGCTCATCCATGATGGCCTTGCCTACATATGTGTAGCGCAAAGGCTTCGTAGTTTGGTCACAAGAACTTTCAACTAAAAAGTTGACTTAAATACAATAATTCATAAGGGAACTAGTTACACTAATCCATATTTCATTGTGTAAAAGTAGAAACAATAACTTGTCTCAAGAAGGAAAATATAACTTGACTCAGGATAATCAAGTAAAATTCACATGACACGAATAACATATGTGGACGAAGCCATTGTAGACTTAACTAATGCTCATATGAAGTTTGACATTGTTCAAAAACTTGATAATGGTAAAGCATTTTTGGTGTTAAGATATGTTGTAGTTATCTACAAAACAATTTGATACATGTAGACAGCAAGATAGCTTAACCCAAAATGCCTTTAGGTAACCAAGTCTCCCCAATGCTACCACCTCATAGTAGAGCTTAGGTTTCTTTATGTTCAACTTTAGGTATTCGAATGGTTTATTCATGTAGCCATGTTGTCTAGTGGCTTGCATATAATATATCCTTCAAAAGTCTTGTAATTTTAGGGCTTATAATTTGAGATAGATTATATACATACCATTGGCATGTTTACACAATTTCAGTTGGTGCACTAAAAGGAATGCATCATCAACTTGAGAATTCTAGGAGCATTTTCATGGCTAGAGAGTGTTTCCATTGATCATTTGTCTACTCATTAAATCAACATGTAATTGTGCAGGTAAATATTTCACCTAAGGGATTCACTTTCATTGTTAAGTACAAACTTGAAAATAAAATTTAAAACTAGTTTAAATTTGTGAGAGTAAATAGATATTAAAACATAGTGAATGAAAAAGTAGAAGTCAAAAAGTAGTAAAAGCTAAGTTCACTAGTAGAAATCAAAATTTAATACTAGTTTAAATTTCATGTTCAACTTTAGGTATTCGAATGGTTTGTTCATGTAGCCATGTTGTCTAGTGGCTTGCATATAATGTATCCTTCAAACAAATTGTAATTTTAGATCTTATAATTTGAGATAGATTATATACATACCATTGGCATATTTACACTTCAATTGGTGCACTAAAAGGAATGCATCATCTACTTGAGAATTCTAGGAGCATTTTCACGGCTAAAGAGTGTTTCCATTGATCATTTGTCTAGTCATTAAATCAACATGTAATTGTATAGGTAACTATTTCACCTAAGGGATTCACTTTCATTGTTAAGTACAAACTTGAAAATAAAATTTAAAACTAGTTTAAATTTGTGAGAGTAAATAGATATTAAAACATAGTGAATGAAAAAATGGAAGTCAAAAAGTAGTAAAAGTTAAGTTCACTAGTAGAGATTAAAATTTAAAACTACATTAAATTTGTGAGTAAATAGATATTAAAACATAGTGAATGAAAAAGTAGAAGTCAAAAAGTAGTAAAAGTTAAGTTCTCTAGTAGAGATCAAGTTCAGAGTCATTTTTATGCATTTACATATTCCATTGGATTAACCTATATTAACTATATAAGCCAACTTATTCTTTTTCCATCATATTTTTGATGAACCTATTGTACGCCACCCAACCTAGTTTGCATACAAGTAAATTAGTTTAAATTTATAAAACATAGGGTTTTCAAATCTAATATAATTAAATTAACTTTATTACTTATTTTAGATGTGTCCAAGGTTTATTCTTCATTTTATTATATTTTTTATAATAAACCTCCCATATATATGTGTATATGTTGTATATATATTGGAGGATATACATATATTTATTGTGTCTACTGTATGTGTTCGATAACATACAATATATACAGCATATATATGTGTGTGTGTATGATGTATATGCACTGTATATGCTATAATTTATATGCATATACACTATATATGCACTGTATATGTTGTAATTTCTATTGTTGTATATGCATTGTATATGCTTTATATGCACTATATATGTGTATATGAATTGTATATGTTGTATATGTACTGTATATATGTGTATATGCAATGTATATATTGTATATGTTGTATATACACTGTATATGCTATATATGCACTATATACATGCACTTTATATGTTGTATATGCACTTTATATGTTGTATATGCACTGTATATGTTGTATATGCATTGTATATGATGTATATACACAGAAATTACAACATATATAGTGCATACATAGAAATTACAGCATATACAACATATACATAGAAATTACAGCATGTACAATGCATACATAGAAATTATAGCATATACAACATATATAGTGCATACGTAGCATACATAGAATTACAGTGCATACATAGCATACATATAGAAATTACAATGTATACACATAGAAATTACAACATATACAACATATACATAGAAATTACAACTTATACAATGCATACATAAAAATTGCATCATATATAGCATATACAATGCATATATAGTGCATATGCATAGAAATTATAGCATATACAATGTATACGGTGCATATACATCATATATGTGTGTGTGTTGTATATGATGTATATGTTGTATGTTATCGAGCACATACAGTAAGACATAATAAATATATGTATATCCTCCAATATATATACAGCATATACATTGCATATACAACATATACACATATATATGTTGTATATGTTGTATATTATCAAGCACATATAGTAAACACAATAAATATATGTATATCCTCCAATATATATACATCATACACACACACACATATATGTGTATATGTTGTATATATATACAACATATATAGTGCATATACATCATATATACACACATATATATGTTGTATATGCTATATGTTATCGAGCACATACAGTTAAACATAATATATATGTATATCCTCTAATTTATATGCAGCACACACACACACACACAAACTTTCAATTACATGTAAATGGCACTCGTGTATAGTGAACTACCGGGTATACTTGAAGGTGACGAACTGTGGAAGGTGGCGGATGGCAACAAATTCACTCAAATGAAACCCTAACCCTTTGATGTCCCCACCTAGCATGTCGTTGTTTGCCAGAAGCATGCTACGAAATATGCCAGGATTTCTTTTTTTTTGTTTTTAATTTATCGGTTTTGGGCAAAACTAACTCAAGTGAGAAAGACTCTCCTAAAAATTACAAGCCACGTATTCGGCACATAGGCGTGACGTGGTTTTGGGAAAAATGAACTCGCCTAAATTTGACTCAAGCAAAAACAGATTGAATTCTACTGTGATGTTGGCCAAAAGTGTGACATAGGTTTGTGCTTTTACCCATCTTCATACATCATCATGCAGTCAAAATCACTCTAGATCCTCATATCCATCATCTTTATACTAGTGGTTATGCTGCAAGATTGAATAACCAAACATATCAAAGTTATGATCAAATATCATAGGATTATTTATTATTTTCATTACCTTGTTTAGTCCTTTGATCCCAAGATGAGGTGTTGTTCAAGTATGGAATAGGTTCTTCATCATATTATTTCCTCATTTGATTTCCATATTTTTACATACATATTTTTGGCACACCCAGTAGGACCACGCCCTTGATTTGACCCCTTTTTGGGAGAAGTTTCATCATTTTGCCTTGTAGGTTGTAGATCTATGCTTTCGACTATCAATCTACACCTGTGTGCTGATTCTGTAATCCTATTTCCTATTTTAGCACCTTTGGTCTATAGATTCGCACCTATGGTTTGTAACAACATGCTTTTGGTTCATAGACATGTGCCTTTGTTTCTAGGCCTTATTCTCAAAATCTGATTGTTGGACAGGGTGTGATTGTAGCTCTACTTTCCAGATCTAGTCTTATTTTTGCTTGACAGTGTGTTTTGCAGGGTTTTTCTACCGTTTAGGGTTCATTTTGGCCTATTTTACAAATTAGCACCTATGGTCTACATATCCACATAGGTATGGTCTATAATAGCACACTTTTGGTTCATAGATTTGTACCTTTGTTTTAGGGCCTTATTCTCAGAATCTGATTGTTGGACAGGGTGTGATTTTAGCTCTACTTTCCAAATATGGTCTTATTTTTGTCTAACAGTGTGTTTTGCAAGGTTTTTCTATCATTTTAGGGTTCATTTTGGCATGTTTTACAGATTAGCACCCTTGGTAAAAATCTCAGCACCCTTGGTAAAAATCTCAGCACCCTTGGTAAAAATCTTAGCGCCCTTGGTTAAAATCTCAGTGCCTTTATTTTGGCAAGGTTTCTGACTTCCTTGTTTCATTTTCTGGAAACTATACATGCTTTGCATCAGTTTTCCACAGTCAGTTTCTAGTTTCTAGTAGATTTGACCCTCTATTTTGTAGATCTAAGTCCTCAAAATGACTTTGCACCCCTGTTTCATAAATCAACACCTTTAGTTCATATATTAGCACCTTTGGTTCATATCTTAGCGCCTTTGGTTCACAAATCCGTGCCTTTGTCAAGAGGTATCATATTTTTAGTTTTCTAATTTTTTATTATCTCTGAATCCACGCCCTTGACTGTATTTTTGTGCTTTGGTTTCATTATTAGATTTTAGCTAACATTTTGGGGTTATTTTGGAGTTAACACATTTATGCATCTTGTTTACACTTGTCCAAGATCATATCCTAAACTACTAACAAGTTTCTTCTAGGTTTTCTCTTATCAAAGACATATCATTTGAAACATTGTGTTTTCCTTTGTGTTTGCTTTGTTTGGTGGATTTGAGTGTGATCTAGGGTGTGCATACTCTTCCCCTACACTCAGTGTGACCTTGGGAGTCAAAAGCATCCTTGAGTCACAGTCACTTACACATATTTTTGTCTAACAGTTAATGAATCTTGTTTTGTGGATCAATTGTATGTGTATGCTCTCCTCTCGCACCATTTGGTGATCTTGAGGATCAAAAAACATCTCTGGATTCACCTTTGTTACCATAAGATTTGCTTGTTGTATGTATTCTCTCTCCTTGTGCTTCATATGATCTTTGAAATCAAAAACACCAAGATATTTCCCTTAGGAGGCCTTCCTTTAGAGACACACCCACTCTAAAGGGGCAACCTCAACCACATGTTCTAGTGGGGTATATCAAAGGGGAGAAAGTGAAAGCTATACCTCAATCTAGTCGCTAGTCATTGGGACAACCTTGGGGCCTCAATTAAATCTGGACACAAGGTGAAGTGACTTGTCACATCCCTTCAACAAACTAGTGTTCATAGACTTGGGCCTCATCGTACCTTGTGTATTTGGAGGACTCACTTAGAAGCTTGTAAAACCTAGCTTAAGACCTTTCAGTCGTCATATCCCTGGTGCATCACTGTAGTAGGGGAGAAGAGCTCACACTATTACCTCCATTGTTTGAGATGGGATAAAATTTGGGAAAGACTTTTATCTCCAAGATAAGGGGTGTAAGGTGGTACATGACCTTCCATTCCCTATCCATCCAAGTAATGGTAGATGTTATCAAGGGGATTGAAATCATGATTATATAATAGTGGAGATTGAAGTCGCACCTGAGTGAGTCCATGGTATATGACACTCTTACTTGATTAATCTAGGTTGTTGTTGTGTATTATGTGTGTTCTCATTTACATTGGCCAGATCTTTATCATTTGAAAACTTATGCATGTGTGTTTTTCAATTTGGCCATTTGTCATTTGCCCAAGTCAAGCTTTCAAAACTATTCCCAATATTTCCAACATCATAGAGTTTATAGTAAAACATCTTGAGAGAATCCTTGTCACACTTTAGCTTAAGGTTGACCTTGTTGAGATCCATATCCATAACCATATTTCTTCCATCCTTGTCATATACCTTATCCTCCAATCCACATCAAACTTGTCTTAGACTTTAAATTGAAGATTTTAGCCCTTGATCAAGACCATCATCATTTCAATCATTTAATCAAATCCTAGCTAATCATAGATCATCTTTGCTTAAGGTCATAAGTCTATCTTAAGTCTTTGGAATCTCTATTGTCATCTTTAGTCCAATCAAATCAAATTTGGTCTTGTCCCTTGATCTTAGTCTCAATTTTAGTCCTAGTCATCATTATCATTATAGCCCTAGTCATCATTATCTTTTTGGTCCAAGTCATCAACATCTTTCTAGTCTAATCATCTATTTGTCCACATCATCTCTAGTCTTGTTGTCATCCAATCATTCATTTCCAATCCATTATCTCCAACACATCAACCTTTTGTCACATTATTAAGATCTGTCATCTTATGCCCTCCATAACTAGATTACAAGCCAACAAAAACATGAACTCACACATTTATAACCAACCATCTTCACCTCCACCCACAAGTGTGCATGATGATCAAGTAAAATACTTGATTGATTTCATGACATCTCATCATATGGAACCTTTTCCACATCATAATCCCAATGAAACACATGAACATGAACAAAATGTTGACCAAGATGAGCTTTCACCTAGATTTATCAATTTTATGAGAAACCTCCCACGTCCAAACTTAGTCATGAAATTTCTTGTAGACCAAGGGGTAGAGGTTCCTTCACCATCTAAGACATCAAAGCTTAAAGATCCCATTAATCTTGGTTCTTCATCACAACCCATCATGGAACATACTCAAAGCAATCACATGTAGGTAGTGTATCCTTCCCTCCACTTATTAATGATCCTAATTCTACATACTCCTTTCAATTAGGTCCACCCACATCACTCATCCCATAGATTTCTAAACCACCTAGAACATTACCAACTTCACTTTCACCCATTTATATTCCTCAACAAACATTAGCAATCCCATCTCAACCACTCTCTTATCGCACACCACTAAGTCATCCACAAACCACCTATTCACACGTCTATTCATATGCTTCATCCCAACCCAATACATCTTCAACTAACACATCCCATACCTACAATCCACTTAATCATTCACACACTCAACCCATGGTATCATATCCACAACACACTTATCATCACATCACATCCAATCCTTTGATGTCACATGTTACTACACAACCCTTGTCACATGGACCTATCAACTCCACTTCATCATCACCAAATCCACCTCCTTTGGATCATAAAGTGCAAGAGATGGTAGAAACCAGCCTTCAAAAACTTCAAATTGGATCACAACGTAAACATTTTAAATTTGAGGACTTTTTTCCTTATCCTTTGGATCGTTCCATAATGACAACTCCTTTTCCTCCTAATTTTAAGGTTCCCAAATTTGACAAATATAAAGGAAAAGGAGACCCCATGGATCATGTTAACAATTCTTTATGGCTTGTCAAGAAGTTTCCCATTATGACATTTATCTCTTGAAACTTTTTTCACTAAGTTTGGTGGGACAAGCTTTAGATTGGTTTCATCATCTTACCCCTAGTACCATTACAACTTTCACCGAATTTGTTTCTCACTTCTCCTACAATCTTGAACATGAACTCACAATGTTAGACCTTTTTAATACCAAACAACATAATGGAGAAAGCTTTGCTTCTTACCTACAAAGGTGGAGAGGGCTTGCTAGTTGAATCTCATGGGCCATACCCAAAAAACAATTGGTTATCATCTTTATCCAAAACCTTAATCAAGAAATGGCCCTTCATCTCCAAATCTATTATCTTTCCACATTCAAAGAGATTGTTGAGAAAGGGATCACCATTTAAAAATCTCTTATATCTAAAGGTATAATCAAACCTCAAATCAAAGATAATAGTCCTACAAATGATAAATTCAAGTCTTGGGCCAAAAAAAAACATGTGGTTAGTGATGGAATTGCCAATGTTAAACATGTCCAAACCACTCAAACTCCTCAACCTCATGTGCCAAAAGCCCTCTCAACCAGTACCATTACTCTACCTAAGTGATAATTTAGAACACCTCCAAATTCACGAAGACATTTTGTTGATTTAGGAGATCCTATTGAGTCATTCTTTCAAAAGCTTGTGCAAGCAACATGGTCACATTCCCTTATACAAGACCCTATGCTAAGAATGGGTCCAAACCCGCATGATGAACATGAATATTGTGATCATCATCGTGTCCATGGACACCCCACACATAATTGTATGAGGCTCAAACATTATATCCAAGACCTTATTGATCAAGGCACATTGGAGGTCCCTACTAAGCCTAAATCTTCCAATGCATAATTGGGTGCTTATAATGATCCTTTTCCAAAACATCAAACCAAATCTAGTGCTACCAATCCCAATCAATCCCAAGATAAGCATACCAACAATGTTCACTATAATAAAACCCCTCTTGATTATGACAATATCATAGGAAGAGTTGATTATGATCCTTTACAAGTTTCCACCATCATCACTAGCACCCCATCTCATAGATGTGTTGTTACCACTCATTGCATAACCATTACTATTCTCCAACCTTCATCTTCCTCATCTGCTCCTTCATCTTCCTCATCCACTCATCCATCCCATTATAACATCCTTGATCACCTTGGGAAGACTCCTGCACAAATATCCATCTTAGATCTCCTTAAGGTCTCCCCCATCCACAAAGCCATATTAGACTGTGCCCTCCAAGATTCTCAAGTCCCACATGATATTGACCCTAATCAATTTTGAGCCCTTGTGAGTCACCTTTCTTCCACCTATCACCTTGCTTTTACCCAAGAACATATGCCATCTATCGATCCATTTCATAATAATGTCCTTCATATAGAGGTCTTGATCTCCAAAACCAAAGTCAAACGTGTCCTTTTGGATAATGGAGTTGGCTTGAACATATGTACCTTGAAGCTAATAAAATAATTGGGATATTCACAAGCTGACTTGGAATGATGCGCTTATACCATCAAAGGCTATGATAATATTGAGAGAGAATGCAAAGGCACCATATTTCTTCCTATACATTTTTGGACCTGTCCTTTTACATACTACATGTTATGTCCTTGATCTTGAGCTTCCATATAACATCTTACTTAGTCATCCTCGGATCCATGCTATGAAAGTTGTACCTTCTACTTACCATCAATGTATTTTCCACATAATGGTGTTGAAATTACTATCGAATTGGATCCTAGACCCTTTGCATAATGTAGAGCCATGGGAGTTGTTAGTCCTAAAGATAATCTTTGTCCTCACAATGATATTTCACCATCTTCCACATATTACATTCATCCTAATGACCTTGCTTCTACTTCATCATCTAAGGATCTTCAAGTTACCAAAGGCAAGGCTATAAAAAAAGGTTGTGGATAATATGAGTTACATAATTCTTGCCATGTTGAACCCCTCCATGATACCTCTTATGGTCTAGGATATATGACCTCTAGTATGGAAACTAAAAATCCTCATGTTTCCTCTACAAGTCTTGATGAACCTTCTAATGCCATTGAAAGTACCATTGATGGGACCATCAATGCATCTATCGAATATCTTGACATCTCATCCTTCTTCCCTGACAATGTCATCTTTGCCATTAATCCTTTATTGTCATATCTTTCTTCCACTTCATTGGACCAACAAAATTAAAGATCTCATACTTCTTGTCATAATTATGGAGAATATAATGAACTCCTTAATTCTGTGCCTACCAAATCAAAGAATCATCAAATTCCTAAAGCATTGGACTTCAAAGAAAGAAATCTTGGGGTATCCAAAGTCAAATAAAAATCCATTTTACCCCTAGCATCCAAAAAGCATTTACTTGAAGAAAAGAAAATCCATTTGAGTATTGGATCAAATTCAAAGAAGTTTTTTTAAAATGAGATTGTTGGTCCCCCATCATTTTCACTCCACGACACTTCCACTATCTTCCATAATCCCATATTACATACACCTTGCTCTGTCCATCACCGACAAGGCTATGTTGGTTCCCATTTGTGTTTCCTAAATACAAAAGAGACTAATCTTGCACTTAAGGAGGTGCATGATGGTATCCTTGGTGCCCATCCTAGTGACACTATCCTTGTAAAGCAACTTCCACATGTCAACCATCGTCATGGTCATTGTCCACTTCCTCCAAAGTCCACCCTTCCACCTAATATCCTATCTTTCCATGCTTAGCTTGTTGTGGTATCCCAATATACAAAAAAAGAGAAGAAAGCAAAAGAAGAAAAAAAATATAGAGAAACAATCCATCCTATTGTGAAAACCTACTCGCAGGCGCCATGTGTAGTTGTCAACTTCCATTACCCTCCAAGTCACTTATCCATGCTTCCCTGTCATTCTATTTCCATCCAATATATTATTCTCCCATCTCTTATCCTATATACCATCCTTGTTATTTGTCAGAGTCTTCCCTTCCTACCTATCATATATATTATTTACATTACATCCTATCACTCCACTTACATTTGGGGGCAATGGATCATGTTGTATTTTGGATATAGTTTTCTTTGTGAACTCTTGATTGTCCTTGGTATGGGTAAGTTCCTCCTCTTTGATCCTCATACACTTTCTTGTTACATGCCCATCCACACATGTTGATAATAATTATTCTATCTTACACCCATGGCATTAAACATTTTTCATAGCATTCCCACACTTTGTCCTCCATCCCATAATAAAACAATTCAAAAAATACAAAAAAATCAAATATTCCTAAAATAAATAAAAAATCAAATATCTAATAATCCAAGCAATAAACCCAAATGCCAGTCATCCTTAATCCATACCAATCTAGCTAAAAAATCTAGCCAAATTATCCAATCACATCCTTTGGTCTTGATCCTAATCTTGTCGTAAACCAAATCAATCAATCAATCAATCATTAATGGGATATATCATTCCCACATCCTTGTGTTGATCTAGGAATATATCATTCCCCGCAATGACAACACTATCCTAATCCAATCAATCAATCAATCTTTGGTTTACAGCTTGACAGGGGCAATACCTTATTTGTTTTTGAATCATTTGTGCATGCTTGCTTGCTTGCTTCTGTGTGTTATCATTTTATCTTGCATTTGTATTGAGCCCTTATCATTTCAACTAATATTCATATCTTGTGTATGGTGGAATAGCTTTTTGCATTATCCATTGCATCTAAGGTCATATCATACCTTTTGTGCATTTGGACTTTAATGCTCTAAGTTTCCTTCCTCATACATCTAGACAAGGTTGTATTATGTTAGGTGCACACGACACATCATCACCCTAGTCTTTATACCTTGGTGCATAATGTCTAGTGCTATATCAAACTATATGTTTCTTCACCTCATTGCAGTATAATGTATCATTCATTTCTTTCATCCACTTTCATTAATCAATTTGTTTCATCCATTTCGAGAGCCTACCCATGTTCTTCCAACACGCCTATCCTCTCAAGGGGGCATCATCATCCTATCATTACATTGTCATCCTATCCCTTCCTCCATTCCTCCTTATCACTCTTTCAAGTGGCTGGAGCATCCTTTTTCCCTTCCATCCATACTTTATCTTCTTTGAAATGATGCTACTTCTTTTTAGTCGCAACATCATCTCAAAGAGGGGTAAAATGTAGACACCTGAAATTGACCATGTCACTTTCATTACCTTGTCAACACCACCTTGCGACACTTTTGTCCTAAGAGTCCCCCTTTACCATAATCCTTTTCCCAAATTAATTAAATAAATTATTTTTTATTTAATTAATCCATTTCCTCCATCTCCTAAATTAAATAAATAAATTATATTTATTTAATTTATCTCGTTTATCCTCTAGCCGATTAATTAAATAAATTATATTTATTTAAATAATACCCACCTATTTCCTCCATCATCCAATTTAAATAAATAAAATATTTATTTAAATTACCCCTTACCACATAATTTAAATAATTTAATTATTTTAATTATGTCACCTTTATTCTTGGCCTCACACATGTCTCTCTCATAATTTAAATTTTTTTAATTTAAATTGCTTGTCACACTACCAACCACTTTGTCACACTACCCTATTTTCAACCACTTGACACTTTTATTAAATGAGTGTCTCCTAAATTAAATCATCTTTTAATCCTAGCCCTCTACATCACACTATTCACCTTTTAATCCTAGCCATCCATTCATATCCGTCGTCTCCTATAAATCAAGCCCCAATCAAGCCATTTGGGCATCATATCTTCATACATCATCATGCTATCAAAATCACTCTAGTTCCTCATATCTATCATCTTTATACTAGTGGTTATGTTGTAGAATTGAATAACCAAACATATCAAAGTTATGATCAAATATCATAGGATTGTTTATTATTTTCATTACCTTGTTTAGTCCTTTGATCCCTAGATGAGGTGTTGTTTAATTATGGAATAGGTTCTTCATTGTATTGTTTCCTTATTTGACTTCCATATTCCTACATCACAAATCCTAAGCCTGGGGGCTATCACATCTCTCAACTTAGCAACATTTTACATCTTTAGCATTTTTTATGAATAAATTTTTCTTCTTCATACTTTAGTGTGAGTATGAACATAAGTTCATACACTCACTAAAGTGGGGGCTAAATATAGTGTCATAAATTGTCACCACTCACAATTTCACACTAGACTTGGCCCTTTTGTTTAGCATGCATGATCAACTCTATTTGTAATGTGATTGTTTTGTTGTTTACTTATGGAGCCTTGCTAGTCATAGATTACTTACCACTTCACAATGACTTCAAGCAAACAGAGATTCAAGCGCAATGATAGGAGATGAATCAACAATTTGACAAAATGACAAGAAGTATGAATAGGCAGATTTTACAAACAAAGAAATCACAAAAACTGAAGGTAGAAACCCAACACCTCAATATTCAATTTCATTAGTAAAGCATTACAAAGTCTACAAATGGCCTACAACAATCGGCCTAGACTATGAACATTACAACAATCAATTTCCTATTCTTTTAATCTATCTTCTGTCTTCATGTTTTTCACTCTCTCTGCATTCACTTCTGTCCTCTTTCCATTCTACATATTCGACCCTTTTTCTCTGAATGCAACGCCGTCCTTCTAGATGCTTCTCAGCCATTCATGCTATCGTTTCAGCTTCTACAGAAATCGGGTCTATAACTGTCGCTGGAGGAATATCAGCAGTTTGTAAACATTTGTCATTCTAACGTCTGCCAGATATCTTTCAACTTCCAATACTCTCAACTGTCTTCAACAATATGTCACGGCCCTTCAACTTCTCCAAATGATTCCAACTATCCATTGGGTCAGGAATATAAACAGACAGAAGAAAAAAATGCCCTCTTAAGAGTTGAGTTTCTGTCGCACGAGTGATAGGAGCTAAAACAAAACTTAATTCCCAAGCAAGCGACGGGACTATATGTGCGATAGGAGCAGAAAATACATGGCAACAGGAACTCCTAAATGAGTTTTTAGTTTCACAAGGAAGGAGTTACAAGATAAGGACAGAAGATAGAAAGACACCACCAAAAACTAAGAAAAGCTAACAAAAACCAAAACAACAAAAAGGAAGAAAACCAAAATTTTAGGCATGATACTTCGCATCAAACTCCCCAGGTGGAAAGAAATCGTGAGCTCCTACTCATGAGGTCTGCAACTGAATGACCCTGTTTGATAATCTCCTCCTCAGTGAGCCATGAAGCATCTTCAACTGGATGATTGTTCCATTTGACGAGATACTTGAAGTACTCATGCTTCTAGGTCTTCTTCAGCAATTGTTTATCCATAATGCATTCAATCTGTGGTGGAGCAGCGACTATCTTGGATTGTTCTCCATGTGTTGAATCAGCCACTTCAGGTTCATCTACCTCTTTATCCCCTTTGTATGGATATAAATCTGCTACATTAAAAATGGGAGATATATTCAACTCAGGAGACAGTGATATCTCATAAGCATTGGCAGAAAACTTCCTAAGGATTTGGCATGGACCAATCTTCTTCATCTAAAGTTTATTGTATGTTCCTATAGGAAATCTCTCCTTTCGAAGATGTGCCAATACAAGGTCTCCAACCTGAAACTGCAACTCTCTTTTCCTTTGATCAACATACTTTTTGTATTGCAGATTGTTGTCCTCAATGTTATGCTTCACCTTCTCTTGAATGTCACAAATGACTTGAGCAAATTCTTCCCCATCTGCACTCCTGTGCTCTTGTTTGGGGAATCATTATATGCAAATTTAGCTTGTGCTAACATAAGATCCCAACTTCCAGGTGAATTACCAACAAGACATCTCAACACATTTCCAAGGCTTCTATTGAAAACCTCAGTCTACCCATCCATTTGTGGATGATAAGTAGAACTAAAGTTCAAATTTGTGCCCAATTTCCTCCATAGAGTCCTCCAAAAATGACCCACGAACTTAGTAACCCTGTCAGAAATTATGCTTCTTGGAATACCATGCAGCCTTACAACTTCTTTAAAGAACAAATTGGCAATGTTAGTGGCATCACTAGTCTTCTTACATGGTATAAAATGCACCATTTTCAAAAATTGATCTACTACAACAAAGATTGAATCGTTACCCCTTTGTGTGCAAGGCAAACCCAAAACAAAATCAATACTCACCAAATCCCAAGGTCTAGTTGGAACTGGTAATGGCTGATAAAGCCCCGCATTTTGACTTCTTCCCTTACCATGTTGACAAATTCTGCACCTTTCCACATATCTTTTCACATCTGCCTTCATCTTTGGCCAATAATAATGAGTGCTCATCTGTAGAAAAGTTGTATCCTATCCAAAGTGACCAGCAAGACTACCACTATGTTTTGCCTTCAACAAATTATCTCTCATGGAGCCTCTAGGGATACACAACTTGTTTTCCTTAAAACAACAAACCTTCTTGAATCATGTAATCCATCCATGGCGCTCTATTCTGGCTAATAGGATCATTGCAAGATGCAAATGCTTCTCCAAAATTTGCATCTTCTACATACAACTCTTTCAAACTTTCAAACCCCACACTGTTAGTTTGTATTTCACTCAACAATAAATTCTTCCTACTTAAACATCAACAACTCTATTCATTTGACCACTCTTGTGTTTCAAAACAAAATTAAAACTCTGAATATACTCAACCCACTTAGCATGCCTTTGATTCAATTTATGTTGGTTGTTTATGAACTGCAAAGCATGGTTATCTATATACACAATGAACTCTTTTGGCAATAGATAATGTCTCCATTTCTTGAGGGATTGAACCAAAGCATAAAACTCCAAATCATAAGAAGAATACTTTCTTTTTGCTTCATTCAATTTCTCACTAAAATATGCAACCGGTTTTCCCTCTTGACTTAGGACTGCCCCAATAGCCAAACCACTAGCATCACACTCAACTTGAAACACTTTATCAAAATTAGGCAAAGAAAGTATGGGTTGTTCACTCACCTTCTTCTTGAGAAATCTAAAATTTTCTTCAATCTCCTTGGTCCAAACAAATGGTCTTTTATTCCCCTTAATAGTCTCCAAAATAGGTGCTACAACATGACTGAAATTTCTTATAAACTTCCTATAAAAACTAGAAAGACCATGAAAACTCCTTACCTCCATGACACTTCTTAGTGATGGCCAATCAAGTATGGCCTGAACCTTCTCCTTATCCATTTTCAGCCCTTCTTTTGACACCACAAAGCCCAAATAAAGTAGTTCAGTCTACATAAACACACACTTCTTTAAATTAATCTGCAACTTTTCTTCATGTAGCTTCCTCATAACCTGCCTCAAATGCTCTATATGCTCCTCTTTAGACTTGCTAAACACCAAAATGTCATCCAAATCTACAACCACAAATTTACCAATAAATGGTTTCAAAACATCATTCATTAATTGCATAAAAGTACTAGGAGCATTAGACAACCCAAAAGGCATAACCAGCCATTCATACAACCCATCACTAGTCCTAAAGGCTATTTTCCATTTATCCCCTGGTCTAATTCTTATTTGGTGATAACAACCTTTTAAATCTATCTTAGAAAAATACATATAACCACTCAAACAATCCATTAAATCTTCAATTCTAGGTATGGGAAACCTATATCTTATTGTGATTTTATTTATTGCCCTTGAATCCGTGCACATACGTTATTCCCCTCCTTTCTTAGGAACCAACACTACAGGGATAGCACAAGGGCTTAGACTTTCTCTTATCAATCCTTCCTTCAAAAGGTCCTCCACTTGCTTCCTTATCTCCTCATTTTCCATAGGTGTTAATTTATATGCAACCTTGTTTGGAAGGCTAGCACCTAGAATCAAATCCATGTGATGGCTAATGCTTCTAATAGAAGGCAATTCATTAGGCAAATCATTTGAAACAATGTCCATATTCTCATTCAAAATGTCTTGTATTTCAATAGGAAAATCCTCCAACTTTGTAGAATTCATTACACATCTAGGTTTAGGAACCAAAGCATAACCAATTTCTTCATTTTTCAAATCATTCAAAAACTCTTTACTACTTACCAACATTACCTTACTATTGATGCTACCGTTGTCCTCTTCTTTCTCCTTTATGGGCAGAAAGGTATGCTTCTTTCCATCCTTCTCAATGGTATATGTATTCTCCTTTCCATTGTGCATAGATTTTATGTCAAATTGCCATGGTCTTCCAAGAAAAACATGACACACATCCATAGGCATTATATCACACAAAACACAATCCTTGTATCTGCCAATTTGAAAAACAACATAGGCCTGCTCACTAACCAATATTTGATGGTCTTTTGTAACCAAGTTACTTTATATGGAGTAGGGTGTTTAATCCTTTTAAGATTCAACTTTTCTACCATCTCAGTTGCAATAGTATTATCAGTGCTACCACTATCTATGATTAGCTTACAACATTTACCTTGTGACTTACACTTGGTTTTGAACAATGCTCTCCTTTGAACTGGCTCTTGACTCTCTTTTTGTGGCTTCAACAACACCCTCTTAAGAATTAAAGACTCTCCCACTTCTGCTTCATCCTTGTGATGTACTGGTGATCCCACACTCTCTTGATCAACATGAACAACTTGATTGCTTCTCTCAAACTTTGAATGTCCTCCTTGTGATGATTCAAATCATTCCCAACTCTTGTGCCCATATTGGTTGCATTTGAAACATTTTCCAGCAAATCCTCTTCCTCTACCTTGTGAACCACCTCTTCCATAAGACTTTCCTCCTCTATTTTGATAACCACCTCTATCATTTTTGGCTGTCCCACTGGACCTTCCAGCCTCTTCACGTTGATGATGTTGTTGTCCCCTACTTGTTTGTTTTCCCCTTCCTCTAAAACCTCTTCCTCTCTTCTTCTCTTGCTGACTTTGCTTCCTTTGCAGCTTCTCTTCTGCCTTTAAGGCAAGTTGATAAGCCTCTTCCAAGCTCCTTGGGGACAAAACACTCATTTCGTCTTGCAAACTGTACTTGAGACCATTCACATATCAGGATATCTTCTCCACATCTTCTTCAACATGCCCAGATCTGATTATCAATTTGTAGAATTCCTTCGTGTAATCTTTCATAGACATATCCTTTTGCTTCAAATTTTGCAATCTCTTCAAGAGATTAGCTTGGTAATCACTTGGCAGAAATTTGGCCTTCAACTTGACCACCATTCGATCCCAGGAGTTAATCTTCTCCTTATTTCTCCCTCTCCTCTCAGCTTGGACAAAGTCCCACCACATGGCAGCATGGCCCTTCAATCTAGTGCAGGCAAACTTCACTCTTCTTTCTTCTACTACACCCTCATATTTGACATACTTATCTAGATCATTGATCCAGTCTATCAAGTGTTCACCATTGAGACTTCCAGCATATGTTGACACCTCTATCTTAGGTTTAGAACCCAAACTTATGACTGACTTTAGCAGTCTTTCCCCAAATTCTTCTTCTTGATCTACTTGTCCTGCCTCATTCTCTTCTCCCTGTTGTTCTTCTTCCTCGTCACTTACATCCTCAACATCAGGCTTTCCTCTCCTCTGTGCTCTCTCAAGAGCTTCTATCCTAGCAACCAAATTCTACAACAACTCAGGGTCACCTTGGTCTCTTCAGCCTCTGGCTCAGCCTCTGCCCATTCTTCTTGGAGGCATATTGACCACTTCCAATGCCCAATCTCAACTTGGCTCTGATACCAATCTGATGGAGCCTTGCTAGTCATAGATTACTCACCACTTCATAATGACTTCAAGCAAATAGAGATTTAGGCGCAATGACAGGAGATGAATCAATGATTTGACAAAATGACAGGAAGTATGAATAAGTAGATTTTACAAATAGAGAAATCACAAAAACTGAAGGTAGAAACCTAACACCTCAATATTTAATTTCATTAGCAAAGCATTATAGAGTCTACAAATGGCCTGCAACAATCGGCCTAGACTATGAACATTACAACAGTCAATTTCCTATTCTTTTAATCTATCTTATATCTTCTTATTTTTCACTCTCTCCGCATTCACTTCCGTCCTCTTTCCATTCTACATATTTGATCATTTTTCTCTGAATGCAACACCATCCTTCTAGATGCTTCTCGACCATTCTTGCTATCATTTTAGCTTCTACAAAAATCAAGTTTGTAACCATTCCTGGAGGAATATCAACAGTTTGTAAACATTTCTCATTCTAACGCCTGTCAGAGATCTTTCGACTTCCAATACTCTCAACTATCTTCAACAATATGATGTGGCCCTTCAGCTTCTCTAAACGATTCCAACTGTCCATCAGGTTAGGAATATAAATGGACAGAAGAAAAGAAACACCCTTTTAAGAGTTGAGTTTCTGTCACACAAGCAACAGGAGCTAAAACAAAACTTAATTCCCAAGCAAGCGATAGGACTATATGTGCGATAAGAGAAAAAAATACATGGCGACAGGAACTACTCTATGAGTTTTTAGTTTCACAAGGAAGGAGTTACAAGATAAGGACAAAAGATAGAAAGACACTGCCAAAAACTAAGAAAAGCTAACAAAAACCAAAACAGCAAAAAGGAAGAAAACCAAAATTTTAGGCATGATGCTTCGTATCATTTACATAAGAAAATGCGCTAAGCCCCTTAACAACTAACATTTCAAGGACAAATTGGGCTTGGACATTAGCGCTACACACTAGGGTTCTTCCCGTTGGCTCCAAAAGGTTTTGACTCAATTGTCATCTTTTGTGTATTAAATGATTTACCTTATTTGTCAGCCTCAACAAGTGACTCTTCGAAAGGATGTTTGATTCATATATAAACAAGTCTTTTCCCTCATTTGAGGATGGATCTTTATAGCATCTTGACAATGCGACATGATATAATCTTGTGGATTCTACTACAATGAACCTCTAACTTACTAAAGCTCTCTACTTGTGATAACTCTCTTGCAAGTACTTGATGAAGCTTGTTCATCGTCCATTGACTCTTTGTATGTGATTGTGTTGCGACACCAATCCAACTAGCATTTCATGCTAAGGTAAATCTATTTCAATTACAATAGTCTTTATTGCTTGTTTTGCCTCTGTTCATCACAAACACACACTCTATATCCATCATCATTGTTGTTGCAGAGGTGGGAACACCTACATGGGGTTTGACTGAGGCAAGCCCCTATACAACAGAACCATTTTCTGCCTTTCTTATGTGCAGATCTGAAGATGAAACTTATGATACCGATGAACGACATGAAGATGAAAGATTTGTGTTAGAGACCATCAGACAGAAATTTTGGTCAAAACCTAAGGAATAGTGCACTCAGCGCTAGAGTCCTACCAGTTCTCGTTCTACTTCCAGTGACAGGTGCCTTCTGATTTGTTGTACTTTGCTTCTATTTTCTATATACAGTATCAGTAATCAATTAGTTTGCTCAGTTTGTCACTTAGGTCTCCTCGTTGCATAGTTTATTCAAACCATTATTTGTCATCCTTTTCTCATTGCAACAAAGGAACATAATTCAGACAGTTTGGATCTCCCGTGAGGACTGTAGCTAAACACAAAAGCCTTTGTTGATTTGTGTTCCAATGTGGCATGGAGAAAGATTGATCTAGGTTAATTCATTTGATTAGGCTAGATCTCTTTTCCCATATCACAATAGGGTCATCTTCCATCACCCATCATAGAGATATCAGATGATTTTCCTCAATCCCTTTTTGCTACACTTCCTCCTAAACAAGATGAAGCTAGAGAGATACTCTTGAAGATGAATGTAAAGGTAACACTAGAAGGAAATGTGCAAGATCAACAAGACCAATTATTTTAGGAATATTTCCAAGATATATCTACCAATGAGGAAGAAAGACCTCAATTGAATAGTAATGAAAGAAGTGTCTATGATGTAGAGGAAGGATTGTTTCAGGTTAACAAGACTGTTCTCATACACTTCTTGCAATGATGCAACTCAAACAGTGATTAAGCACACACTGATTCACCTTAACACTTGGTTTCAATAGTCTAAGAGGCATTAACAAGGATTCAACTTGATACAATTTGAACTTGGACATTTCAAGACATTCTATAATGCAACTCAATGCCTTACAACTTCTCCTTGCATCAAACAAATAGATTTATACACTTATTCTATCAAACCCTAAGCCACTAGGGTTTTACCCCTATTTTAGCAGAGTTTTGAGAGGAACAGTCAATCATAACTTCTCATGGCCATAAGATCTCAGGCCCAAACCTTGATAATATTGAACACATTAAAATAGACCTTTCATGAAGATTTCAAAATTTTCCATTGTGCCAAACAAGAGAAATGGATTTTTTTCCTCAAACTGGAAACCTTAGCCAAGGTTTGGACTATTTTCACTAAAAATGCTATAACTTTTGAAAAACGTAATGAAATGACTCCAAACAAAAACCAAAAGTTCTATATTTCATAGATTTATCATCCACATGCCTTCCCTTGACTATATCAAGTCATACAAAACTATACCAACATGTTTTCTTGTTGTTTCACAGTAAAAATCTGAACATGGCAATCATTAATTTGATCATAACTTTTTCAAAACATGATGAAATTCACTCAAACAAAAAGAATTAGGAAGGTAACAACATTCTCCAACTTTCCCAATACTTGTAGGACTATACTATATAGTACAAGGCCATACAATCCAATTTACAGTCTGTTACACATAGAAAATGCAAAGGAAAACATGCAAAATTGAAGTATTTCCATTCCAAAACATTCTCCAACCTTCTCCAACCTTGGAGCTCATGTGTACATGTCATATTTATTCCATTACATTCATTCCCATTGTTTAAAACTGATTCCTAACTTCCCAAACCAAAAATGCAACTTTTTGACAACTCTGACATGACAACTTTTGCAACTTTTTTCTCTTGATCACCAAAATGACTCAAAAGGACCCCAAATGGCCTAGAATGGTCCAAATTAACCTTATTGACCCCAAATGAACCAAAACTTAGAGTTTAGCAATATGACAACAAAGTGCAATAAGGGTGCATCAAAGGATGCCCCTGCATCAATCTGTGTCCCAAGAGACTTATCAAAAGGAAAATTCAGAGGAAGTTCATAGGGATGTACCCCAAATAGGGAAAAATGAAAAAGACCTTCCAATGGACAAGCCAAAAAATGATTATGAAGAAGAGGATCAACAGCAGGAAGATTTGCAATAAGAGGTTCAACAAGATATCCCACAGGGAGAGAAAACACTTGCAAAGGATAAGATTGAAGAGATCTCAAACAAAGAAGCAGAAGATAAGCTTAAGGAAATTTATGATAAAGAGGCTGAGCATCAAGAAAAATCCCAACAAGATACTGGCTGTGAAGAAGAAGTTCCTGAAGAAGAGATTCCAAAAAAGGAAGTCCATTAGGATGATCAACAAAAAGAACATTAGAAAAATTTGATCAAATGGACCGTGCTCTGCCTACATGGCTTAAGCTTAATTTAGAAAAAAGGAAAAAGGTAGTAGTTAGTCCATTAGATATCCAAGCCATTATAGTCCAAGTGGAAAGAGGTAGATCATCAAAGAAACCAAGAACCCTTTCTATGTGATGTCCTAATGTTAAGGCATTGTTTAATTTAAAGATTTAAACATCATGATAAAATTGCTTTCTTGAAAAATGGTCAATTTAAATGATAATTACATATATATAAAATAGTTAATAAATAATATTACTATATAAATATTTTTATTTAATTAAAATATCATATATATTTTTATTGTATTTATAAATAATAAATATAAATACAAATATTAAATATTATCAATTTAAATATTATTATAATTATAGTAATTATAATATAATATATTATTAAATATAAATATAATATATAATATACAAATATAATATATAATATATAATATATATAATATAAATATAATTATAAAAGAGTGGGTGGTTGGGTAGGAGTCCTTCCACTCTCTTGTGAGTGGAAGGACCCGGGCACGAAGGCAATTGGGTGACACATCAGCTAGACACGGAGGCTTTTTTGCCCAGTCAGCAAGCGGTAAACCGACTGATGGAGTAATCATAACTGCACATCGTCGGCGGCAGCTCGAAGGCAAAAGTGACAGATTATTGATGGGGGCGATTGGGAGAATTGAAGCAAGGATGAAAAACAGGTTTGCAAGAGTGGGATTGGACAGATAACAGGTAGTTTCATTTCCCGAAGCCTTGGCAAGGAGTAGCAGTGAGTTGGTGACAGGATAGGCAGTTACCTCACATGTCTCTATAATTATTAGAGGTTAAGGTAGGTTGGCATTTTATAGTGCCCAATCCCTAGTTTCCACAGAAGCTTTGAATGGTGATTCCCCCTCCTCCGATAATTATTCATCTCCTCCCTGCGCATTCCTTCAAGTGTGGTGGATGGAGTCTCTGATTTGCCTCACTGCAAAGGTAAGGCAGATGGCCTTTAAGGGGGAAATAACATAGCAAAGACTTCATAGGGTCCTCAGGCAGTATGATGCCTTTACAGTAAAGGCGATGAAGCTCATTTTAGGAAAGAATTTTGTCAATGGAGGTGAAAGATATCGCGTGGATTCAGACCTTTCCTCCAAGGTGGTAGCGGCATTGTTAGATGTCTTAATGTCCAAGGAAGAGGTGAAGGTTCTAATGCAACGCTTGTTCAAACCTACTTTTCTGGGAGGGCTTGACGAGGTCTTGGCGGTGGCTGAGAGAGGAGGGTTACCAAGACCAAAAGATTTGTTCAAGGCCAGACAGCCTAGGGCGGTAGTAGAATTCTTCCCGTTTATTCTCGACATCAGAGGTGCAGAACTGGAGGCTCATAGAAGCAGGGTACGCAGAGGAAGGGACTTCTTGCAGAAATCATTCAACATGATTCCAACCGAAGGCTTCGAATGGATAAGGGAGTTTCGTGACTCCCTGTTCAAGGAGGGAAAAATTTGAGCAACTTTAGTTGGTGCGATTGGTGGTCGGTGTTGTGTTTCTTTTAAGTTTTTCTGTTTAAATGATTAAAAATGTCCTGTCACAGTGGATAGTCTTCGAATGTAGGTGTTTACTATATATAGTTTCTACAGTCAGGGTGTCTGGTTCTATTGTAGTGGGGGTTTTTGATAGTTTTTGGCCCTGCGCGGCTTTGTCTTATGGCCTTGCATGGTCTTCTAATAGTTATCAACTAGTGTTCCTAGTAAGGGTAGGGATTTACTCTAAACTACCATGGTGGCTTTCAGTGTATTTTTTGAAAATTTAATATAATCCATAATATCTTACCCATCAAAAAATATACATATAATTATAAAATATAAATAATAACAATATAGATATAATTGTTCAAATGTAAGGACAACAATCATTAAAGTAAGTTGTTTATTAATACAAAAGGCAGCAGACAGTATTGGCTGTGATTCATTAAAAAGACAACAGTGCATGGCAAAGGTAAATATATAGTTAGGAATAATTAAATTTAAACAGCAATCATGGCTCTTAAACAACGATTGGTATGAAAGGGCATCACCCTTCATAGGGATGCCTCCCTTCAAAAAGACATATGAAATAAATGCAGATTGGAGGTGGAGGAAAAGGGGGCTATCAAGGAGAAAATATCTGACATATATACAGATATAAAAAATATATATTTCTGAGTTGGAAAATACATAGAGCAGACATAATCTGCAAGATACAGATAGGAATATATATATCTTATGAGTTGAAGAAGAGATATATTAAAAGGGAATATATATATGTGTGTGTATGTATATATATATATATATATGTATATATTTATCTGATCTGAAATCATATTATAGTATATCAAATTGTAGCCAGCATTAAAGGAAGAATATATATTCAGGGTGTAAAGAATAATATATAAACATAATTCTAGGAGGAGGAGGATATATTGCCATCCCTAAACTGGACTATAATTATTGATCAAGAGGTACTTATAATTAATTATCTTATTCAATTACAAGAAAACTATGTTGGGTTGCATAGGCATATAGAGGCAAGTAGGAAGGTTGGTCATTCCAGTCCATGAGAGATGATAGGTAGGAAGCATGCCCTCCATCATGCTCTCATCAAGTTATGTTAAAGGGATGATAGGTAGGAAGTATGCCATCCATCATGCCCTCATCAAGAGATGATAGGTAGGAAGTGTATCCTCCATCATGCTCTTGTCAAGATGTGATAGGTAGGAAGTGTGCCCTCCATCACACTCTTGAGCTTTGTGCTTGATCTTGGTAGGGTGTGCCACCAAGATGGACATAAGAGGTGATAGGTAGGAAGTGTGCCCTCCATCATGCTCTAACTTGCCATTATTCCTATAGGCTCCATCATAGGATTGGCTTGAGGATGGATAACTATATGTTGAACTAAATATTATTTATGCTATATCATTAATTGTGTTATGATGTATTTAATTCATTACTATATTCTAATTTATTGATCTTTAATATTGCTAATGTCCCTTTCTAGTAGTCATTATTGTGTGTGGGTTAAGAAATCAAGAATATCCTAAAAAGGGACATTACAAGTGGTATCAGAGCAGTCATCCTACCATCCTATGAATGATAGTGGACGTTACTTCATGCCTTATGTATACTTCATACTTTATGTGTATTTATGAGTATACTTTGTATATTATGTCTTACGCATATACTTTGTGTCTCACATATACTCTCAACATGGATCTTCTCTCTTCTAATAACCTTATCCATCATTGATTGTCTCCACGCTATCTTATCGTCATTTATTAAAAACTTCTATGATTTGTGAAATAATCAAAGTCTTACGTGAATCTACCTTCTCTACAACATCATTAGATTCATCTCTCCAAATTTTCAAGATGTCTATATCATTCATTGGAATCTTGGAATCTCAATACTCTCAAAATCTTCTTTAGCATTGAAAATATTTTCATTGTCTAAAACAACATCTTCATCTATGATACCTGCATCACATCATTGTTATTCAAAACATCAAACAAATGCTTACCTATACATTTGTCTTTCATTAAACCTTTCAAGTATTCTTTGGTCATAAATTCTATTTCATGGAATCACAATCATTTTATGTTCACTAAAGCAATATTCATTCTAGATCAAAACCATGATTTCGTCTCAACACATCAGAAGGTAGATATTAAAAAGTGCAAGGTAATGAAAGAACTCATTGTGATTGCTTGAGGACAAGCAATCTTGGGCAGGGCGGACTATGATGTCCCGATGTTAAGGCATTGTTTAAATTAAAGATTTAAACATCATGCTAAAATTGATTTCTTGAAATATGGTGAATTTAAAAGATAATTATTTATATATAAAACAGTTAATAAATAATATTATTATATAAATATTTTTATATAATTATGTTTAGGGTAAAATTTGGATTGTTTATGTTTGAGTGTTTAGATGTTTGAATCCTCCTTTCACCCTTAATATTCAAGGATCTAGGGTTGAGTGGCAATGCACTATCATACCCTAGGTCGCTGTGAGAGGGAAACTTGGATTAAGGTGTTTAATTATCAATTTTCCTTCTCTTATGCTTAATTGACCATTAAAACCATAATTTTACAAATGCGATAGTAAATGGATGAATTACAGAAAAAGCTCTTGCAGAGGAATGTAAAATGTCAAATCATAGATTACCTATTTTTGGGGTTCCGAGGTGGAAAAGTTGAGGACACAGGAGTAGGCGCCCAAGTCCAAGGCCTATATTTTTGTCTGGATCTAAGAACTCAGTCTACAACTCTTTCCTATTGTTCTGGAGATTTTCTTGTCACAAAACTTGGAGGACTAATGAGTGGGCGCCCAAGTCCAGGGGGCAGATTTTCTTCCTGTTCTGCAATTCTGACACTACAAGATGTCTTCCTGCAACTTCACTTTGTTCATCTCCTCAACCTGTAACCTGCAACCATGGAAACTTTGGGAGGGGGTTGTGGTGTTTAGAGGCTTGCCTCAGTCAAGCCCCAGAGGACACTTAAGTCTCCGAACATCGTTGTCAGATAGAGAGTGCGTACCCTTGTGAGGCAAAAGCAAAAACCAAAGGAAATGATGATGAAAACATAATATAATGTCACCTTGTAGTGAAGATCTCATGGGAGGAAGATGCCCTTCATTCCATGATGAAATGGATGCTCAAATCTGCAAACACAAACACATAGACAACACAATTCTGCTCTTGCAACATAATGAAAGCCTTGAATCACCTTGAGAGTGCACAAACATCACAATGATCATCTAATTGAAATATAGTCTCTAAATGAATGCCTCATCATGCTTTTATATGCAACTACAAGCACTCCCGCCAAGATTTCATAAATTCAAACTTATCGTGTCGGTATAGGACCCAAATAACAGTCACAAGCTGACACCCAAAAATTAGGACTGCCCCAAAATAAGGCAGGACTAGGGCATGAGCGCCCAAATCCTCCCCCCTATTTTGGGTAGGGTCTATCTCAAGGGGTCATCCTAGGTCCCATTTGTCATGTTACCTAGGGCTCATTCCATCGGGATGCCAAATTATGAAGATGTCCTAAATGCATGCAAAAGACCTAAGAGCTAAACCTTATGAAGGAAAAGCCCCCAAGGGGACATTTTCTGACGTTTACATTTAGCCCCCACTTTAATGTATGTATAAACGCAAGGCCAATACATGCATTAAAGTATGGTCACAAACACAGCAAACACACCAAGCACGGAGAAGACACGCCAATCACATAGAAGACAGTAACAGGCATGCAAAACATGGAGAAGACAATTATAGTCATGCAGAACACAGAGAAGACAATAAATGTATAGAAGACACATTAATGCATGGAAGACAAGCATGATTTCTTTTCTTTTCTTTTTCTCATACATGTGAAATGCAGATGCAAGTACTGGAAAGTAAATAAACCTCCCATAATACAGGATGCACTCATTGTGCAAGTCTTTATACTATATATGTGGGGCAACACACACGTAAGACACACAAAACCTGCCAAAATGTAGGATGCACTCATCGCGCAGGTCTTTAGACTGCATATGGGGCAACAAACACGCTAAACAAAGCAAACACACCAAAACACACACACTTGAAGACACAGAGAAAACACGGCACACAAGCGATGGAGTGTACCTATTTCTAGGTCCAACACCATCTCAGGCACATTACAGGTACACACCAATGATTGGGCTTCACCACAACAATTGCCAAAGACACGCTTAAGGGTTGAGTTAGTCACAAAACCGCTCCCTGCCTCCGCAAAGGACTTTTGAAAATGACATGATGATGCAATCTAGTCTGAGAAATACATCATCCCCACCCCCGTAGAGGGCTTAAGATTAAAAGGATATACGCGATATCTCACCTCCGCAGAGGGCTTACATGATTGATTAATTGATTGATTACAAACAAATTCAGGATGCAGGAAGCACTCATCGCGCTGGTCTTTAATCTGCATCTGAGGACAAGCACATTAATAACATCTACAATAGACAACTTACCTTATATATGCCCCCATCTTAAGGTGGTTGATATCATGCATCGATATCAAGCACATTAAGGTAGGAAGAAAAACGCACAAGGGAACACAAGCTCTCGCAAATCCCATGCCCCCTGGAGGTGACATGTACTTCACGATCGCCAAATGTTCCCACAAACACATCCCTGCAAGAAACATGTTAGTGTCTACAATAGCATGATAAACAACAACATCAATGCATATGATTAATCACAGAAAGAGCCAAGGTTATGCAATGAATTCAGAGTTTGAGGATAACCGTGGGGCTATATCACGAAGCTCTCTGAATCGAGTACCACCAAGGCTAGATTCAAAGACAAACAAAGGTGCACAGAGCAGCAGTATTGTTAAGGTTTGTAAATGAGATAAAAACATCATCAAATTCACTATGTGGAAAGCACAAGTGCTTCCAATAGCCAAGCGTCGGATAAGATATACAACCCCATCGTCATATTAGGAACTAAGTCTATTTTTTGATTGCTCTCGAAAGGGACACTAGGTCCGCATCAATATAAATGTTTTTCATCATCCACCCGCTAGATAGAAACACTAGAGGAAGGGAAACAATAAATAAGAGTGGAGAAACAAATGTCTTAGGGATAGTCGTGTAGGAGGGTGCCCCCAAGTCACCAACCACAATGCTATGTCCGTAAGACACAACACACAACAATGAAATCAGAGAGAGACAATATAGAAGAATGATGATACAAATAGAAGAAGGTCACAACAGAGGTAGTCTCCTGGTATCTCGTACCTTACAAGAGAATCAGGGGTCATCCCAGGAGGCCTAAACAACACATAACACATCACGAGGGAAGCACATCATGAGAGAGATAAAGGGTTAGAAATACTTAACTGGTAGCACCATCGTTAAGAACATACACCTTTAGGATATCTCTCATGTTGTTTTAATATCGTATTAACATTAAGTTTAGGATGATAAGAGGCATTAGTGGGTTTCAAAGAGCGGTATCCTATATCGGTTGTATAGTTAATTCTAGTAACTTGTAAAGGTACTCTAATTCCTCGTTGATTTACACCGCAACCATTGCCTACATAGTCATTATTTTTGTACAAGATTTGAAATCCACAACCATATAGAGAGTCCATTTCTTTAGAAGAAGGTGAAGCCTCATAGGTATCATAATTTGTAGTATAAGTGAGGGTATTGTCTTTATTTTCAACCAAGGAAACTTTGGTTTTCTGAAATGTTTCAAAAGATTGTTTAGACGAGATCGATGCGACTTTTGATGTGTCAGGTTTATTAAATTTGTATTCCCCTGTACTGCAAAGGTTAAAATCTAATTAACCCCAATCATCACCAACAAGTGCATTAAATGGTTGAGAGTCTTGCACAACATTAGTCATTGATGGATCACCTCGCAAATTGTTTAAGCTCATATGATTGTAAACTAGTTTTTGCATTTCAATGTGTAAACAGTTATCTGGTTTAGGATCAGCATGAATAGTATGAAGTTTACCTTTGAATATAAATATTATTGAACAATGTAGAGCGGAAGGGACTGCCCCCAATGCATGAATCCAAGGTCTACCAAGAATCATGTCGTAAGGTAAAGAACAAGGCATCACATGAATCAAGGTAGGCACAAGCATAGGTCCTACTTGTATAGGTAGAGTTATAGTGCCCACGGATTGTCGTCCAACATTATCAAAGCTAGGAATGCTAATGCCATTTGGTGTGATTTGTGATGTGTCAACCTTGATTTTGTGTAGTAGGTCAATGCTACAAACATTAAGAGCCAATCCATTGTCAATCATAACTAGTTTTACCAACGTTCATTTTATTGTGACAAAGATTACAAGAGGATCATATTGGTTTTGAACTTCAATTTATGGTAATTCCTGTGGTTGAAAGAGAATATCTATTTTTATCACATGCATACTATCCAATACAGTTGCTACATCATTTGGCTTAACAGCAGGTGGCACAATCACCTTTTGTAAAGCTTTTTGGAGAATTCCATGGTATGTAGGTGATGTTTGTATCAAATCCCAAAGAGAGATCTTAGCCAAAGTAGCACGAAGTTGTTCGAAAAGATTATACTCTTGACCACTTTTATGAGTAAGATGAGGTGGTGGAGGGAGCATAGGTTGAGAACATGGAAGAGAGATAGGCACATGCGATGCTTGGTTATTTTGCTTGTTATTACGAGTGTTGTATGTGTGAGCAATCACATTGTGGTGTGGTTTTTGTAACACATTTTGAACACCTTGAACCATAATCACCGGCTTTAAGCAATAAGGTGCATTAGGTTACCCCTACACAACCATCTTAGGAATAGTGCTACCAATTCTATTAATGAGTATCAAATTAACACTGTTTCCCTCTTCATTGCACCCAATATCCATCCCCAAAGGATTTAATGTGAGAGACCTTTTCTCATCCACTAATGCTACATCTTGGCCAAGAAGAGCGGTGGGATGAGAGGAAGGTACATCATCATCATACTCTGAGGTGGAAAAAGGCTTTCCACTCTTGTCTTTCTCATGAATTTTCCTAGAGATGAATTTGGTTAAATATTCTAATATCAAAGGATGTTCACTCATGAGGATTAGGAATTTGTCAAAATCAAGATATTTGATAAATGCATGCAGAGATACCATAGAAAAATGACATGAAGGTGCCATTGCATTGTTTTCAATATAAAATCAGTATTTTAAAAGCTTTTCAAATTTGATGCAAAAGACAAGTGCAAAAGAATGTATGAAAATGACTTAAAATGCTTGATTTTTTGTACTTTTTCAATGCAAATGAATGAAACAAGAGGCGTTGTAAGGATTTTGATTAGGGGTAGAAAATTATATGTCTAATATCAGTCCAAAATAGCAATAAGATCCTTCACAACACACTCTTGATGCAAATCTAAGATAATGCCAAGTCAAAATATAGTGAAAATATGTCAAAAAAGACACTTTTTTCACCAAATCTTGATTGAAAAGAGCATGACAAAGGGTGTTGGTGCAGGAGCACCCCTTCAACAAGATAAATATGCACAAGAGGGGGAAGAATACAGCTCTAATATGTTTTAGATATTTCATGTTACCATGTAGCATTTGTATGTCATTGTCAAATGTAGCATTTTGTGTTGACATTTCATGTTTCGATATCTCTCTTCCCGAGGCCAGTAGTTAGCATCATGGATAACAGCAGACAATTGGGTTATGTGCAGGATTAAATCTAATGTGTCGTATTATCTGATGTTTTGTTGTCTTATGCAAAATAGGTGCCGTGTGGTTAATTAGGGTTTTTTTGTTATAATCTTGGTTTATGCAACATCCTGAAAACAGAGGCGAGAGGAGTCGGTAACAAAACAAGGGAAGGTGGTCGGGGAAAGTTAGTCTTGGACCTTCAGAATTATCAAATAATTGAATCTCTATAATTAGCCTGTGTTCGATAAAGTTGGAATGAAGAAATAGAAATTCTGTGAATTATGTCCTACCAATTCTGGTTTTTGTGTAAATTCCCTGTATAGCAAGTCGTTTTGTATATTATTTGTATAGAATTACTTTGCATTTAATTTAGTTCTCCTGTGGTTGAGATGTATAATTAAATCCATTCCACTAGTGGATTTCTGTGAAATCAGTGGAATGGATTGTGTATATTAGTTTTCTATTTGTTTTCCTTTTTGTTCAATGGGCATGGCAGAATAGGAATTGTGGAATCTGTTATAGAGGAAGTTATCGACGGAAAATGCAAATATACATTTTATGTATATCCGTCAATTGTATGTCGAGGGCGATCTATGAATATATCGCATTTGCATGCAAGCAACCTCCCGTGTATATGCTGTGAAGAATGGTCTATATAAAAGTCTTTTCAAGTTAAGTTTATGATTGTTAGTCGAATATACAAACAGTGTGTATATCGCTAATGTACCTGAGCATATTCTGTGTGTATTCTGCAACTGCATGTAAAGGTCCGTCGCCTGTGTATATCACCAAAGCATATTCTGTGTGAATTATTGTGTCTGTCAAAAGTGTCTGAGGAGATACATTTTTTATGTATACATTCATTGTATGTCGTAGACAGTTTGTGAGTATATCGCTATTGTATGCAAGTGTCAGTTTGTGTGTATACTACAATTGTATATCATAGATTTTGTATTGGAATGCACATTGTTAATGTGCATTTCATGAGGTGCAAGTGGTGACCGGCTGGAGCGGTCAAAGTGGGTGAAGATACAATGGGTTACTGGGAATAGAAGGTTAGATAGTGTATATACAAGCCGAAGTCATCGGTGTGAGAAGAGTCATCGGGTGGACAAAACCATGTGGAGCTGACAGTATGTGTTCATGTCGATTGGGGTGATAACGGAAAGTGTCACCGATGAATAGTTGATCGATGTAACAGCAGTGTATCGGTCAGAGTTTGTAAGTGGCTGCCGATAGGGTTGTGTGTTGCCGATGAGGAGTTCGGAGAGACAAGAAGTTTCGGAGTAACATTTCAAAGGTAGGCCGATGATATAATGTTTGGCCGATGCATAGGAAAGTATCAGTATGAAGGAAACCATTAGGAAGACAGTAGATAGTGAGGCCGACAAGGCAAGTCAGGCCGACAAGGAAAGAGTGCAAGAGTTTTGGTGAGACATTTGAGATCTCTTGCCGGTATTGTAGAAAGTAACATTGTGATTATATTTCTGTTGTGTGTCGCTCTGCATCAAGTGTTGTGAGGAAAATGATGATGGAAAGAAAAATATATTAGTGATAGCAACCACTTAATGTCAAAATATCCATCACAACACGCTTTTAGTGCCACTTAAGGTCAAACCCTAGTGAAAATATAGCAAAAATAAGCTATTTTTCATGATTTGTCAACTCTAAGACCTAGCAAAAGGGGTGTTGTAATGAATTTTAGGAGGTGAAAAAAATTAAATCAATGATCTCAATCACTTCAATCCATAAAATTTATCACAACACACTTGGAGTGCAAACTAGGCCAAACCCTACGGCAAAAATAGCAAAAATGTGTAGTTTTTCACCAAATTTTCAATACAAGAGCCCATTAAGAAGGTGTTGTGAATATTTTCAGGAGGGGAAGCAAATTATTACCCTGATAAAAGATAATTAATGTAAAAATACACTTCACAACACGCATATGGTGCAAATTTAGAGAGTCGATAAGGCCAAATCTAGTGAAAATCGATGTTTTTCAAGCCCTAGGTTTGAGATTTTGATACCAAATGCTATATGAATGTTTTGAAGTCTGATTTATGATTAAAATTCAATGTTCTCATATCTGAAAATGAATTCCAAGCTTTAATATGCAAAATGCCAATGCAAATCTAATGAAAATACATGAAAATTGATATTTTTTGTTGAAATTTTCTATGCAAAAATGCAAATATTTTAAATCTAAATGCAAATTTACACCAAAATGCAAGAATACAAACAAATTATAATTTTAATGAGCCTCTAAAAGTAGTATAAAAATCTGAAAGAAGATTTTGCCTACTAACCCTAGATTTTGGAATTACTAAGTTTAATGAAAATTGTCAAAATTTCTACAAAACCCTAGCAAATTAATGATGCAAATGTAATGAAAATTATTGAATTTTTGTATTTTTCTATAGTTTATATCAGATATGATGCAAAAATCATAAATTAGGGAAATTTAGAAAGAACTGATACAAATTAGTAAGCCTAACAATGCAATTTTTTTGAATTTTTCAATTTTTTCAATTTTTTTTGAAATTTTCTTAATGCAATAAGATAAATAACTATATGAATCAATGAAATCAATCCAAATCTAAAGACAAAAACTCATAAAGTTTTAATTAAGTCCAAAAACACGGGTTCACCAAAATGTTTAGGGTAAAATTTGGATTGTTTATGTTTGAGTGTTTAGATGTTTGAATCCTCCTTTCACCCTTAACATTCAAGGATCTAGGGTCGAGTGGCAATGCACTATCATACCCTAGGTAACTGTGAGATGTAGGGAAACTTGGATTAGGGTGTTTGATTATCAATTTTCCTTCTCTTATGCTTAATTGACCGTTAAAACCCTAATTTTGCAAATGTGATAGTAAACAGATGAATTACAGAAAAAGCTCTTGTAGAGGAATGTAAAATGTCAAATCATAGAATACCTATTTTTGGGGTTCCAAGGTAGAAACGTCAAGGACACAGGAGCGGGTGCCCAAGTCCAAGGCCTATATTTTTGTCTGGATCTGAGAACTTAGTCTACAACTCTTTCCTATTGTTCTGAAGATTTTCCTGTCACAGAACTTGGAGGACTAATGAGCGGGCACCCAAGTCCAGGGGGCAGATTTTCTTCCTGTTCTATAATTTTGACACTCCAAGATGTCTTCCTACAACTTCACTTTGTCCAGCTCCTCAACCTGTAACCTGTAACCATGGAAACTTTGGGAGGGGGTTGTGGTGTTTAGAGGCTTGCCTCAGTCAAGCCCCAGGGACACTTAAGTCTCTGAACACCATTGTTAGATAGAGAGTGTGTGCCCTTGTGAGGCAGAGGCAAAAACCAAAGGAAATGATGATGAAAACACAATATAATGTCACCTTGTAGTGAAGATCTCATGGGAGGAAGATGCCCTTCATTCCATGATGAAATGGATGCTCAAATCTGCAAACACAAACACATAGACAACACAATTCTGCTCTTGCAACACAATGAAAGCCTTGAATCACCTTAAGAGTGCACAAGCATCACAATGATCATCTAATTGAAATCTAGTCTCTAAATGAATGCCTAATCATGTTTTTATATGCAACTATAAGCACTCCCGCCAAGATTTTGTAAATTCAAACTTACCGTGTCGGCATAGGACCCAAATAACGGTCACAAGTTGACACCCAAAAATTAGGACTGCCCCAAAATAGGGTAGGACTAGGGCACGGGCACCCAAGTCCTCCCCCCTATTTTGGGTAGGGTCTATCTCAAGGGGTCCTCCTAGGTCCCATTTGTCATGTTACCTAGGGCTCATTCCATCGGGATGCCAAATTATGAAGTAAGATGTCCTAAATGCATGCAAAAGACCTGGGAGCTAAACCTTATGAGGGAAAAGCCCCCAAGGGGATATTTTCTGATGTTACAAATTAAAATATAATATATATTTTTATTGTATTTATAAATAATAAATATAAATACAAATATTAAATATTATCAATTTAAATATTATTATAATTATAGTAATTATAATATAATTGTTATCACTTAGGATTATGCCCGTGATGCAAAGCTGTGAGGCTCGGTAATTTTGTGTAACATGGGAATACCTTCAGGTTGTGGGTGCCCTATGGTGAAGATAGTCCCATGTTACACAGGATTGCCGAGCCTCACAACTTTACATCAAGGGTGCAATCCTAGTCGATAATAGTTTTTGGCATGCCCAGTGGGACAAAAATTGTTATCACTTAGGATTGCACCCGTGATGCAAAGTTGTGAGGCTCGGCAATCCTGTGTAACGTGGGAATACCTTCAGGTTGTGGGTGCCCTATGGTGAAGGTAGACCTCCAGACCTGTGATTTTTTACTGCTTTGAATGCATGCAAGTATAAATGAGACAAACACTTAAAGGTTTCAATGTTAAAACACAATAAACTTTCATCCAATCATTCATAAAATAGCATAACTGAGAAGGTGAATACTTGATCTTATTGAAAATGAAGGAATATCTGCACAAAAATAACAAAAAAAAATGTAACCTGATGTACTGTATAGATCTAAAAAAAAGAGTTACAAACAAACTCTACCTCTCCGAAATGTGTAAGAGAGAATAGAATGCAATAAATGAGAAAAACCTAAGTTTTTCTCCAATATATACAAAAGATAACTCCAAAGTGCCAAAAGGTGGCACTAACAGCTAACTGGAAGTGAAATAATCTCCCCATAATCCTTCTCATGAGCAAAGATAAAAATCCATAAAAAGGAGAGCCATAATTGATCCAATTTGAGCTAAAATAGCTCCAAACTGCCCCTCTCTATCAGTTTGACAATGTGGAACTCCAAAACCCTCCAATTTTGACCAAAAAATCATGCAAAAGTTTTCAAGGAAACCAACATGCTCAATATGCTTACCTCCCACCCACCCTTGCTCAACCTTCATATCAGCATTCATATGTCCAAAATTAGCCTCAAGAAATATCTCTGATGTCAAATCAGTTCAAACTCTCTCTTGATCACCTCAAAGATTTGGAGGTTAAGGATATAAAGAATAGCATGAATGATATGAAGGACACATTGTTAGACTTCACAAAGCAGATAGAAGAGATCAAGAGGCAGTAAGAGTATGAGTAGCAACAGGAAGAGATGGCTTATCAGGCCTATCTCCATGAACAAGAGTTGGAGACACAAAGGATACAATTTGAGAGGGAGATGCTTGCAAAAGAGGAGTAGATGAAGCTTTTGGTTGTTCAATCACAAAGGCATGAGGTCCAAACAGCTCCTTTCATTCTGGATCAGCCCTTTCAGGATGAGGTTAGTAGGTATGAAATTCCAAGTTTCAAGCAAAGTGAGTCTCCTAACCCACCTAAGGTCAAAATTCCTAGTTTTAGAAATCATTTACCATTGCAAGAGCCTAAGTTGGCACAATCTAAATTTGTTATGCTTCAAAACTAGCCGCTTGAGGAGCCTTTTTTCTCCAAGAAACTCAAGAAACTCCCCAAAGTCTCCAAATTCCAAGTTTTAGAAGTTTTGATTTTGCTCAGGAGCCTTTTTGCATTCAAAACCAGTCCATTAATCCTCAGTATTAGTCATATCAAGTACCTGAACCAAATCATCAAAGTTTGGAACAACCATGGCAGCCTTCTTGGACCAAGTATTTTGATTATAAAATGTCAAATCTTGTTAAGGCTAGCCCTCCCATACCAATCCAAAACCAGGAAGAGGAAAAGGTAGTAAAATATGAACCAATCAAGATTCCAAGTTGGTGTGGTGAACAAGAGCAAAAGCTTTTAGAGCCCAAGCCAATCAAAATTTCAAGTTTCAATCCAACAGCTGAAGGTTCTTGTAGTCCTTTTTGTGCCACCAAATCAGAAAAATCAGATGTGGAGCAAGAGGTTGCTGTTGTTTGTGCCACATTCCCAACTGAATATGAGCATGATGCATATGAAGAGGATGTTGGTTCAAACTTGACACTGAATCCTTTGCATTTCGATTCATTTGAAAAGTTTTCTAATGTTGTTTATAAGATGAATGAAAGTAGAGTACAACTCGGTCACAAGGTGAAAGTCTTCAATTGCAAAGACAGAATGCCCAAGTTTCATCGGAGAAAGCACCGCATGAGGAGGAAGAATTGGTTTCTTTGTTTGATCAGCTACCTAGTTTTATTGAGCCAGATGAGGAAAACATGCTCATACCAAAGGTAGCAGTTTTAGAATAGCAAGAAGATCCTCAACAATCTGATGAGTTGCTGATTGAAAACAGCCAAAGTGACAATACAGCCTTGGATCAGAATGAGGATCACAAAAAAAAACCTTCTAATGAGTTATTGTTTGATGAAAGTTGCAATAAGGTAAGGAACAGTCCTCTTTTATCAGAAATTCAAGAAGAATGTGACAAACTTTCATTTTAGGATAACCTTGATGATTTTGTTGCAATCTTAGATAATGTCAAGGAGGTTTTAGTTAATATCTTTGATGAACTCCCTAGTTTTGTGGATGAGAATGGTTTTGAGAATGATGTAAATCATCTAGACAAAATACTAATTAATGAGCAGATCATAGATAACAGCCTTGATTTGAGTAATCAAGATGTTGAGATAAATGCAATTTTTGTGCAAGTGTAGCAAGACCAAAAGCAGGGTACCACTTTCCAAGTAGAGGTTGAGTCTCAAAATTTAGCTGATTTGTTTGATGAATTTCTTGAATTTGTGGATAAAGATGAAGATATCACATGCGTCCTAACATCTATGCCTAGTATTGAATAGCAGAATGATAAAACTCATTTGGATTCAGTGCAAGATTATGAATTTGATGAGAACATGTTTTTAGGAATCATAGAAGATTTTTGCTCTAACATTGATAATGATTTGATGCAATGTGAGCTAGCAGTATGTGATCAGCTTATTCAAGTGAAAGAAGTAGTCATTTCTTCGTTATTCAATGATAGATCAACATCTCCTTCAAATCAGGTCAAAATTATGAAAAAGGATGTAACATCAGATCTCAATAAAGAAACTAGGAGTATTAGCCAGAAGTTCATCATTGCAAGAGGGTGTCCAATCAGGGATTTAGCTGGCAGAGAGCTAAAAAAGGAGACACATGTTACTGTTGTACCCAAAGAGGAGATTGCAACCTTAGAACAACAAAACCAGATCATCTATTCACCCCATAACAGCAGTATCTATGATTAGATTCAGATGGTGAGTGGGTTTGTTTTTGTTCTTCAGAGAGTTTTGCAACATTCTATAAGGTATGTTTTTATGGATCATATCTCATCAGTAATAAATCATAACCATGCAAAACATCCTATGTTGGTTAGAAGGGGAAGTTATTTTCCAAAGCCAGTTAATGGGTTTATTTGACCAAATTCTTTCGCTGGTTAGAGTAGGTTAGTATAGGTTAGGTTAAGTTATCATTTTTCAAGAAGTGTTGTTGCACATTTTGCTGACCAAGTCTTAAACAAGGTCATATTAGTTTGATTTTAGTATTTTTTTGCTACTTTATTTTTTTTGTCAGCTAAGTTGCAAAAGTTTTCAAAGTTCAAAGGCAAGAGTGGACTCCTATACCCAATGGATAGCTAAGGCTACTAGTCCTATTTTGTTTAGTAGGCAAACACCCCTGAGAGGTTGTCAAAATGTTACTAAATTATGATTGCAACCTAATTTAGTGAGGCCTAGACATCAGTTGTTGGAAAGGGGGTAAAGAAATTTTTTTATGTGCATGATCATCCAGTTAATGTCTAATGTCTTGACAAAAGAACAATATAAGATCACTTATCAGGATCAGTTGACATCTCAAGTTGGGTAGTCAAACCATCCTGGTAAGTGAAAATGACTAAAGGCAAGAAACAAAACATTCAAAGAATGATAGGTATCTAATTGAATTCATTTTTCAGTTATGATGTTGTTGATTATTCAGTACATTTCAGTGTAGTTTCAAGAGAGAGGTATTTATAAACTATCATTTCTTCATCATGTTTTAAACATGTGCTTTAAAAGAGATTCAGTTGTTTTATGTTATGTATTTGATTCAAAAAGCAAAGTATACATAAGTCATTGCATAAAGTGAAATAACTAATTGTATTCAAAAGAGTGTTTAAATATGTCCCACACAAGCCATGGGAGTGACTGGAGTATGCTACATAAAAGTAAATTTTACTTTTGAAGGAATAAAAATGCATAAAAAAAGTAGAGGGACCCATCATTGCCTGTGAATGATGAATCCTGAGGTTGAGTTGGTCTTCAACTCCCTCCATCTGTTGAGCTCTAGAATACCTACAAAAACTTTTGTTAGAGCTTTGGGTTCCAAAACTTTTCATACACAATTAAATCAACAAAAAGTACCATCTACATTTACGGAGCAGAAGCCATCTAATGAACAGTAAGAGAGAAGATAAATTGAGCATATTCAAAGCCATATCAAATAATGTTCAAGGAGAAATAGAAGAGATAGCTGAACAAGAGATACAAGTACCAAATTAGAAGGAAAAAATCAAAGAAGAGAAGCATCATGTCCTGTAATCCAAGATATGTTTTATGTTCTAACTTGTTTGTTCATTGTGCAAGTATAGGTGAAATATGTCAAGATCAATCACTGAAATAGCATGTGGAGAAAATGTGGCTCCCACAAGGGTTGAGTCGAGCATGTTATCCTCTTAATGTTTGAGAGGGATAAGAGGTGTGTATTCATCACAGTAATCACAAGATATTACTCATCATCAAGTACAATACAGACATGTTTACAATTCAAAGAGCATGCTTTCAGATACCTTTGCCATAAAGAAGACAATGGAACAGTTCATGTAAGATCATTAGAAGGGCAGTCATGAACATCAAGAACATGGTCATCAGTGGAAATAATATAGTATAGTGCTGGTGTGATAATGATTTGGTTAGCCATTCAAAAGACAGTCACAGACAAGAATATTGCAAAGCACTACAGTATAACTCAGAGGCATAAATACCAGTCACAATTACATAGTCATGATCAAGATGAATGCTACAGTATGCAGCATGCAGAGGAAGCAATCTCAGCGTTCATGTAACTATAATGAGGAACAGTCCTATATCTGTGTGTCATGCCATGTCAACTAACTTATATGCAAGAGAAATCATAAATAGAGTGAATAGGACTACTAGAGAAGGGCTTACAATGCCATCATAATGGGACAATCACCTTAATGATAGTCCATTCATCATATAATCACCATTTACCTTTGCTATATAAGGAGAAAATCATATACTACAAGTATAGCTATAGAGTGCAAGAGACAGGTGCACAGTCATTTAGAGAAATACCATTCACATCTCTGCATCACGGGTGCAATCCTAAGTGATAACAATAATATATTATTAAATATAATATATAATATACAAATATAAATATAATTATAAACTATAAATAATAACAATATAAATATAAATTTTTAAAAGTAAGGACAACGATCATTAAAGTAAGTTGTTTATTAAAACAAAATGCAGTGGACAGTATTGGTTGCGATTCATTAAAAAGACAGCATCACATGACAAAGGTAAATATAGTTAGGAATAATTAAATTCAAACAACAATCATGTAAACAATGATTGGTATGAAAGGGCATCACCCTGTATAGGGATGTCGTGGGCTTCAAAAAGACATGATATAAATGCAGATTGGAGGTGGAGGAAAAGGGGGATATCAAAGAGAAACCATCTAACATATATACAAATATAAAAAATAGATATTTCTGTGTTGGAAAATACAAAGAGCAGACATAATCTGCAAGATATAGATAGTGAATATATATATCTTCTGAGTTGAAGAAGAGATATATTAAAAGGGAATATATGTATATATTTATCTACTCTGAAATCATATTATAGTATATCAAACTGCATCTAGCATTAAAGGAAGAATATATATTCAGAGTGTAAAGGATAATATATAAATATAATTCTAAGAGTAGAAGGATATATTTCCATCCCTAAACTGGACTATATTTATTGATCAAAAGGTACTTATAATTAATTATCTTATTCAAGTACAAGAAAACTATGTTGGGTTGCATAGAGGTATAGAGGCAAGTAGGAAGGTTGGTCCTTCTAGTCCACAAGAGATGATAGGTAGGAAGCATGCCCTCCATCATGCTCTCATCAAGTTATGTTAAAAGGATGATAGGTAGGAAGCATGCCCTCATCAAGAGATGATACGTAGGAAGTGTACCCTCCATCATGCTCTTGTCAAGATGTGATAGGGAGGAAGTGTGCCCTCCATCACACTCTTGAGCTTTGTGCTTGATTTTGGTAGGGTGTGCCGCCAAGGTAGACATAAGAGGTGATAGGTAGGAAGTGTGCCCTCCATCATGCTCTAACTTGCAAGTATTCCTATGGGCCCCATCATAGGATCGACTTGAGGATTGGATAACTATATGTTGAACTAAATAGTATTTATGCTATATCATTAATTATGTTATGATGTATTGATTTCATTACTATATTCTAATTTATTGATCTTTAATATTGCTAATGTCCCTTTCTAGTAGTTATTATTGTGTGCAGATTAAGAAATCAAGAATAGCCTAAAAAGGGACATAACAAGTGGTATCAGAGTAGTCATCCTACCATCGTATGAATGATAGTGGACGTTACTTCATGCCTTATGTATATTCATGTGTATACTTCATACTTTATGTGTATTTATGAGTATACTTTGTATATTATGTCTTACACATATACTTTGTGTCTCACGTATACTCTTAACACGGATCTTCTCTCTTCTAATAATCTTATCCATCATTGATTGTCTCCATGCTATCTTATCATTGTTTATTAAACACTTCTACGATTTGTGAAATAATCAAAGTCTTACGTGAATCTACCTTCTCTACAACATCATTAGATTCATTTGTCCAAATTTTCAAGATGTCTTCATCATTCATTGGAATCTTGGAATCTTAATACTCTCAAAATCTTCTTTAGCATTGAAAATATTTTCATTGTCTAAAACCACATCTTCATCTATGATACCTGCATCACATTGTTGTTATTCAAAACATCAAACAAATGCTTACCTATACATTTGTCTTTCATTAGACCTTTCAAGTATTCTTTGGTCACAAATTCTCTTTCATCTAATCACAATCATTTTCTCTTCATTAAAGCAATATTCATTCTGGATCAAAACCACGATTTCATCTCAACACATCAGAAGGTAGACATTAAAAAGTGCAAGGTAATGAAAGAACTCGTTGTGATTGGTTGAGGACAAGCAATCTTGGGCGGGGCGGATTATGATGTCCCGATATTAAGGCATTGTTTAAATTAAAGATTTAAACATCATGATAAAATTGCTTTCTTGAAATATGGTCAATTTAAATGATAATTACGTATATATAAAATAGTTAATAAATAATATTTTTTAATAAAAGGGGTAAAAACTTTATTGAATCATAAAATCATTACAAAGCATAAAGAAACACCCATAAGGGGCACAACTAAAATCAAGAATTAAGTAACACCCAAAAAGCTCCTCATATCCTCCATAACCTAATCTTCAAGAACAGGGGCCAAATCACCAAGAAGATTGCCCCAATCATCCACATTCCAAGTCTCCATCTGCTCAGATGCCCATCTTGCCAAACCATCCGCCACCTTATTCCACTCCCGTGGGACATGACAAAAAGTAATAGAATCTAAAGCATTGCTCAGAGAAGCAATTTGTTTGGCCACCACTGCAAGTTACTAGTTCACCTCCTCAAAATGTCTCTTATTCAGCATATCAATGACCACCTAAGAATCTGATTCACAAATAATCTGCCTCCAACCAAGGGCACAAGCATGCTCTAATGCCAGAAGGATAGCAAGAGCCTCCATGAGATTATTTATATGCTAACCTTTATATATAGAGAAGAAAAAATTACCACCCCTGAACTATCCCTGCCAATGCCACCAACTCCAGCATAGCCAGGATTACCTCTGGAAGATCCATCAGTATTGATTTTTAGCTCCCCCATAGCTGGAGGACACCAGCGACCAGTACGATAGACCCTCTCTCTCCCACTCCCATACTGAACCGTCCTCAAATGTTTCTGTCCACCCCCAGAGAGACCCAGGGCTTCAACAACATCATAGTCACCAGAAGCAACAGGGATAGATAGATCACACTTAGCATCCAAATTTTCCTACAGACCCCCCAAAATCCTCAACCAGAGCTGACCAACAAGTAGCTTCTTATCCAGAAAAATTCTACGGTTGCGCTCCAACCAAATATGCCAAATTATCAAACTGGAGCCAATGATCCAAGCAATGAGGAGAAAAGAGGTCTTTATAGGGGGAGGCCCCAGACTCCTCCAAAAATCCTCTAAAGAAGAAGCATGTCTACATGGTATACGCCAGAGATTCCACCAGAAATGCCAAATAACTTTCACAAAGGAACACTGAAAGAAGAGATGGGGGATGCACTCCTCATGCCCACCACACATAACACACTTCGAGGGCCCCTGAAACCCATGTTTCCAGAGGTTCTCCCAAGTAAGGCACCTCCCTTGAACAACTAACCATGAGAAGAAGTTACATAGTTAATAAATAATATTATTATATAAATATTTTTATATAATTAAAATATAATATATATTTTTATTGTATTTATAAATAATAAATATAAATACAAATATTAAATATTATCAATTTAAATATTATTATAATTATAGCAATTATAATATAATATAGAATATATAAATAATATACAAATACAAATATAATATATATTATATATTATATAAATATAATTATAAAATATAAATAATAACAATATAAATATAAATGTTTAAATGTAAGGACAATGATCATTAAATTAAGTTGTTTATTAAAACAAAAGGCAACAGACGCTACTGGCTGCGATTCATTAAAAAGACAGCAGCACATGACAAAGGTAAATATAGTTAGGAATAATTAAATTCAAACTGCAATCGTGGCTCTTAAACAACGATTGGTATGAAAGGGCATCACCCTTCATAGGGATGCCTACTTTCAAAAAGACATGATATAAATGCACATTGGAGGTGGAGGAAAAGGGGGATATCAAGGAGAAACATCTGACATATATACATATATAAAAAATATATATTTATGAGTTGGAAAATACAGAGAGCAGACATAATCTGCAAGATATAGATAGGAATATATATATATATATATATATATATATATATATATATATATATATATATATATATATATATATATATATATATATATATATCTTTTGAGTTGAAGAAGAGATATATTAAAGGGGAATATATATGTATATATTTATCTGATTTGAAATCATATTACAGTATATCAAACTACAACCAACATTAAAGGAAGAATATATATTTAGAGTGTAAAGAGTAATATATAAATATAATTCTAAGAGTAGGAGGATATATTGCCATCCTTGAACTAGGCTATATTTATTGATCAAGAGGTACTTATAATTAATTATCTTATTCAATTACAAGCAAACTATGTTGGGTTGCATAAGGGTATAGAGGCAAGTAGGAAGGTTGGTCCTTCCAGTCCACGAGAGATGATAGGTAGGAAGCATGCCCTCCATCATGCTCTCATCAAGTTATGTTAAAGGGATGATAGGTAGGAAGTATGCCCTCCATCATGCCCTCATCAAGAGATGATAGGTAGGAAGTGTGCCCTCCATCATGCTCTTGTCAAGATGTGATAGGTAGGAAGTGTGCCCTCCATCACACTCTTGAGCTTTGTGCTTGATCTTGGTAGGGTGTGCTGCCAAGGTGGACATAAGAGGTGATAGGTAGGAAGCATGCCCTCCATCATGCTCTAAATTGCGAGTATTCCTATGGGCCCCATCATAGGATCGGCTTGAGGATTGGATAACTATATGTTGAACTAAATATTATTTATGCTATATCATTAATTATGTTATGATGTATTGATTTCATTACTATATTCTAATTTATTGATCTTTAATATTGCTAATGTCCCTTTCTAGTAGTTATTACTGTGTGCAGGTTAATAAATTAAGAATATCCTAAAAGGGGGCATTAAATTCTACTATAAGGACAAATGAATTAGGGTATATAATTTTAGAAATAGCAACCCCAATGGTTGAGATAAATGATAGGGACCTCACTTCTGGGGATTATCAAATATCTAGAATTAATCTAGGTAAACAAACAAGGGATGAGGAAATTGCTTCTCTGGGTTCTATAGTGGGTACAGTGGTCACTAGAATGCATAAGGATAAGAAGACCAAAGAAGAATTAAAGGTATAGTTAGGGAAAATGAAAGCATTCATTAAGGAGCTTATCACCCCTTTATCCTAGCAATAAACTATTTCTTTTGATGCTCCAATTTTGATTACCAAGCAGGAGATAGACTCTTTGCAAACCATAGGAAAAGGTCAAGTGCAATTGATTAATGGATCTCACAATTTTTGAATGGAGCTAATGAAGTCTTAGACTAGGGATGTCAACTGTATGAATAGACTTTTCAAGAAGAAAAAGAGATAGATTCATTTATGCAAGGGTTGAGAAGTGAAGAAGATATGTATAAACAAAACCTCTTAGAGTTGCAAGGCTTAGAAAAAATAAGTTTATCAGAATTGAATACTGAAGGAATTTTACAAGATGAGGAGTCAGACTTTGTGATAGATCTAATAATTAAACATAAACTAAAGATCTTGCAAGCACAGAAAGAGGTATATTAGGCCACGGGTAATTTTGAGTATTTTGTGGCCCATGTCATTAATCCAGAATTGGTGCACTCAGAAGGATAGAGGCTTAGTACAGTAGAAGTCATTAAAAAAAGTCTCATAAAGATGGAAGAGGAATTAAATTAGGCTGTGGATTTTGATGATGTCACTTTAGATCAATGTTTAGAGACCAAAGCCAACTTCAAAGTTATAGAAAAGGATACACTGATGATGAGAACACAAATTGAATATGCACTCAAGGATTTTGAAGATTCAAAGTTTAGACTAAATTGCCTCGATGGACCTAATGAGGATGGGTCGAACAAGTGTTTGATGACTTTTGAAGAATACAAGCAAAGACAAAATGCCAAAGATTCTTTAGATATGGGAATTTTGAATTAGAAATTTCATTTATATTCTTAGAAAGACAGACTATTATTTAATTCATTCTTTTGAGACATTGTAAAGTGGATCCCACTAAAATTATGAAGCGGTTCCTGATTTTGAGGGAGAAAATACTTTGCATGTAATTGACTTGGTTATTTGTATTAGATTCATTCCAAATTAGGTTTATCTTATAGTTTTCCCAAGTGCATGAAAAGACCTATGTAAATAATGAATGTTGCATGGAGGTTTTGGGGGTAGTTAATTCCCACTCAAAACTAAGCCATTTAGGTTTTCCTTGCCCTATAAAAAGGCAAGCACAAGCATGTAATATAGATCTTTTTTTATTAGACTTTTATCAGTTCTAGACTTAGATTTGCTTTTTTTGAGTTAATTAGTTACTGCAGAGAAATCTTTTGAGGAAGGAAGCCAAATTTAAGCGTAGTCATCTTGCTGGAATTATAGCAGTTTTCTTATCATATTAATAAATGGTTCCGACTTCAAATTTCTAGTCTTAGATGGTGGAGTGCCTAAATTTCTCTTTGCATAATTGATTACTTGATGAAATACTATTGGATGCTTAAGGATAAATCTTATGTGAATGGGTTTTGGATGTGATACATACAACTTGCATGTGAAATACACTGGTTATATGTATTTATTTATGTTTCTCACTAAATTCTCCTTATAATCTTGCACTTGTGATGCAAGAGCATCTGGGGCCATAGGCAATCTGTATCAACCAAAAAAAATATGTGTACGTTTTCTTTCTATTTTTGGTTTGCATTTTTGTTATTAGCTTTAGAACTCTCTTCAGAAAAAGCCTCAATTTGAATTAAAATTGCAAAATTAAAGACTTTGCTTAATCGTGGTTACTCAATCTCATTGGTAGTTTTACGAAAAATATTTGTTTTTGAGAATTTGTGAGGGCTGGAGACAAATCCTTTTACAAGGATATTCGTGTATGTATTTCACCTAATTTAACAAGTTTTTATGGCTAAATTCCTTACCAGTTGGGAGAATTTAAAATTCTCTATTCTTACCTGACAGTTTACAAAAAATATTAATTTTGGAGTTTTATAAAAGTTGAGATCAAATAGTTTTGCAGGGGTCTTCGAGAGGTCATTCCGAGCATATTGGCTAGTTTTCAGGCGGAAATGAGCATTCCATCTTGAAAGTTATGTAAACATCAAATTTTGTGCTTTTTTGGTGTCTAGTGTTAGTTTCACAAATCTAATTTTCGCTTCCTCATATCCTTACTTCACTAGGGATTTATTAAAGGATTGAAAAGGTACTTGAGCTATCTAGAAAAAATAATTAATTGTGGAAGAGGCAAATTGCTCCTTGACATTCGCCTTTTCTCATGTCAAAATAAGTGACTTTGGAATATTTTTAGATTTTTTTTATCGCATTAATTATGGTTAACAACAAGCCTACCCAAAATAGGCTAAATGAAGGATATGCACAATTAAATTCATTTAAAAATTTCTTTCATATGCAATTGGGTGTTAGAAATTGATTAGAGTAAAAGATAAATCTGACAAGAAAAAAAGAGGAGGCATTAGAAAATAATGAAGACTTTTTGAGAGGCGTTTTAAATTAGGAAAAGATACCTAAAGTGCTAGAAAACAAAAAATAATTATCCACTGAATGGGATGCCATAGGTGAAAATTTTGTGGCCTGAAGTGTAACATTTTTGGACACCAAAAATAAAAGAAGAGTTTGTGGATTAAGACATCAATTTTGGGATGCCACAAATGGAATTTATTGTTGGTTGGAAATAATAAAGTTTGGGGTGCCAGATATGGTAGAATTTGGGGGCTAGGAAATGGGAAATTGAAATTCCATATTGGAGGAGTGGCTAGAATAATAATTTCAGATTTATAAAATCAGTTTTGGGATGCCATATTAGGGGTTTCCCAAGAGAGAGAGGTGGTAGAGCACCCAAGAGAAAGAAGGGAGAGTTACTGATGAAAACAAAGATTAAGGAGGGAAGCGAAAGAGGAATGGTTATTGAAGACAAGGAAAATGGAGAGGGGGTCAATAGCTGGTGAGTGCAAAGGTTGGATGAGAGGCTCAAATCCATGATGACTAGAGAGAGCCATGAAAGACAATATTTTGTGTAATGTGTTGTAGCTGATTTTGATTTGTAAGAAAAATTGTTCTAGTTTTTAAATTGATTAAAATCAATATGAGTATTTGTTTGCATTTATTTTACTTCCATTATGTTGTGGTTGTAGGATCAGGTAGTTTGATAAGACCTCTTGGTCATATCTGCATCAAATGGTATCAAATCTAGGTTGCTCAATGGGAGGAGTGTTGAGGAGATTAAGTTGAGATTGAGGAGAGTTCTAACATTTTGTTGCAAGTGAGAGAGAGAGAGTCATGTAACTACATAGATCCAAGGATAAATTTTGTGTGAGACATGTTGGTTGTCCTCCAATAGAGATAAGGTTGGCTAGAAGGTGTACAAACATCCTCCACTATTTGTGGCTGAAGACATCAGTTTTGGGATGCCACACAGGGAATTTATTGTTGGCTGGAAATAATAAAGTTTGGGGCGCAATATATGGTAGAATTTGGGGGCTAGAAAATGGGAAATTGAAATGCCATATAGGAGGAGTGACTGGAATAATAATTTCAGATTTATAAAAGAAATTTTGAGATGCCATATTAGGGTCCACCCAAGAGAGAGAGGTGGTAGAGTGTTGGCAATATGTGTTGTAATTGATGTCAACACTTAGAGTGAGGTCAGCACTCAGTTTGTGATGATCATATACCAGCGTAGTTTTGAGCATGCTTGTGGTCAACAAAGATGATTTCATGATGAAATATTAAGATGGAAATTAGAAGCACTAAGATGAATGATAAAATATTAAGATGGGAATTAGAAGCACTAAGATGAATGATGGAATATTAAGATGGGAATTAGAAGCACTAAGATGAATGATGAAATATTAAGATGGGAATTAGAAGCACTAAGATGAATGATGATACATTAAGATGGGAATTAGAAGCTATGTTGAGGATGAGAAGATGTTGTTGATGACCTGTGGCATATTGTATGATCCTTCCTGTTGTTCCTAAGGATGTATGTGTTGTTATATGGAGGTTTTGGCCTCCAAAAGTTGGTGAAGGCTTCTGCTACAGAGAATTGTCTGAAAGACTGTCTGGTAAAATGCTCTGCATTCCTCCACATTTGATGATATGGTCATGCAGTTTAGAAGTTAAGTTTAGTATGATGTAAAAGTGCTTAATCCAAAGTTTTAGATCATTTGTCCCTCCGCAGTGAAAGTTATGAGAGACAGAGTTCCGGTTTGTTCTCTGACAAAATCAAGCGATGATGAAGACTATTTGGAATGCTCTGCATTCCTTTGTGGTGATAGAGATGGCTGTGTAGTTTTAAGGATATGTTCATAATAGTGTATGAGTACATCTATATGAGTTTCAGGTGTTTTGGAGGTCCGCAAGCTTAGTTTTCAAATGATAGTTGTGATACAAATAGTTTCGGATACCTAGTCGTTCTCAGGACATATGCTGATATGTGCGTCAACTTGTTGTGGCATGAAATAGTACATTAACTAATGGAAGATAGTCTTGATGATCTTGCATGTATCTCTAGTTGCTCTGCAAGGTGTTTTTCCACTCTCTCCAGAATCAGCTGAGGTCCAAAATGATGATATTGCTAGGCTATGCCTCTATCTAGTCGACTGAAGAATGTTGAAGGTATGTGCCACAATGTTGTTGTTGTGCAAAGTTCAAGGAATGTTTGGAGATGTTGTGTAGGCCATGCTAACTCATTTGGAAGAAGTGCAAGCAATGTTTAATCTCTCATGAGTACCGCCAAGTTGAAATGACTGTTGTGCTACAATCTTCATGTGTTCTTTCTTAAGGGTGACCTAATTCAAATTTGTGAAGCGTGCAGATGTTATTCCTTGAAGAATGATGCTGTGAAGGATGTTGAGGACTAGACTAAGCATGTATTGGGATCCACAAGGCATGTGTTTTCTTATAGAGTAACGTGTTGTTCATGATAGGGCTTGCCATATGCATGTTTCATGTTGTGATCTCTGGCCGACTTGTAAAATGCAATATTCTTGTTGTATTGGCTGAATTGTAATGAAATCAATCTAATGTCATGTATATATTGTATACCTAGTTGGTCTAAGTGAGGTATGATTGTGAAAATGAAAATATGAAAGTGTGAAGAGCAGAGTATGAATATCATGTGCATTATGATGTGTGACTGAAGAAGAAAGAGTAGAAGTGTTAGAGGCTGTCCTAATTCATCTTGAAGATATTTTTTTGTGATAGGAGGGAAGTGAAGAGTGTGCCTAATTGATCCAATCATTAGAAGAAGTAGAATTGCAATCATCAAAGGTGTGAGCTTCAAAGCCATTTTTTAGGTAGTAGAAGGACTATCATACTGTAATCATTTATGAGTTTGTTGTCAGTTCAGGGAGTAGTTGCTTCCTTGGGAGTGACCCTAAAACAAAGTTTGTGTGGAGTTGTAGCTTCCTTGGGAGTGACCCTAAAACAAATTCTTTAGGGAGTAGTAGCTTCCTTGAGTTGTATCCCTAAAACAAAGTTGTAATTTTGAGCTTCATATATTGTGAGTTAATCCTCATTGTGGTTTTTCCCTTCTTGGGTTTTCCACGTATATATGGTGTTATGTGTTGATGTGCATTGTGTTGATCTTTCATGTTTATGTTGATGTTGTAACACTTCAGTTTTAATTTGCTCTGGAGGATTTGAAGTTTGTTTAGATATTGATTCACCCCCTCTCAGTATCCTAGTGTGTTCAACATAGAGCGCCCAAGAGAAAGAAGGGAGTGTTGCTGATGAAAACAAAGATTGAGGAGGGCAGCAAAAGAGGAATGGTTATTTAAGATGAGGAAAATGGAGAGGGAGTCAATGGCTGGTGAGTGCAGAGGTTGGCTGAGACGCTCAAATCCATGATGACTAGAGAGAGCCATGAAAGGCAATATTTTTGTGTAATGTGTTGTAGCTGATTTTGATTTGTAAGAAAAATTGTATCTAGTTTTTGAATTGAATAAAATCAATATGAGTATTTGTTTGCATTTATTTTACTTCCATTGTGTTGTGGTTGCATGATCAAGTGGTTTGATAAGACCCCCTAGTCATGTTTGCATCAAATGGTATCAGAGCTAGGTTGCTCATTGGGAGGAGTGTTGGGAAGATTAAGTTGAGATTAAGGAGAGTTCTAACATTTTGTTGCAGGTGTGAGAGAGAGTCTTGTAACTGCAGAGAGCCAAGGATGAATTTTGTGTAAGACATGTTGGGTGTCCTCCAATAGGGATAAGGCTAGGTAGAAGGTGAGCAAATGTCCTCGACTATGTGAGGGTGGGTAGAGGGGGTTTTGAGGTGCATTTTCCAATATCTCTATTGAGTAGAGGATAGTTGTGGTTGTGATTGTGTGTGTGAGTTTTGTTGCAGGTAAAGGAAACCTGTAACTGTAGAGAGCATAGGCTCTAAAATAAAAAAATTTATGAGTTGATGTTGTGTCTGTAGGTGTGTGTGTGTAGGTTGCTAAGGTAAAGTTGAAGATCGTGAGTGAGATTGCATGAAGATGCCAAGGAGGAAGAGTATGAGGTTGGCCTTGGGAAAGGTTGTATGAATTTCTTTACTTTTCAGAAGAGAAAAGATTAAGAGTTGAGCTTAATAATATGTGAAAGACACTAAAGATTTTACGGGAGAGTAGAGCAGAGAAAGAAAAGAGGAAAGAAGAGAAGAATATGGGTAAGGGTGAGTCTCATTATTTTTCTGGTGAAGATTTTTCACAGCTAAATTTGTGTGTAGAAAAGGATGAAGAAAAAGAAGATGGAGCTACAAAAACATGTCTTTTGGAAGGTAGGGAGGAAGTGGTTGAGAATAAAGTTGTAACTAAGGTTGAGAATGAGAATATAGCAGCAGTTGTGTGTCCTTTGGAGGAAATGAAGTTGGAAAATAAGGTTCAACAAAGCACGAGGAGACTTGTTGTCATGCAAGATGATGAGGAAGATGAAAGTGCAGCTATGAGTGAAGGTGAGGATGTTGTAGCAAAGAAAGATGGTGAAGAAATTACAAAAGCAGTAGAGGAAAGGATAACAAAGGTAACCATTAATATTTCTCATTTTTATACTGATGAAGATGATGGTAATTTATATGCAGATGAGGTGGTGAGAGTGGAAGAAGAGGTGAATATAGAGGAAGTGCAGATGGAATTTTTTTATTTTCATGATGTTGTCAATGTAGATTTATATGTAGGTGCTACAAAGGATGGTGTAGATGAAATGGAGTGGAAAGAAGGATTTTAGTGGAGAAGGATAAACTATGGTGGGTTGAATCCCATGAGAGAAGGGAAGAAAGGAAAGCACAATTAGAGGAGGAGGTTAGTTTATGGTGGATCAAATTCCACGAGGAGAAAGAGGAGTGAAGAGCAAACTTGGTGGAGAAGGATGGAGGTTGTACCAACCAAATGCTGGAAGAGGCAAAGGAAGAAAAGTTTCTAATGAACCTGCTATAGTGATAGAGTTCACTGTAGATTATTCATAATCTAGAAGGATGCTTTTACCATTCAACTCCATTTTGTGAGCCTATGCTCACAAACTTCTTACCCGACATGTCTGATGCAAGAGCATCTGGGTCCACAAACAATCTGCATCAACCAAAACAAATATTTGTGTTTTCTTTCTAGTTTTGGTTTGTGTTGTTGTTCTTATATTTATCTCTACAACAAAAGCCTCAATTTGAATTAAAATTGTAAAATTAGAGATTTTACTTGATTGCAGTTACTCAATTCCACTGGCAGTGTTATGGAAACATTTGTTTTTGAGAATTTGCAATGGCTAGAGACAAATCCTTTTTCCAGGATATTCGTGGATGTATTTTTCCTAATGTGGAAAATTTTTGTGGGCTAGATTCCTTACCATTTATGAGAATTTAAATTTCTTTGTTCTTGCCTGATAGTTTACAGAAAATATTATTCTTGGAGTTTTATGAAAGTTGAGATCAAATGATTTTGCAGGGGTCTTCGAGAGGTCATTCTAGGCATATTAGCTAGTTTTTAGGCAAAGATGAGCATTCCATCAAAAGTTATACAAAAATTTAAATTTTATGTGTTTCCAGTGTCTAGTGTTAGTTTCACAAATCCAATATTCACTTCCTCATGTTCGTACTTCACTAGGAGTTTATAAAAGCATTGAAAAGGTACTTGACCTGTCTAAAAAATACAATTAATTGTGGAAGGGTCAAATTTCTCCTTGGCATTCTCCTTTGCTCATGTCAAAAGAAGTGACTTTTGAATATTTTTAGATTTTTCTTGTTGCATTAATTCTAGTCAACAACATGCCTGCCCAAAATAGGTGAAATGAATGATATGCACAATTAAATTTGTTTAAGACTTTCTTTAATATGAAGTCAGGTGTTAGAAATTGATTGGAGTAAAAGACAAATCTGAAAAGAAAAAAGAGGAGGTGTTAGAAAATAATGAAGACTTTTTTAGAGGCATTTTAAATTAGGAAAAGATACTTGGAGTGTCAAAAAATAGAAAATAATTATCCACTGAATGGGATGCCATAGGTGAAAAGTTTGTTGCTAGAATTGTAATAGTTTTTTATGCAAAAAATGGAAGAGTTTGTGGTTGAAGACATTGATTTTGGGATGCCACACAAGGAATTTATTATTGGATGGAAATAATAAAGTCTGGGGTCCCAGATATGGTAGAATTTGGGGCTAGACAATGGGAAATTGAAATGCCATATTAGAGGAGTGGTTGGAATAATAATTTTAGATTTATAAAAGTAGTTTTGGGATGCCACATTGGGGGCCACCCAAGAGAGAGGTGGTAGAGTGCCCAAGAGAAAGAAGGGAGAGTTGTTGCAAACAAAGACTGAGGAGGCCAGAGAAAGAGGAATGTTTATTGAAGATGAGAAAAAAGGAGAGGAGGTTAATGGTTGGTGAGTGCATAGGATGGCATAGAGGCTCAAATCCATGAGACTAGAGAGAGATGATGGGTTTAAATATTGGCCTCTTTTATGTTGTTTTTATATCTTTTCAGACCTTTTCCATATGATCTTCCAGATACTTTTCAAACATCACCATCATGATATACTGCTTTTTTATATACTTTGCAAGACCTTGAATTTATGTTGTTAATATGGGATATGGTGATGATATTTATCAATTGAATGATTTGAACATGAGTATGCATCCAATATAGATAAGATTCTATGGTTTAATTATGAAGGTTGTTTGCATGCATATGTTATGTGGACTAACCCCTGTGCAGCAACGAGCACGTGGCATCAAGGAGAGGAAAATTTGTAGCAAGTTGCAGAACAGGAGGATTAAAGGAAGTCAAAGTCAAAACACCAAAAGTGCAGGCAACTGGAAGCTGAATGTGAACCATTATGGGAAGGAATAAATGCAGAAGAAGTAGACTTGTTCCAAACACATCTTGTGTGTTTTTCATGCGAGTCATTGCATAAGAATTCTTATTTGAACATGATTCTCCTTCCTCTGTTCAGTTAGAATTAATAAATCAATCTTAACCCTGTATCCTAATATCTAAGAATGGATTAATGATTGTAGTTAGTTGGTAGTTGCATAAGACTGTCCTGTTTTTGTATAAGTTAGGGGGGATGAGCTTGGTGTTAAGTTAGTTACTTTGTTATCCAATTGCTCAGTTGTTGTTTTGCTTTCAATATTAGAAGCTCTAGACATGTTTTGTCAAGAATGCCATTATTGAATAGAATCTGAAATAGATTTTGTTTATGAAACGAAATGAATGGAACTATGTGTTATGTGGATGCATGAGTATCTAAATTAGATTTGATTTCCAGCTAAGTGAGTCAGTCCCCTGAGTCGGCCACTCAAGGTACTAATCTTCACTTCATTTATTTTCTTACTCATTTATGCATTCTTGTTAAAGTTATTTTCTATTAGTTTATAAATGCATTGTGAGTTAATTAGAATACTTTGCTTGTTAATTACAGTAGTTTTGGTTCATGAACAAATGTATACTTTGTCCATTTTGAGTCCTCTGGAGGTCAGTATTAGTTTTTGTTACCATTTTTTTCACCACAACTCAAAATTGGCAGAGCTGATGCAACAAATTCATTTTTAGAGTGAAGGTTAATATTCTTCTGTTATAAGTTATTTGCATAGTTATTGTGTTTTAGTGATAATTGCAGTGTTGTTTAGGGTAAGAAAGAGAAGGTCATAGCCATCATTGTCCTAAAGGTTTTCAATCTTTGAAGTTGTCTTTTGTTCCTACTCCTGATCTCAACATGAACCTACAAAAATGTGGGAAGGTCCTATTAGATCTCCGGTTATGAGATCTCTATATCCTATTAGAAGAGGCATAACACTTTGTTTATAATGCATTGATCAATGAACATCATCCACATGCAAGAAGAGTTGAGAAAGAAACAGTGTCACATAATATTTTATTCTAATCTGTTTGTTTCATGTGCAAATATAAGATAAGTCATGTAGCTGATTGAAGACAAATTAGCATGTGGAGTAAAATAGGATCCCACAAGGGTTGAGCCCAGCATGCTACCCCCAAGTTTTAAGAGGATTGTGGAAAGAGTCTGAAAGAGAAACAGTGTCACATAAAGACCTTGCAAAATAAAGACAGATGTCACGTGTTTCGATCATATCTTGAAAAATATGATATGGGTTTTTGATATTTTGGATATGAATCAGATGACAATAAGACACAAAAACCCTTTAAATTTATCACCAACCCAATTTGTTGTTTTTGAGGAACCATCAGAAACACAATACACAGCAAAATGAAGATATAGTCGCGTGTTTTAATCATATCTCACAAAATATGATCTGGGTTTTTGAGATTTTTAGATATAAATGAGAAAAGAATAAAGTGCAAAAACCCTTTAAATTTCTCACCAACCCAGTTTGTTATTTTTGAGTAATCTTCACAATTGCGGACCCTCTTTCTTTTGCAAATTTGAAGCTGCAAAAAAAAAATTATTGTAAAATGATATTTAAACCTATAAATTGCTTATAAATATTCATTATTTATGCAATTAAAACAAAGGAAAGAAAACAATATCCTTTTTTTTTAAGTTTGCTTTCTTTTGGAAAGATATGGACAAAAATAAGTCTTGATTATTGTTTTGTAAAAGAAAATCAAAAGAGGTAAGATTAGGCAAATCATAAGGAAAAGTTGTAGGACCTATTGTAAGACAAATATTAAAGAAATGTTCTTTATAACTTGCTTTTAATATTTCATCATTTTATGCAGTTAAAATTATTAAAGCAAATCAAATATCTTTTTTCTGGATTTGCTCTATTTTGAGGCAGATGAGGACAATAAAAAAAAAATGAGCTTTTATTGAGCAAATAAAGCTTGTTTTAAACCAGATTTTGGTGAGGTCTACCTTGAGGAAGATTTTGGCAGCTTTCATATACAGATTGGAGGTGATTTGAAAGCTTTATTTTTTGTTTTTCAGTGGAGCTTGAAAATGGATCAAATTTGCTATTCTAGGAAGATTTCTCAATTTTTTCCTTAGGAGATCTTTTGAGTTATAAATAGGGGAGAAAGACTTAGTTTTTTGAAGTTGATATCTTTGTTTCTTCCTCTCTTGTTCATATGTAAAGAGCTTTGTAAACATTATTTGTACTTAGATGCTCAGTTTCTACTCCTTTCAGTTTTAATAAAGCAGCAAAATTCTCATCTTTCATACTTTCTAATTCATTTTGTAATTAATGATCTAATGTCCTATTGTGATTCAACCTTAGAATCCTTTTCATATGTCTCATTGTTGAAGGATTGAGTGCAAAAATTTCATGTAATACAGGTTGCATGTTATGTTAATCCTTGGTTAGTGGGTTGAAGTTGTGATAAAACTTGTGTTTTTCCTTCATGCAAACCTCTAGCTTTCAAGCTTTCATGTGAATTACTTATGTATTGCATTATTTTTTTGTGAAATTGTGAGGATAAAAGGCTTCGTGAGGCTGATTGTGAGTCAATAGATAAAATTCTGGTAAAATATCCTTAGGTTTTAGAATTTAATTTTCAGTTATCTTCTTACCCTTTCCTCAGGAAGTCTTTTAGATTAGGTGATTTATTAAGGGAACCAGCCCACTCTGGAGGTTCACTCCAAGTTTTAGGCAACCCACAGGCCTAGGAGTGTTCCCATGTGTCAACAGGTAGCTAAGTTGATAGCTTAGCATTGGGTGCATATCTGATTGATAACAATTTTTGGCATGCCCGGAGGGACTCTGAAAGTCATTTTAGAGAAGTTTTATACCCTCACAGCTGTTGTTCTGGTATATGCAGTAGTATTCCAACCTTTTGAGGCTTTCACAATATACATGGCGACTCGTTATCTCTGGTCTTGCATGCAGGTTAGTGTTATCAGCTTATGAAAACCAGATCTAGTTCTAATCTTTTTGAGTATTTACAGTTGTCCCCGCTAAGAAGAAGAGGTAGATCATCAAGCAAAACAGTTGATTCAACGAGGAGATCAAAATCAACACCTCCAACTTCAACACAAAGAAGAAGTCTGGTGCTGATAGTTCAAATACCCATAATGGCTAGGCAGTATGCATTTGCCGACTTTAACGGAGGCAGCCCACTGCAACTTGTTCAGCGTAATGATATTCCAGTTGCAGCCCTTAAAGGACTACCATATTTCACTGAAGAAGACCATACTACAGCTGTTGAGCACATTCAAGATGTGGCAACCCTTTGTTCCGTACACAATGTCACCCAAGAAAATGTGGCAATCAGACTTTTGGTTGCATCATTGAAAGGGAAAGCCTTGCAATGGTTTAGAGGACTTGCTAAAAATTCAATAACATCATGGGATCTACTGGGAGATGGATTGCATAAGCACTTCGAAGACAAATCCAATCATCTCTCATTGCTGGAGCAGTTGAGCACCATCAAAAGGGCACCCCACGAACACATGGCATATTTCAATTACCGATTTCAGAGAACCTGGGACAAAATCCTCGCAACAGTAAAGCCCTTGCCAAGGCATGCATTTTTGTTTTACCTTAAAGCTTTGAACAGTGAAATTTATGTAATGATCCAATCTATGGGAGGAACCACCCTTCCTAATTCTTTTGAAATTGCTATTAGAGCAGAAAAATGCCTCATCCAAGCAAGGAAGATAGCCCCGAGGCCTCCCCTACCCATTTTCCCAGAAATCCAGCCATCTATGCCAATAGTAGTGCCTCCTTTGGCTGTTGTCCCACCTGTTCCAGCAATAACCCGTCAACTTGTAACCCAACAAAATCATGCCCCAGCTCACCTCCAAGAAATCCAAGAGTTGAAAGGTATGATTCAGTCCATGGGCAAAACCTTTGGCAATGAATTTGTTAATATTAAAAAGTAGATTGGTCAAGAAACTAAGCCTTACCAAGCCCCGTATCAGCCCATTTAGCAATATAGGTAGCCATTTCAAGCTGATCCTCAGGGTGAAAGAAGAAACTACAACCCTTGACCTTTCCAATCTTACAACCCAAATACTGCCAGTACCTCGAGGGAGCTTGTACCAAGACAGAATAACTTAGCCCAAGATAGTGACTGGTGTTATCTATGTCACCAACCGCATAATCAGGCTGCGTGCACAAATGGAGTAAGAAATCAAGCACTCATGGTGCAGAATAGTTATGCAAGTTCAGAAGGTGCCCCTAGTGAAGTTTCAGCTCAATCAAATAATGTTGACGTGGACTTGATGAACTGGCAAGAGAGTGATTTCTATGGTATAAATTACCATCAAAGCCAAAATCAACAACATACACCTGTTTCAGCCAACACAAGGTCAAAATAGAGGGTTGCAGACCTTAATCAACAAGATGTAGTGGTACAACAACAGCCTGTGAGAGATACATTTCAAACTTTTCTATCATAAACTGCCCCTATACCACAGCAAAAAGTGCAAATTCTGCAAAGGGATCAAACTATACCAGTAAAGAATCAGTCTAAAGTACAACAATAGCCTTCACAAAGGCATAATGATGTTGTTGCTGTAAAAGAACGGTAAAAGGTAAATCCTATTTCTTTCAACATAGTAGATCATCTTAAGAAAGCTATAGTGAGCATGTCAGTTATGGATGCATTGTGCATTCCTAGCCAAAAGAATCTGCTACAAGAAGCATTGGCTAAGCTTTCAATTTCTGAGTGTTCTAATCAAGGAAAAGCCAAAGTTGTGCTTGCCAATAGTTTAGAAATCAAGAGTGGACAACCAACAAACGAGGTAAAACCTCCTCCCTTTTACTTAAGTCTGATAATTGGTGACAAACTTGTTCATAACTGCATGATAGACTCCAAGGCAAGTAGTTCAGTCATGCCCAAAAGTCTAGTTGATTCACTAGGATTGATTTATGAGCCCCTTGCAAAAGGAGTTGTTCAGTTAGACGGGTCTACACTTACTACTGCAGGAATAATAAAAAATCTACCGCTTACACTGCATGTGTGTCCTAATTTTGCCATCCATCAGGATATTTACATCATCGATCTGCCACCTAGTTTTGCAATATGCCTTTCTAGGGAATTCACTGCCAAATTGGGTGGGTTTCTATCTTTTGATTGGTCTCACTTGTTTTTCAGAACAAGATATGGTACAAAAGTAACCATATAGTCTAAACCACTTGCAAAGGACCATGTTGAGCCCTATGTTCCGAGCCCAATAAATGCTAACCTCTACATCACCCATGGGCAGCATGATGAACCCATGAGCCTAAATCTCAATGCACCTATAGAAGACATAAACTTAGCTGATTAGGCAGTTGAATATCATGAAAGTGATCCTTTTCATCACACAGATGAGGTAGGATTACGCATCTATATGATACAAGAACCTAATGTAGTGATTCCTAATCTGATTAAGGACCAAAGTCAGTTGGAACGGCAAGAAGACCAGCTTTGGAAGCTGTACTTTGATGGATCAAGGACCAAAACAGGTGCCACTGGAGGGAATATGTTAATCTCACTTGAAGGAGACAAATACTATGCAGCCTTGAGGTTCACCTTTAGCTACACAAACAACGTGGCTGAGTATGAGGCCCTGATCCATGGTTTAGAGTGGGCCCGAAAAAAAGGTATCAAATCTATACAAGTTTATGGAGATTATGAATTGATCGTTAATCAGGTTAGGAACTTGAATGCTACTAAAAATGACCTACTCAAAAAGTACAAGCATAGAGTGTGGGATTCAATTGAATTTTTTGATGCATTTAATTTGTTTTCGATTCCTAGAAACCAAAATAAGTATGCAGATAAGCTTGTAGCTTTGGGATCTCAATTTGAGGTTCCTGATCAGATTCAGAACATTGAAGTACAACCATATGTCAAAGTAGTTGTCAGGCCTTCTGTACCTGACAATAGTGTTTCCTGGCAAGTATTTGACAGTGATGAGCAAATCTTAAGTTTTTTGAGTGCAGAGGCTAAATTTGCAGCTGATAATCAGCATAAATACCAACAACAATTTGAAGACCAGATTGTATAGTTGAGATCCAGCAAGCTGCCCAAGGGATTGGTGACACTAGAATCAGTGTTTAACTCAGATGATCAGTTCAGATAGGACAAGTGCAGCATGACGGTGAAACAAGAACACTATGAGGCAGTGGAGATTTTCAAATATAAGTTGTTGAAGCTCGGAAAGGTATGCACTAAAGGTGAACAACAATCATTTATTCAGTTATGCCAAGATTTTTTTGATGTTTTTGCATGGGAGTATAAAGACTTAAGGGGGTTTGATCCTGGTTTAGCCTAGCATACCATTGAATTAGAGCCTAATGCCAAACCTGTTAGGTAGAAACAAAGACCCCTGAATCCAAAACTTGAGCATTTAATGAAGGCTAAGTTAAATAAATTGATTGAGAGCAGTATCATATTCCCAATAAAACATACCTCCTGGATTTCTAATTTGGTCCTAGTCAGAAAAAAGAATGGAGAAATCTGACTCTGTGTCGATTTTTGTGATCTGAATCAGGCCTCATGAAAGACCACTACCCTCTTCCTTCCATGGAACAAATATTGCAAACTATTTCTGGTTCTGATAGATATTCCCTGTTAGATGGTTACTCAGGTTACAACCAGATTCTAGTCAAAGAGGAAGACCAATATAAAATAGCATTCATGACTAAGTGGGGTACCATGGCATACATGAAGATGCCATTCAATTTGTCTAATGCAGGGGCAACCTTTCAACAGGCAATGGACATGGCCTTCCATGGCCTTATGAACATAATAGTGCTGGTATATTTCGATGACATAACTATTTTTTCCAAAGATGCTAATGATCATTTTGACCACTTGAAGCAGATTTTTCAGAGATGCGGGGAGTTTGGGTTTCATTGAACCCCCAAAAGTACATATTTTCAGTTCATAAAGGTAAACTTCTCAGCCACATTGTTTCAAAACAAGGTATTTCTATTGACCCTAAGAGAGTTTCATCCATTCTAGATATACCACTACCTACACATAAGAAAGGCTTGAAAATCTTTCTTGGCAGAATTAATTTCATGAGAAGATTCATTCTAAACATTGCAACTTTGTTACAACCTCTTACAGCCATGTTGAAGAAGAATGTGCCATTCAGTTGGACTAAGGAGGGAAAACGAAGCTTCGAGCATATTAAAGAAGCCCTCGCTGCTGCCCCTACCCTCATTAATCCTAATTATGAGAGGGATTTTATTTTGTATGCTTTTGGAGGAGCTGACACCATCTCTGCAATGTTATGTCAACAAAATGATGAAGGATTAGAGCGGCCAATAGCATTTTTTAGCCAGGTATTGCATGACTATGAGGTAAAGTACTCTTTTGTGGAAAAACTATTTTTGATGTTGTTAGGAGCCTCAAAAAATTTAGACACATGTTGTCTAATAATAGAATTCACTTAATGGTTGCTCATCCTACTATCAAGAATTTTTTATTAAACAGAGATATAAATGACAAGAGAGCTGGTTGGATAACCAAAGTTATGGAATTCGATGTTGATATCAAAGTGACCAAGCTAATTAGAGGCAAGGGCTTATGCGAGCAGCTTGTTAAAAGTGAAGAAAATAGTCAAGAACATGTAGAGGACACAGAAATTGTATGGAATAACAATGTACCAGCCATTGTACTAGCTCCTACAATTAGCTAGGTGCAGCAGGTGATGCATTATTTATAGTCCGGTCAATGCCCCGAAGGTTTGGATAGGGCAAGAAGAAGGTATTTTAGGCTACAAGCTACTCCTTATGCTATCATTGATGGTATTTTATATAGGAGAGATTTTAATGGTGTATTTTTAAGATGTATTGGACCTGATCAAGTTGACAAGCTGTTAGAAGAATTTCACAATGGACCTTCAAGAGGTCACTTTGCAACTAGAACAACTGCTTTGAAGATTATGCAAGCTGGTTATTACTTGCTTGACTTGTTTAAGGATTCTTTTGCTTGGGTGAGAAGATGTGAGAAGTGTTCATTGTTTGCCGATAAATAAAGGCTTGTTGCCTTACCTCTGCATCCTATTAAAGCTGAACAACCATTTGCAAAATGGGGTCTGGATATTATAGGACCAATAAACCCACCTTCAAGTGTAGGCCACAAGTGGATCTTGACTGCCACAGACTATTTCACCAAGTGGACCGAGGTCGTTACTTTAAAAGAAGCAAATGAATCTGTTGTTCTAAGTTTCTATTAAGATCTAGTATCAAGGTTCGGTACACCAGATTCAATCATCTCAGATAATGGTTTAACTTTCATTGGATTGAGAATTTTAGATTAGTCTATCAAAAATAATATCTTTTTGAATACTTCTTCTAGCTATTACCCACAGGGTAATGGGCAGGCCGCATCTACCAACAAAAATATGATAAGGATCATCAAGAAGACTGTTGAAGACAACAAGAGAACATGGCACGAGAAGTTGAAGTTGGCTCTTTGGGCTAACAGAATTACACCCAAGAGAGCTACTGGTTGTTCTCCATATGTACTTACTTATGGTAAGGAGGCTAGATTGTCTGTTTCAGTTGAATTACCAACTTTGACTTTCATCAAAGAGCTTGAGCTGCTAGAGGAACAACCTTTAGTAGTCAGGCTAGCTCAGCTTATGGAGTTAGAATAAATCAGGAAAGAAGCCTTGAAGAAGCTTGATATACATCAAACTCAAATGAAGAATGCTTTTGATAAGAGGGCAAGACCGAGGAGCTTTATTGTTAGTGATTTGGTGTTCAAATAGAATGAACTAAGAAGCAGACCTGGAAAGCATTTCAAATTTGATGCAATTTGGGATGGGCCTTATGTAATCACAGAGTGCAAAGAAAACAATGCATTTCAGCTGTCCAAGTTAAGTGGAGAGGTGCTGTCTATCCCAGTTAATGGGATCCACCTCAAACATTGCCTCTGAGGATAAGTACTACCTTTGTATATAGTAGAGTAGAGTTGCAGTTAATAAGTGCTCATGCACATTTGCTTTCAGTATTTTTGTTTCCATAAGTGTTGCTACACAGGTTTTCTGGCTGTCAGGGCCTATTAGTTTGCTTTAGTTTAGTTTGTTTTTAGTTTTCTATTGTTGTTTGAACTGGTTGGGGAGCTGAATTGTAGTGTTTCTGAGTTTAAGAAGAGTAGAGTATGTCTCAATGCCCAATGGATATTCAAGGCAACTGATCTGATGCTTAGCAGGCAAGCATATAGCAGAAGTCGCCATAAATGTTACCTTTTTTCACCACAGCTCAAAATTGGCAGAGCTGATGCAACAAATTTATTTTTAGAGTGAAGGTTAATATTTTTCTGTTATAAGTTATTTGCATAGATATTGTGTTTCAGTGATAATTGCAGTGTTGTTCAGGGTAAGAAAGAGAAGGTCATAGGCATCATTGTCTTGAACGTTTTTAATCTTTGAAGTTGTCTTATGTTCCTGCTCCTGATCTCGACATGAACCTACAAAAATGTGGGAAGGTCCTATTAGATCTCTGGTTATGAGATCTCTATATCCTATTAGAAGAGGCATAACACTTTGTTTATAATGCATTGATCAATGAACATCATCCACATGCAAGAAGAGTTGAGAAAGAAACAATCATGGAATTTCAATGTTTTATTCTAATCTATTTGTTTCGTGTGCAGGTATAGGATAAGTCATGTAGCTGATTGAATACAAATTAGCATGTGGAGTAAAATGGGCTCCCACAAGGGTTGAGCCTAGCATGCTACCCCCAAGTTTTAAGAGGATTGTGGAAAGAGTTTGAAAGAGAAACAGTGTCACATAAAGACCCTACAAAATAAAGATAGATGTCACGTGTTTCGATCATATCTTAAAAAATATGATCTGGGTTCTTGAGATTTTTGGATATGAATCAGATGATAATAAGACACAAAAACCCTTTAAATTTCTCACCAACTTAGTTTTTTATTTTTGAGGAACCATCAGAAGCACAATACAAAGCAAAATGAAGATATAGTCATGTGTTTTAATCATATCTCACAAAATATGATCTGGGTAAATTTGATATTTTCATATATAAATGAGAAGAGAATAAAACACAAAAACCCTTTAAATTTCTCACCAACCTAGTTTGTCATTTTCAAGTAATCTTCACAATGGCGGACCCTCTTTCTTTTGCAAATTTGAAGCTGCAAAAAAAAAATTATTGTAAAATGATATTTAAAGCAATATCCTACAAATTGCTTATCAATATTTATTATTTATGCAATTAAAACAAAATAAAGCAAACAATATCTTTTTTTTTTAGTTTGCTTTCTTTTGGGAAGATATGGACAAAAATAAGTCTTGTATTATTGTTTTGTAAAAGAAAATCAAAAGAGGTAAGATTAGGCAAATCAGAAGGAAAAGTTGTAGGACCTATTGTAAGATAAATATTAAAGCAATGTTCTTTATAAATTGCTTTTAATCTTTCATTATTTTATGCAGTTAAAACTATTAAAGTAAATCAAATATCTTTTTTTTGGATTTGATCTATTTTGAGGCAGATGAGGACAATAAAAAAAATTGAGCTTTTCTTGAGCAAATAAAGCTTGTTTTAAAGCAGATTTTGTTGAGGTCTACCTTGATGGTGCAGGTGCACCTCACCCATAGTGGCCTCCTTAAGGCATTTAGTTGTTTCATGTTTATTTTTCTGTTTTCAATAAGGTCCTAAATGACCCTTCAATGTAATAAGGTCAGTTTGACCAATGCTTACTATTTTTACGTTGTTAGTTAAGAGTTTGTAAGTCAGTTAGATCTCCCAGCCGATTGGAAGTGTCTCCCACCTGCTGGGAACTAAGTCTATACTACTGAGGGTAAGTAGATAAATACCTCCCAGATGATCGAATGAGTACAGTGTGGTGGTCAGTTGTAGTTCAATTCAGTTGTGAAGTTGTAACAGAGCATCTGTATACATCTTTGAAAGCATAAATAACGAGATCTTGTTTTGTGTTACTTCTAGCATTTGAATTCACTGAATAAATCATTTTATTCTTTTGAGGCTGGATGGATTTTCCATTCCATTCCACCGGTTGATTCCTTCAGAATCAGTGGAATGGCTGTGTACATAGATTTAGGGTTTTATTTTGTTTTCTATTTTGTTCAAATGCATGTTTGTAGGATCAGGTCTGAGATGCATTGAAGAACCCTAGCATGGGTATGTGCTAGGTTTAGTAGAGTGAAAAGGTCTGTAGAATCGTCGAAGGGACAGGCCAGAACAAACGTAGGTGTTAAGTGGGTCAAAAATGGTGAAAATCCACAAAGTTGCAAAAGACATACAAAGTGTGAGTATATTGCTTTTGTATGCGAGGTATACAATCCGTGAGTATATCGCTATCGCATGTTCTGAGTATATCGCTTTTGGTCCATCACTGTTGTATGGGAGAGACATACAAGTCTATCACAGATACAAAGGAGAGAGAAAGCTTCGGTGCATACAAGGAAGTCAAGGTTCGGTCAAATGCATAATTGGAAATGCATGTTATGAATATACAAGGTTAAGTATATTGGGTTATACAATTTATGAGTATATGTCTTTTGTATATCAAAGACAGTTTGTGTATACTGCAATTGCATGAGTGAGACAGTCTCTGTGTATCCGTCGGTTGTATTTCGCAGTTGTATGTTATGAAGATACAACAAAATTATACATCACCAAATAATGCAAAGGATGACTGGTCGAGGTGGTAGCCAGAATGTATGTTGGAAGGGTTTTGGTCTGTGGATACAAGAGTTGACCGGCACTAGTAGGTAAGGGCACTGGGAGAGCAGGTTATGAGTTGTATGTGATGAATGTACATTACAGATGTACATCAGGTTGATGCAAAGAGGTCAATGGTCAAGTGTATGTTCGGCGGAGTGAACAGTGTTCACATGTATACCGCGAATGTATATTGGAATATACATTCCACGATACAAAGGGCTATGTGCAAGCGGCGACCGATAGAACGGGTGGCAGAAACCGGCGATAACGGGTCGAGTGTTGTATGTCTGAGTGTTCAACATGAAGCGATGCAAATGGATCGCGGGTGCAGTAGGTAAATGTTTGTATGTACACTACCGAATGTATCTCATAATAGATACAAGTGCTACAGTGATCGAGATGAAGGTATTTTGTTAGGCTGATGGTATTGTGTGTTGCCGATAGGCGAGAGAAGGGAAAGTATCTACAATGAAATTTGTATGCATATTAAATAATGCATAGACATACATTTGCAATTGTATGTTAGGGTTTGAGTGGTGGATGCTCTGCATCACTTGAGGAAGATTTTGGCAGCTTTCATAAACAGATTGGAGGTGATTTGAAAGCTTTATTTTTGGTTTTTTATTGGAGCTCAAAAATGGATCAAATTTGCTATTCTAGGAAGATTTCTCAGTTTTTTCCTTGGGAGATCTTTTGAGTTATAAATAGGAGAGAAAGACTTAGTTTTTTGAAGTTGATATCTTTGTTTCTTCCTCTCTTGTTCATTTGTAGAGAGCTTTGTAAACATTCTTTGTACTCAGATGCTCAGTTTCTACTCTTTTCAGTTTTAATAAAGCAGCAAAGTTCTCCTCTTTCATACTTTCTAATTCATTTTGTAATCAATGATCTGATGTCCCATTATGATTCAACCTTAGAATCCTTTTCATATGTCTCATTGTTGTAGGATTAAGTGCGAAAGTTTCATGTAATACAAGTTGCATGTTATGTTTATCCTTGGTTAGTGGGTTGAAGTTGTGATAAAACTTGTGTTTTTCCTTCATGCAAACCTCTAGCTTTCAAGCTTTCATGTGAATTACTTATGTATTGTGTTATTTTTTGTGAAATTGTGAGGATAAAAGGCTTTGTGAGGCTGATTGTGAGTCAATAGATAAAATTTTTGTAAAATATACTTAGGTTTTAGAATTTAATTTTCAGTTATCTTCTTACCCTTTCCTCAGGAAGTCTTTTAGATTAGGTGATTTATCAAGGGAACCAGCCCACTCTGGAGGTTCACTCCAAATTTTAGGCAACCCATAGGCCTAGGAGTGTTCTCATGTGTCAACAGGTAGCTAAGTTGATAGCTTAGCATTGGGTGCATATCTAATTGATAACAATTTTCTCATTATTTTGAATGGTTTTTTATTAGTTCTATAATTTCCTATTGCTAGTAGCTATCTACAGCTTATGTTGAAGGTACCCCTAGCCACTAGATTCTGTAACTATTTTTATTGTTCTTGCATTTCCATGAATTCCAACAAGTAGAATAATCTGAGTAGGTTTGGATAAGAAGTTTAGGAGAATATGAGCCCTGAAGGCACATACAATGCAGTGCCATCATAATCTTACGCTCCTTGGTTGATAATTTAATGTGGGAGTACAATGTCAAGTGGACTATTCAGATAGGTTTACCCCTAAATTATGTTAAGTCTACAATGCATTAGTTTTCCTCTACAAGAGGCCATGAAAGGCAGTATTTTTATGTAATATTTTGTAGATGATTTTGATTTGTAAGAAAAATTGTATCTAGTTTTTGAATTGAATAAAATCAATATGAGTATTTGTTTGCATTTATTTTTCTTTTGTTGTGTTGTGGTCGTGTGATTGAGTGGTTTGATAAGACCTCCTGGTCACATCTACATCAACTTGTGATGTGATTGATAGAGTTTCAAAATTGATCATAACATTGTTGGTTAGTTATATTTCTTAGGCTTTCATTATAAAGATTCAAGTTAAAGGTGCTCACCATATCTCTTACAAGACCTTTAAACTCTTTTGTTCTTTTTTTCCAAATCATTAGAGTGGGATTAGATTAGGAAGATGTCCAACATCTAAGATTTGTCCAAATTGATTTACACATACACTTGAACAGTAGACCACATTGATCGTTGAGTTTGCATTAGCATAGTTGTGACCCAACTCCCAAGACCTTGGAGATAGTGGATTAGTTAGCTTTTTATGAGAGATAAAGTGTTTTCACTCTATCTGTAAGGACCTGACTCATCCTTAACCAAGTAATACTAAACTCTGAATTCAAAAATACTAAGAAATTAAAAATTTTGATCTAACAGATGCAAGAAATGCAGATTCGTGAAATTTTACAATTAATTCTAAGAATTGCTCAATAAATGTTATTGTGGTTAGACATCTAGAGCTTAGTTTTCTAAAATCATCAAGTTCGGAAGGATCACCAATTTTAAATCTAGTGAAGAGAGAAAGTAATTTCTCAAGATAACATGCAGGGACAACGGATCAACACATACCTTAAGTCATGCATTACATCCTGCATTCATTTTTGATAGCTTGTTTTTCCTCCAGCAATTATATCCTTATCATCTGCACAAAACTAACTAGACAATCTCATGTTAACACGACTCAAAAATCACTACACAAAAACTATAAAAGAACACCCTACATCCGAGGGACTTGAGTATTGGGGGCATCCTTCGCCATCCACACTGCCTACATACCCTGTATCCATGGGATCAAGGCCCCCCTCCTTCGGATGCAACTGACATGGGGAATGTGAATATATAGTTCTATTTTACACTATGTTTGATGCAACTGTGAGCGGGTATCCAACCCTTTCTAGGGTTATTCCCTGCCCTAGATAGTTCTTCGTCAGCTACCACCCACTCGGTGAAACAGAGATGAAAATTAGTCCACTACCACAAACACCTAAAGGGGTGTTTATAAGTTAGTCCTAGTGTGGAGGAATCCCTATTAGGTGTCTGCTCATGATATCTAGTTTACTTCCTCAAGCCAAATTAGGTAATTTCGTGACTAAGTCCATTCCCGATTCCCTAGTGCTTTCTGATCACCAAGATTCACAAAAACAAGGTGAGAGCATACAACAGATAGGGTTTCTAATTTGAACTAGTTGTCCTATCTAACATTTTACAAGTGATCTCTGATTTAGACTCGCGTTGTCAATAAGCATCATTTTCTATTGATAGTTTTAAAGGTTTTCTAAATGAGCATTTTACCCTCAGTACTTAAAAATTCACGTGCTAATCATCATACAATTATTTCAATAGACTCGTCTTTCTTTTTAGTTAATCTTCTTAATGAGATATCTAAGGAGATTTTCCCTTCCTATGGATTTAACTTCGACATGTCCCTTATTACTCCCCAACGATTTAGAGGGACAGTGCCCAGACGTCGTTATTGCAACAATGTTAGGCATGAGGTACTTGGTTCAACACAACGGCATTACCCGTAAACATGACACGGAGGTACCGTAAAAATTGAACACTATGATTTGTTTGAGTTTGGACGTTTATTTAAAGTTTACCTAGCAAATAGAAAATATAAACTTGCATAATTCACTAATAAAGAAATTGACGAAGAAAAGATACTTTTTTAAAACATAATGCAAGTAAAGTATAGTAAAGATGTTGGATCATTTCTCTTATACGTAATGAACAGTACTAGAGAAGATACTTAATCAATTTATTAAAACATACGACTAGCAGAATACTTACATCGATCCATAATTGTACATAACATAAACTAGCAATGATGTTCTATCAATAATATACGTAAGATTTGGTCTAAGTTAAAACTAGTTCAACATTCTAAATCAATATATGTGGTACTAAATTTATTCTACATGCAACTCTATTTACGACGGTACAACAATTTAAGGTAAAATCAACTTACTCTCATTACTTGCTAACAATTTCTCCTATTCAGATATTAACACAAATTCAATAGTTATAAACTCATACATGTTCAATTGTCAAAATGTTTAATCAAAATCTATTATCTATTTCCATAATTATTTTGAATTGTACAATGCTATTTTTGCTTCTATCAATAATATTATAAATTTGTACAATAACTACAACATTACTACTAAAAATGTGGCCTTTTGTTCACTTGTTCACGGTTCAATAGTTTGGTCCTCGGGTTAATTGAAAGTTGGGATCACTCAATTGGCTCCTCTTCAATCAATTTTGAGAGAAGGAAGATACCAACTCACTAGTCCAAAACCTCTTCATGATCCAGAGGCTTCCTAAAGAATTGCATGGATGATTTCAAGTTATAGTTTGACAAAGGCATGGCAAAGGCTTGAAATCAACTTTTTACCACATCTATGTTTCGCACCTCTATATTTTGTGAGAGCCTTAAATTCTCAAATAGTTTTTATGACCTAATTTCAATGAGTCAAACTCATCCTAAGTCATATAAGTTCTCTACTAGAGTAGAGATAAGTCTTATAGAAATTGAGAATTCACCTCTTACAAAGACTCACTTTGAATCCCTCCATAGAATCTCATCCAACAAAGATGACATTGCAAACTAGTTAGAATTTTCTAGCTTGTTATTCCTATTGGTGATCTTGAGAATGTGATAGCCATGGCTAGATCCTTGTAGAAAGATGTCAAATTTTATTTCTAGAGAAACACAATTTAGATTTCCTTCCTTAAGACCAAAATCTCCTCCTACAAACCACAAATTGAATCATCACATTTAGCATGTTCTACCATTTGGTCAACAACCCCAACAGACAATTTAGCCTCATGTTCTTGAAGGACCACATGGAAAATCTAATCCTAGGATAGATTTATCTATAGTATAATCCCCCATCATACTCTTAAAGTTAACCACAATCAACACCCTAAAAACCCAGCAATCTCTAGACTATTTGTCCAAAAGATAGTCTTGAGATTACTGGTTTTCAAATCTGTATTTTTTTTAAATCTTTCTTATCTTCAATATTGATAGAACATGCTTTCCAAAAGATTTTGTGTTTTCAAATTGTATGCTCTTAAGGTTGAAGACTAGTGTGATTTTTCTCATGCCATTTATATTTTTGAATCTTTGGGGTTTTCTTCTTTATGTTCCCCATTTAGTCTTCATAGAGAAAAGAACCTATTAACCATTTGGAGAGGGTTATTCTTAAATATCATCCACTTCAACAGTCAAGCAATTTTGGCTAATCAAATGGGACAAGGGACAAATCTTTACCACTTTTTGTTGTGAATGAGGTGTAAACTTTCTATTGATTGTTTGACCATTAAGTAGATGATATTTAAATAGAGCGTTTGGAGAGACCCTTTGATAAATTATGGTACAGAATAAGTATGCAAGTCTAAAACATATTCTTTGGTCTCACATGGAAATTCAAATTTGATATATGGAGAACATGGTGTAGGCTCACAAAGCATAGAAAAATCATTATGAATTTTGCACAATCATTAGGAAATAAGCCTCAGCTAAATAGAGTTTTCGTGATATAAAAAAAAGCTAAAGAAAGTCAGTGTGGTTAAGAAAAATGGTGGTCAAAAGGGCAAGGTGGAATGAAGCGCAATCATTAAACAAGATTAAACGCAGTCATTTCAGAGTGATGTGTAACATAAATGATTGTTTTCTACGGGCGCATCCTCCCAAACTTTACACAGTTATTCATAATAGAGCACTACCATGAAATTAAGCTCCTAAACAGATGCGCGGCATTCTAGACTGGAGTGTAAGGTTTCTTTTTTTAAAAAAGGAAAAAGGATGTAGAGATTTGCAAATACGAAGGAGAATGAGACGTCAATTCAAAATACCAGTGCAACCCAACATAAAAAGCTTCCAAATCATGGTGCGCAAGCTTCAAACACCAGCCATTCAAAACCCTCTGCGCAAAGCATAAGGAGCGTGGACGCAACCAAAGATCATCAAGTGGCCATGTATTATTTTCAAATTGATCAAGAGCATCTCCAGAAAGAGCCAAGAATTGTGTGAAATCTTCAGGCGCAGACACCAAGGAAATAACAAGAGCCATTGCACAATTTAGAGAGTGGCTGCCTCAAAAAAATTTAGTGCAAGATATGTCAATGATTGCAGGATATGCACAAAATGGATCTATTGGAAAGGCTTTAGAAACATTCAACCAAAAGTAATTGGCAGATGTAAAGCTGAATTCCATAATCCTTGGCAGCAACCTCCCTACCTACATCAAAATGGGAGCTTCGGAATAGAGAGAATGGACATTCCTCAAAACATAACGGAAGGTGAATTCATTTTTGTCAGATGTTGTAATTGCAAGTGACCTGGTAGACTTGCGTGCTAAATGTGGAAGCATAGACAATGCACGTGAACTGTTTGACAAAATGCCTCAGGAATGTGATCTCATGGAATTCTGTGATTGTAGGATATGCACAAAATGGATTTGTTGAAAAGACTTTAGAAACCTTAAAACAAATGCGACTGGCAGGTGTAAAGTCAAATTCCACAACCTTTGCCAGCATTCCCCCTGCGTATGCCAAAATGGGCTTTCAAACAGGGTATGGACATCCACCAAAGCAGAACAAAAAGGGGGATTTTGTCAGATATTATAGTTGGAATACTCTGGTAGACAAATATGCAAAATAAGGGAGCACAGGGAAGGCATGCGAACTGTTTGATAGAATGCCTCCAGGAGAGATCATCTAATAGAATACAATGATTGTAGGATATGCACAAAATGAATCTGTTGAAAAGGCTTTTTTGAAACTTTCAAGCAGAAACAATAGAAATTATTAAGCAAATGCAATGGTAGATGTAAGGCCGGGTTCCACACCCAATGCTCACATCCTCCCTGCCTATGCAAAAAAGGCAGCATGGAACAGGGTATAGGCATCCCTCAACGCATACTAGAAGTGGATATCTACCAAATTTTATAGTTGGAAATGCTCATGTTGACATGTATGCACAGGGTGGAGGCCAAGACATGGCACATGAACTATTTAACAAGATTTAAAAAATTTCAAGCAAAAGCTATTGGCAGAGGTAATGCCAAATTCCTCAACCATAGCCAACATTTTCCATGCCCATGCCTAATGGGACTTTAGAAACAGGGTAAGAACATTCATCACAGCATGAAGGATAGATAATTTTATCAGATGCAGGAAACACTGACTACGGAATGCCTCACATGTAAACTTATACACAAATTATCTCTTAAATAATTTCAAATTTTAATAATTTTCTAAAACAAAAACCCGTGCACAAATTCTTTATGGAATGATTTCTAATTTTAATTAATTTTCTAAAACAAAATCTCTCTTGAATGATTTCAAATTGTAATCATCAGAATGAGTCCAAAACATAATTGAAAAAAATAAAATTATTAACAAAATTTTCAAAAGACAAAAATCAAAATCATGAAAAGGAGAAAGGCTCTTACAGGTTGCTCCAGCACTCCAAACCAGAGCCAAGTGTGTCTCTCCCTCCATCTTTCCATGCTATTTATAGAAAAATTCAACCCTTATGGGGGAAAATTCAAGTCTTTGAGTCAAGTCTTCTCAATAAATGCTTCTTTTCCATTTTTCAAATTGCCATAAATTTTAGTGGAAAAGGACTCATTTAACTTAAATGTTTTCTTTCAAATTTCCCATTTGTCATAAATTCATGTGGAAACCTCCAATTATCAATAAATGTTATTGACTTGGAAAATGGGAAGGTTGAATTTCTAGAAGTGTACCCTTTTTTTTTTAATTATGTCAAATAAAAATTCATTTATTTATTTTATTATTATTTTTTTATGACTTGACATTATTTAGAAGGGTCATTAATATCCTTTTATGTGTGTTAATAATATAAAAGATATGATGCATATCGTTAGACATTAAAGTAAAAAGTAATTAATTATGCATAGCATGATATGATATCTCTAATCAAACTTGAAGCTCTAAGTATCATATGTTCAAGGGGTAGAAGCGGGTTGTGACATTATCTATGTTGCATGTGTTAATTTGGCCATCAATAGGTATGTTAGCAAATAAAAGTTTGAACCTGTGATATTTTAGTGTAAATTGTAGAAGTTTAGGAAAAAGGCATGCCAGGATGATGGGATGAGAAACTTCGAAATTTTGAAACTTGAAGGAAGTGGGAAAATGGACTTAGATAGAAATGGGAGATGGGGAAATGGAAGGGAAGGCATGTCACGAAGGAAAAACTCGAAAAGGTATGCCAACAAGGAAAAGTTTGAACCTCCAACATTTTAGTGTAACTTGTAGGAGTTCAAGGAAAAGGCACGTCGGGATGATGAAATGAGAAACTCTAAAATTTTAAAATTTGACCTAGGCCTAGAAATTAAATGGAAGACCCCCACACTTTATTTTTTTGGATTTTTTGGACATGACAACACATGATGATAACATGGGGGAGGTAAAGGATGACCTCAACACAAAGTTTGACCAAGATATAACCCATTGAAGATCTCTCAAATCAATTATCAATGATGGGTAAATACTTCTAAGACAACAAAAGGGGGCACAAGACTTGAAAATTTTGCATTTGTTAAACTGGATGCTAACATAATGATCAAAGATTGATCACTGTTCCAGATGTAAAATTAGGGAATAAATGATTGTAAATGAAAATCTTTGCTCTTCAATTTAAGAAAAAGCTACTACAGTGTTATAGGTATTGAATTGGGTGACTTCTCAGCAACCCTGAATATATAGAGAATATTACCTCCTCAATCTCACATGAACAATATTGAACTCCAAACAATGCTGCTAAATGAAGAAATGACAAACATGTAAAAATTTCAAACAAAATCTTATCTTCTAGATTCTCCACATTGATTAATATTTAATATAGGATATAAAATCTACATATAAATCCAATCACACCATTAATTGTCTTTTAATGTCTTTTCTTATTCAAATAGAGGTCATGAGGAGGAAATAGTGTGCAACATTATTATCAAGCTCCCACTATAATGTTGAGGAGGTAAAGGAGCAACCAAAAGCAATATACCTCTTACATTAAGGCCTATGGAAAATACCTCCCATTAAAATTGAATAGGTGCATTGAATAATTGACACAAATGACAAACAAGAGACCATAAAAATATTGGGCAACATTATTAGCAAGCTCCCATTGTAATGTTATGGAGGTAAATGAGCATCCAGAAGCAATACACCTCTTACATTGAGGCCTATGAAAAGATCTCCCATTAAAATTGAATAGTTGCATTGACAATTGACAAAAATGACAAACATGAGACCATAAAATAGTGGACAACATTATTAGCAAATTCCCACTATAATGTTACAAAGATTGGCACTCTAATAGCTTACATAAAACAATAAGATTGTTCATATCTATTATTCAATAAAATGATAAGTATAGTTATTTTTATATTTTGAGACAAAGTTAGGAAAAAATATACATTATAGAATCTAGGTAAAATGTTTTAATTCTACTTTATCATTGGTTGATTTGTTACTTACTAATAAAACCTAATAAATTTATTAGTATCCCTCCCTCAAAAAAATATTTTAAACTAGCATAGATATTTACGTCGATAGGCATTCCCTTAGTGAGCAACACTACATGAAATACATAGATTAGTGGTTCAGATTAAAATGACTACTATGAAAGAGATCTCAACCATTAATTTTTCCAAACAAGTAATGAATAATAGAAACAAAAAAAAAATATTTCTCAAGACAAAGCAACCCACTTGGGGTTTCCACAACCAACACACTATATGGGTACCTGCATCATCGCACGTTGCAACTTGCTACGGGGACGCTGCTATGGAAATTTCCTATAATATTTGTTTATATTTTTTAAAGAGATAGGCTATGCATGAGACTCGTCGTCAGATGCTGCAACTTTTTTTTTCGAATGCAAGCTCATAGTTAAAGCCTTAGTCCCAATTATTTTTTAGCTTATAAATCCAGTTTGGAAACATGGTAGATTACTTTTGGATGTACTTTTGTTAATGAGCTTAGCAATTGTGTAATCTCATGACAAAACCCCATGATGCTTGAATGACTTGCACATTTTCCCTCCACCATGGCTTATTCATGACCTTTGGGAACTAGTATTTCTAAAATTTAAGCTCTTCATGTATACTGAGATGAAACGTGAAGGAGAAATGAGTAAGCAGATGAATAATGTGAAAATCGTTTCTGACCTATAATCTATAGTTAGAGAAAAAACTATTAGAGAAAATAAAGGTGAAGTAATGAATATAAATTTAAAAGTATTGAAGGTAGGCAATCAGTGGGACTCGACCACTTCTTCTAAACCGACCACTACACACTCGACTGACACAGGAATGAATCGATCGCCCATTGTTTTTATAGGTTAATGTTGGATATGTGTTTTTAAATTTGTAGTAATTATTTAAGTTAATTAAATAAATGTAGTTAATTGATATATAAATTAATTTAAATAAAGGAGTTGTCATTGATAATTAGAATAATTAAAATAATTATAGAAATTCAATAGATTGAATATGATATTTGACTCTAATCAATGATAGAAAAATGATATGGTAGATGTTAGTAATTAATTTGCCTTAGTGTTGGAATTTTAGGATTCTATGACGAAGGATTTTATCTTGAAAATTAATTATTTGTCACTCGGTTCCAGTTCCATGCATGTGGATTAAACCTTTGTGAATATAAACCTAATCTAGAATATGTGCAAGTCTAATATGACAGAATCTGACTTGGTTCAATTTGCTCGCCTTGATCTTGATATCTATGTTTATGTAAAGACAAGCAATGTTTATAAACACCTTTGGTGAATATGTCAAATCAAAAGGTTCATGTTCTCCTAGGTCAAACCCCTAGATGGTTTGGCTTACAACTCAACAAAAGGATCAAGGACAATAGGCAATCATACAATGGGCCTAGGACAAAGTGATATTTGATTATGCACTAAATTTTTTTATTTGCCTTCAAAAATTGAAATCTATATGTGCTCAACAAGTCCTAGATGATCCTAGATAAATTTCACATGAAAATGAATATTCTTAAATACACTAACCAGGTACACTATAAATCAATAGAGTTGCATGCTAAGTTATCTCACAATGGCTAGTGAACTAGTTGGTAATGGATAAATTTAAATTCTAAAATTTTAAAAGAGAAGGGTTCATATCCACAACTACATATGTGACCCAAGTCAAGTTTACACCCACAGATCCAGAGTGGTGAAAATAGGATTAGGGATTAGGAATGTGAATTTAGGGATCAATGATAGAGGTATCAAGACATGTGATGTCATGAGTCAATTTCACACACAATTATGCCACTTGTAAGTTAATTATTATATTTACAACACTTTAATCAAAGTGGGCCTAAAACCTAAGGGAAAAAAGGCATGGGTAGATACAATTTTCACCCAACTGTTATATATTTTTTCATGTTTTACACTTTTTATAAATTGTATAATTTTAAAGTTTTTATAGATAGTTTTTTGGCTAATTATTTTATACTCATTGTATTGTAATACTACTTAGTGGTTTCCTATATAGGTGAAAGCATTATAATGTGTCCCACTAGTGGGCGAAAGAGGAAAAATGTTGATGGAAATATGCATAAAATATGATGGAGTTTGATCTAAGGGGGCTTTGATTAGAGCCACTGAGATCAAACCATTTTAGCAATCACGTGATGCCATGTGGTGTCATGTGGTAGGGGCCTAAGGATTCACCTCTAAAGCAATACCTTAACACATGCATGCATATTGGAGCTTTCCAAATAACCAATATGTGATCCAATATATTGCTTCAATATTAGGGGGAAAGGAGACAATTTAACTTATGGGTAGGTATTGGGGGCTAGGAAGCATGCCCTAAAGTGGGTGGGGTCTTTATAAGTGGCATTCCAAATCCTCCATAGATCACTTTGATTAGGTTAATCAAAGGAAATGGCGTTCACCATGTTGATCTTGTTAGTGTTGTGAAGCTATCTTTTTTCTACACCACATAGTCTTGTATTATGTCAAAGCCTTATAATCCCAAGGGCACTTGCTTAATTACAACTCTAATGCAATTAAAAGGGGAAACAATGGCCACACCAGGGTCATGAATGTTAAGTACAATCCTACCCATGTTTCCTAAAACTAGTTATTGGACACTTTTTAGTAATGTCATGAGCCTAGACTGGGAAGAATCACTAGGTATCTTTTATAATTTAGATTAATATGGATGATATAATTGAGGTATTTGTTTTTTATTATATTGGTAAAACAAGTTTTGAAGGGGCCCCAAAACCCTTTACAAAAAGAAGCAGACTAAAAATAGTAAGCGAACCGACCGCCAACCAAAAGCTACATAAACAACATAAGCATAGAAAAACATAGCAAAAAAGAATAGCCCAGATTAAGTCATTTTCTTAAGGGTTTCTATTGCCTCAATTTCCTGCTTGTAGAATTTCTCATGCATCTTGGTGAAGTTTATCAGTTCTTTTTTCTCCACCTCAAACTATTTCTTTTTACTTCCCCTTGTGCGAGTTGAAGGGCCACCAGTATCCTCCAATCTGACCTTCTTACCTTTTTCTTTAGTGCCTTCCTCTTTGTCCTGTATGCCCAAGTCTTCCACATTCAGAATGTCCTCAGCTCTGAAATCTTTGAATTGATATTTTTTTAGCTCTTTGAGTTTTTTTGTCAGCATCTTCATTCCCTTTAAACTGTTCTGAATGGTTAACTTGTTGATATGCATTATCTTCTCCAAATTATTATTGACATCCATTAATTTTTCCTCCAAATACTGAACTCTCATGCCATACTCTTCCCTCATCCTTCCCATTTCGCACTCAATCTCTTCCATTTTTGGTATGGCTTCCCAGTTTTAGAAAATCAGTTTATCCTGTTCCACAACTGTGTTACCTCCTTTCCCCAGGCATTCCTGCAACAACTGAAATTTGATGTTGATTATGTTGATTTCAGCAAAGAACCATTTGGTCATCTTATGTTGAGAGTTGACAACATTTTTCACCAGTTCAAACACTTCCTCCACTTCGTCTCTGTTTTTAGCCTTGGATAACAAATCATCAAAGTCCTCTGGGAGATTGCAAGATGAATCTGGAATCTTAGGAAAACACAGGCTAATTTTGGGATCAGGTGTCTGCAAAGTTTTACCAGGGGTTTCCTTAGCTTTGAAACCACTCTCCACACCCTTCTCAACCATAACATCATAGTTCCCCTGTTTCAGGGTGTTCTTCTCTCTGCTCGGCTCAACCCCCATATCCTCAATCCCTTTCTCAGAAGACTGTTTATCCTTCTTCACCGGAATAGGATTTTTCCTTTTCACAGGTAGACTCTTCTTACCTTTTGCCACCTTGAGAGAGGCGTTAGATTCATCTCCTGTATTTGACCCATCAGACTAGAAAATATTAACTTCCCTCTTTTGAGTCCTCTTTTTGCTAGACTCAACTTCACTTTCCTCCTCTTCTTCTTCCATAACCTAGTCCTCATCATCCGAGTGGGTTTCCTCCTCACTAGACACCATACACACCTTTTTCTTGCCACTGTGCTTTTCCTTAAGCCCTTTTCTAGGAGTGTTGATTTTCATATATTCCATAATCAAAAGAATAAGGCTTTCATGCAAAATGGGCAACTTAGGGTTTCTACAATTTTCCTTTATGCCATACTCCAGCGAGGAAAGCAAATAAAATGGGATGGAGACATACATACCATGTTAAAAATGGTTGAGTAGATTAAAGTGATAGATGTAGACTGCAATGTACCTCCCATCCAACGTGATATACCTCATTATCACTTCCACCACCTCGACCCATATCGGCTCAATAGAAACGTGATTATACCCTCCAGACTAAAGCTTAACCAGTTTATCACGTTCATTGCCCTTGAAAAAATTATTTAGGGCTTCCTCACTGTATTTCCGTTCACGAAAGAATTTTTCCCTTTGGTAGATAACCCAGAGACCGAAGCTATCAGATCTTCCATAATGGCTAACTCCCAGCCATAGGTAGAGACCTTCTTGGTCTTGTAATTTTTCACAAACAACCCAGTGACATTAGGGTCAGGTCCATGTAATTTCTCCATGTAGGGAGTAACCCACCAGCCTCCATGATTTTCCACACCTTTTGTTTCTGACAGATCTCTTCGCAAGACAAAGGCTCAACTTTGTTCCTCTCACCACCCATGCTGAACTTCAAACCCCTATTTTCTTCATAGCCACCATAAAGTAGAACAAGAACAAGAAGGAATTGAAGCCTGTAATGGAAATTCTGGCCATTAATCCTACCCATAATTCGTGTAACCTGACTCTTCGTGAAAGAGTTACTCTTCAGACCCTTCAAGACCATATGATCTCTTCATTACTTCTCGAGCCTCGTACCATGCTTGCAATCATTGATAATTAGCTCCTTAACCTTGCTTGGGGTTATTTCCACATCATCCCATATGATCTTAGATTGGTTGGTAACTCCGAGGTTGGCAAATATATCTACCACCTTGTTTCCTGTCATGTCTTGGACTTTTCATATTTACGTCATTAGTTAATTACAAGTAAGATTATGGAACAATATTAGATTTACATTGGATAAGATATGTTATTGGTTAAGATTTTGTTGCCTCAGCTATATTTTGGGCTAACTTATTGATAGTGCGATGAGTTTGAGTGTTTGCAGGTCTTGTCAAAGGACAAGAGCATGGCTCAGGCAGAAGGGATCTAGCTTTTTGGAAAACATGTGTTGGGTTCTATCTGGTTCTTTCACACACGTCATGTAGTTGCACATGCATAATTGAATGGATTTTATTTCATTAATTACGAATAATCATTTTCAAATGCATGATGTGTTTTCTTAAATTAAATGTCTTTTTGAATTATGTTTCAAATGATGTTTGGTATTTAAATAAGAAAATATATATATGATTATATTTTTAATAAATAATAAAATATTGTTTAAAGATGTTTGGAAGACAATATGCTTCTTAAATTAAATAAATATAGTAAAAATATATATAAATTATGGAATGTTATTGTAATTTTCTCCTTTTGATTATTTAAATGATGATTTCAATGAAATAGTAATATAATAATAATAATAATAGCTTTATTATATTTAGAGTTTTTGAATGAAGAAATTAAACAAGTTCCTATCACTCATGCGACAGTAAGTAATAAAAGATATTAATATTATATTTAAAATAGTTTTCTTCTCAATTTTTATTGGTTGGAAATCCCATGCAAATGGAAACTTAAACTAGAGTTCTCAACAAGTTATGTAACGTGCAAACAAGAGGGGGAAAAGTTGTTAAAAGAGGGTAGATCAAACAGATGAGGACACCATGATTTGCAGTAAGGTAACAACGTTTTGGTAGAGGAGATCTTCTGAGTTTGGGTGACAGCAATTTGGAGGATTTGCAATGCGACAGGAGGAACGGCGACAACAGCTATCTCTTCATCATTGTCGTCATCTTGTTCCAGGTTATCCTCTGGTTTTTGCTCACTGTATAAATGATAGTTTTGCTGCTTGAAATAGATATTTTTTATTATATTATTGGGCGATATGTATTGGTTATTCAACCCAGATTTATGTTGGCCATCCTTACCTTGTTTTTATGGCCGTAAACTTATTTTTGGCTACCTGTGTTGCCTAGCCGATATCTTCCCAAGGCCGATGAATTTGTTTCCGTTGGTTTTTCCTTAGCTCTAAGGAACTCATTTTACCCATCCGTTGATTTCTATCTGGCCAATTCAACCAATGCTTGGGTGATCCATGAAGATCGACCCCTCTTCATGCTATCTCCAAAACGTGTTGATCTTCAGACGTCAAACAAGACTTTAGTTCTGTATCTCTCAGATCTTGAATTTAAACTAAATTAGAACCTCTTAGATCACTATTTAATCGATTGATAAAAATATCACATGACTGTATAATTTTTGCATTCTAGCTGGAAATGGATAGTAGGATACAAAACGACCTCCTTGGTGAAAGTTAACCAACCTTTAATCTTAAACAATTTATATATTCCTGTAGTAGCTTAGTTAGCTATCTTGAAGTTGAGATAAACCCTTATGATTGAAACTGGATCGATGTTTCAAAGTCCTCTAGTAAAATTATTTAATTTCTGTGTTTAATTTCTTATTGGCTGAGACTCACTTTAGGTAGAAAACGATCTGTGTCCTGATTTAAATAGTAAATCTCTGAGTTATATCGAATCATAAACTTCCTGTAGCAAAACCAGTAGTTCCTGTAGTTGTGTTAAAACCAATTTGAAACTGGATAGAATGTTATCCGAATTGAAATGAATGATAAACAAAACTAATACACTAATTAAACAGCATACTAGAAAAATCATAATCAATAAGCCTACAGATCTTACTTCTTGAATGTTGTTAAAAGAATGATTTATTTGCTCTTTATCACTGTTTTGGTTTCCTGTAGCAGTTCCTATCACCACAGCGATAGGAAGTCTGTAGTATGTTTTTCTTTTCTTGAGTTTTAAATAAACCTCTTGTCACTGAAATGACAAGAAGGCAGACCTGAGAATCAAATTTATTATTATTGAAAGAATTAAATGACTGAACTAGTGAATTGCTTCTTAGTATATTACATGGATTGGATGTTTTGGGAAATTAAAAGAATTGATTATTAAAACTTGTACTTCTAAATTAGTAAAATAAAATAGAAGTTTGCATTCCCTATGTTTTGTTTTTCTTTATTGGGTGTTGTTGGAAAGATTGCCTTCTGGGACAGGTGTCGAGTATGGAATAACAGGGAAGTAGGTTTTCTTTTTCAAAACCTATATTCCATTATACGGTTAATGCTTTGGCCAAAGCTAATGAGATGTTGAAATACACATGTATACCATTACAAAATAAATGGTTTGATAGCCTAGTTTCATTTATATATTTCCCTTCCATATTCTATTGATGAGATGATGCATTCATGATAGTAATGCATGTAGATTGATAGACACACACCAGATTCCACCCTGCATATGTTTACAGATTACTAGGATCTTTGAGCAGGGTCGGGCATCCTTTAGTTTGAAGGATACCGGGGAAGCACAAGCTTCATGGTTGGGCAGAAAAAGTACCTGAACCATGTTCTTGTCCTTTGATTCAGCAGATGGCCGGTTGGTCGATGGTGGTCGAGAACTATTTGTCAGATTTTTATGATATTGATCACTTTGTACTTCTATTATTTCAAAGATTTGTAAGGCTTGATGCCAACATTTGACACTTGTAATATAATTAAATTCTTACATACTCTGTAATAGACTTCAGATGTATACATATGTATTGTAATCTGATTATACTTTAAACTTATGAATTCAAAGATTGCTTGGACTCTTGAAAATATCTTAATGACTTTTCTTCTGAATGATAAACAGAAGTTAATTTACCTTACTATAATTTACTTGCAGTAATTCTATGTTTTACTTCAGTTTTTAATGATGGTGATTAGATGGGTACTTTACATTTCCTTTGCGAAAGATATGTGAGATATAAGTTTCATCAAAGGTCCCTAAAATCTTAATTGCATCTTCAATAAGGGCCGCTATAGACCAATTAAGTTTTAGGGAATTCTTAAGGCAATCGATAATGTTATTAGAATCCCCTTCCACCCAAACTTTTCTGTACCCCTTAGCATGAGCAAGAGCAATAGTGTGATAGGTAGCCGCAACTTCGGCGAAGTGGTTCATCTAGGTACCCAGAGGGAGTGCACAGCTGCTAAGAACCTACCAAGATCATCTCTCATCACTCCGCCACTAGCAGTAGCTCCGAGATTCCCTTTCACTACCCCATCAAAGTTAATTTTGATCCACCTCTTAGGAGGCAGCTTCCACACCACTTCCCCGCGGGGTTGTTTCATATGTTTAAAAGGTGTGGAAATATCTTCCATGATATTCCAATTTTTAGATATTTCAATCTCCACCTGTGACACCTCTAACTTGTTTCCTTAAGATAATTGCTCTTCAATCCTTTAAAATTTTCCTTGATGCATCTGACCACCTTGAAAAACATTTTTTTTTAATCCAAGCTGATCTCCCTAAAAACTTGATGCAGGAGCATCCCTAGTTCAAGAGCAATCTTGCATCAACAAAAAAAAATTACATTTCAGTTTGTTTGCATTTCAGCTCTTTTCATTTTTTTCAGTTCAATTCAGGCAATTCAGTCAGAAGCAGTTTTAGCTTGTGGTCCAGTTTTGGCATTTCACACCTTGCGGATCTGGACTTAGCATCTACATTCATTCATCTACATCATATCAAGAATCCAGAGCATTTGGATCAGTTACTGGAAAGATATCGCTATCAGAAGATCAACTGTTTTCTAAGAGCAAAGCCTCCTGACAGTCTCAGACAAATCAGCTGAAGAAGAAGGCTTGTGGATCATTCCTTGACTTACGGATCCTAATGACACATCATTCAATGATCCTTGGTTTGTGGCCGACCCTTCTTGGAGGTCCGCACGTTGTTCCATTCATTTGAGGAAGTGTTCTATGCATTTAGGTCTGACCTATCTGTGTGTACACATTACATCTCTTCTTTGGAATTTGCAATCTTCCTTGGCCAACGCAGAGGAATCTATTGGTCTGGATTAGATATATATTGATGTAATAGACCCTTAGGAAAGTAGTTCAGAAGTTATCAATAAGTTCATAGTTTAGATTTTGTGCGAAGGAGCTTCAAAGCTTTATCTTGCGCATGCATGTAATTAGGCTTGTGAGCCCTAACTGTAAGCCCGCATGTTGTCAGTCGATCTTTATTTGAATTCTATGATATACTGAATGACTAAATCTACATTTGCTTTATTTCTGGAGTTGTTTCCATTGTGTTTACTCTTGATGCATGGTCTGGACAGTTCATTCTGTGAACCCTCCAACCGTGACTGCACCAAGTGGTACCAGAGCGAAAGTTTGAATCTTTGGGAGCGAATTGAGTGAAGTTGGCAAGGGAATTCCTTAAGATCTTGTTGTAAGAAGATTGTCGATCCGAGGTAGGTTAATTGTACGCAACCGATCGCCGATTGAGAGGCAGTTGTCGCTTGAAGCCCGATCGCTGACTTGAGGTAGTTTGCACTTAATCTAAGGAAGAATGTCGCCGAGGAGAGTTGTTGTTGTTGGTATAATGGCTAATAGAATGGATGAGATGATAGAATTGATGAGAACAATGGGAATTCAATTGGATTTTGTCAAAGAAGATAGGCAAAGAGGATTGACACTGAGACCTAATGTTGAAAGTGATGATGAGGAAGAATTTCAATCTGTTGAACAAATTGGCGAAACCCTAGGGGGTGATGAAGAAGAAGAATCAGATTAAGTAAAGATGCTGTGAGCTATTTCAAAGATTGGAAAGAGACCTAGAGTTGATGTGCCTAACTATACTGGTAATTTGAACCCTGAAGAATTGATTGACTGGATAAATGACATGGAAGAATACTTTGAATATGAGGAAATTGAAGATCCAGAGAAGGTGAAATTTGCAAAGACAAAATTGAAAGGACATGCTACTATATGGTGGAAAGAAGTTCAGTTGGAAAGAAATAGAAGAGGAAAAGAAAAGATTACAAAGTGGGACCAGATGGTGACAAAGTTGAAGAATCAATTCATACCTGCTGACTATGAGTTGGAGCTGTTGAAAAGATTGCAAAACCTAAGACAAAAAGAGAAATTTGTGAAGGAATACACTGAGGAATTTCATAAAAAGATCATAAGGACAAGACATAGTGAAGAAAACAAGGAGAAAGTGGCTAGATATATCAATGGACTGAGATTGAACATTCAAGAACTAAGCTTGGTAAGGATGACATCTTTGGAAGAAGCATATCAGTTTGCCCTGAAAGTTAAAGAGAGGCTAAATAAGAGACATGATCAGAGACAGAGAGGCAGAGGAGGTAAATTTCAGAGAGATAGAACATTTTTTGGAGGAGACAGATCATATCCGAAGCAGAACAAGTTTGACAGTACATTTAAGGAGGACAGAGATAACAGTGCTTACCGGAGAGATGACATAAATTTTTACCAGAGAGGAAACCCTAGTGCATACCGGAATGAAGGATACAGAAGAGAAGGAAGAGGATTTGATAAGAGAACATTCAGAGGTACTTGTTTCAAGTGTGGAGGTGAAGGACATAGAGCATTTGAATGTAATCAGTGGTGTAGGAGCACCAAGAGATTTATGTCTTGTTTTTTATCTTCATTTTGTTTGTTGGTTTCATAAGGTCCTAGAGACCATTCTCGTGATGTAATAAGGCTATGATGCCATGTTGTAAAGGACCATGTCCAAATGTCTATAAACTACTATCATAAAGCCATAAAAGGCAGTCATGTAAGTCTTCATGTTTATAAGCCTTGTTAAGGCATGTCAAGGAGGATAAAGTGGTGTCAAGGAGCCTAAATACCCTGTTCAAAGTCTAATCACATAGTAGAGGTGTTTGAAGAATCATAAACACCAATTGTCTATGCAAACCAACTAAGGATTAGTTGAAGATTGCAAACTGTTCAAAAACTGCCAAAGGAATTTGAAGTAGTTATGGCTCCTAAGATCGACCAAAACTACTTCAAGGAAGTTGCCAAGAGGTATGCAGGTCTATATACCCTTGGACATGATCATTGTATGCAAGGAGGAGAAGTGAGAAGCAATAAAAACACCATTATCTTCTGTCCATTTGTGATTTTCTAAATTTTTCTATGTTTCATGTAGAAACAGTCTGTACACCTCTATAGTACGGCCTTGGCATAAGTTCCAAATTGTTGGAAGGTGAAGTGTATTGACTTACCTTTCATTCAAAAGTGATTGGAGACCATGAATTTACATAGTAGACAATTGGTATACATTTTCCTTGAGACTATTTTTTGAATTTTCTATTTTCATTGAAGAAAAGTGCTGCAACAATCTGTACCATTACATTGTACGGCATTGTCATGAAACTTGGATTGGTTGGTAATGTAGTATGATGAAGTGACTATCAATTAAGATTGGTTTGGGCTCTTGACATTGGAGATGAAGCAATCTACAACCCATTGATTTTGGACTATTCTTTACAAGAATTCTAAATTTTCTGGAAAATTTGCTCTTGCAGACCGTACACTGAGAAGGCACGTTGAAGGAACCAAAGGTGCATTTTTGGGAACAACAGAGAGTAGAAGCCTAAAACCCACAAAATCCTTTGTTTTAGCATGCATTCTAATTGTTCAAACCCTGGGTTGAGTTCTGGGCTTGCATTTGAAGGTACCCTCTTTGTAATTTTGGCTTAATTGGGGCTTTAGGTCACTGATAGGGGTTATTGGTTGAGATATTCCGTCCAAAACAACCTATGCTAAGTTTGGGATATGTGATAGAGGGCCATAATGGGTATCTATTTATTGTCTAAGATCTGGGTTTGGAGGTCTGAGTCAAAAGTTATTAGGACTGTTGTCATTTTGGAGGGCTACAAGCCATTTTGGGGGGTTTGTGAAGGAAGTACCAATCCTAAGTCTTGTCTGACTTGGCCAATGGATGGAATGGGTCCCCTAACATCCCAAACCAACATTTCCATGATGATCCTTGAGTTTCTTTTTTTTGTTCCCACTTTTGTGTAAAGATCTTTGTTTTTGGGCTTGTAGGTGAAGTAGAACATTGCCTAGTTTGTCTATCCTTTCCCATCCAATTTGTCTCTACATCAATTAGGGTAGTACAAGTAAGAGGAAAAAAAATGGTGGAAGGACAGCCTATGTTGAAGAAGAACCTGTTGGATCACCTAGTTCAGTTGGCAACCTGGAGAAAGGAGAATCACTTGTGATGAGGAGAGCATTATTTCAAGTAGAGACAAATGAGGAACCACCGCAGAGAAAGAGTCTGTTCAGAACCAGATGAAAATCAGGAGGTAAGTGTTGTAAAGTTGTGATTGATAGTGGTAGTTCAGATAACCTAGTTTTAGAGGAGATGGTGACCAAGTTGAAGTTGGAAAGATTGAAACACCCTAAGCCCTATCAGATAGCATGGATTCAGGATGATCATAAGGTACTGGTGAGTGAACAATATTTGGTGAAATTTCATATTGGATCTATCATGATGAAGTCTTGTGTGATATTATGCCTATTGATGTTTGTCATATCTTGTTGGGTAGACCTTGGCAGTATGATAGAAAATGTTACATCCCTAATTTTTGTCTTGCTATGCTTTTTACTTTTACTTGGACATAAGTAATTCTATTATGATGTTTAGATTAATGACAAGGAAAGACATGGATTATATTGAATGTCATTTATGAAATTATAGAAATGATTATGTTATTATCGATTTAATACTTGCATTATGAGATTTGATTTATTTATTGAATAATGATGCACTGATCATAATTTGTTGGTTACAAGTTTGATATAGGATTACAGGTTTTCAGATGACTCTCGGAGAAAAGAGAGAGAAAGTATCTTTCGAGGAGAGAGATATAGACCTCGGGTTATGAGTGGTTTATTTGCCAAAATGAGTATGAGTGTAAAACATAATCGTGAACCAATGTGTCGTAAGAGGTAAGTCTTGTCTTGTTAGTTTACTTTTGAACCTAATCGACAGGTAGTCGATACTTTACAAATCTTTTTTTAAGTCATAGTAAGTCATCTTAGTCGTTAATAATGTTAACGATGTCGTTTGAGTATGAGCCATGAACATTTACGTTTAACGTAAAAGCTACAACGTCATTGTCGTAAAATGGTTCTCTTATTTTATTAAGTCACTTTAGGTGTTATAAACGATTCTTAATGTTAAGACGTTATCGTCAAGTTAAGATGACGTGTTTTTGTCGACGGATTGTGATGGGAGACTAGCTCAACCTGATCACATTTTCTATAATCCTTTGTGTTAGTATCATCATTTTATTGATTAAAGCATAACTATCTAATAGAGGCAATGTTATGTGAATTATATTTGATATAATCATTAAGAATATGCTTATGTGTCTAATGAGGTAATACCTCATGATAGGTTATTATGGTTTATGATTGAGTGGCCTTAGGCATTTATTAAGGAGTGCCTTTAATATTAGAGTGTAATGGATCGAACTACTCTTTATGACTAATCGATTGCTCTATGTTCAGTTATTGAGTTGGCGGCCTCATTGATGAGGAGTGGTGAATAACCCAGCCACATTCACTATTTCTTCTCAACCATTTTCGCATAATTAACATATGGTGTCGATTGCACCTTTGTAGCTGGCAGTTGAGTTAGAACTGGAGACCAAAGACCATTGGTATTGAATGAGTTTTTAACTGCAATAAGTGGAGTGCTTAGTGTGACGACTCATGGATGAGTCAGTTTGAGGCTCTTAAGAAACCACAACTTGATAGTCGAGAGGCATTCTTTTAGGCGATAGGTCCTGTAGCTGAGAATAGAGGAGAGACTACGCGTGGGCCGAGAATGAATCTTACAAAGAATACAGTGTATTCTATTTGCCATCTTTGTTGTGTAAATCGCCACTTCAAAAGGTTAAAAACTTGAAAGAGGAGCAAACGTAGGTGGGAGGATCGAACTTAGGAGAGAGAGAGGATCAAATGTATGCAGAGAGAAGTATAGTGGCTAGAAAAGAGAGGGAATACACAGACAAGAGGTGTTGACCCTATGTCCAGTTTACACATTTCTGCCAGCTCATAAAACGTCCATTAACAGGTATTCCTCGGTCATGTGTTTGATAACTATGAAGAGATCGATTAATATCTTTAAGTGAGTACATTGTAGTCTCATGGTGATTGTATGAGTTTGCCAAAGAGGTTAAACCTCCTATTTTTATTGGGTAACAATCGAAAACTATTAAGTTTTGACGTAGGAAAAATGCAGATAACTTTCTAAGTAAACTATGTTGATCTATCTCTGTAATCAATGAGACTTTGAATGCAAATCATACGGTTAACACTTGGTAATACAAGTGAGTACTTTGTCATAGTATAGTGAACCGACCATTTGCTTATTTCTTTAGAAACTGATTATCATATCAATGCATAGAATGGAGGATAAAAGATCATCATAGTAAGAGATTGTCTAGCTGTTATTAGCTTTTTAAAATAGTTCTCCTATCGAATAAGTTTGTAACAAGTCATTGGAATGATTGTAAGTTAACCAAACAATAGACTCTCAAATTTTATAGAGATGAATGAACTTTGATTAATATACTCTTAAACTTGAGTAGTATAGTTTGACCTTGAGTCAGGATAAACTCATTTGAAGTATTTATCTTGTTAGATTCTATATTTATTTAATAAAAAAAGATATCCATCCATGAGAACTTAGATTCATAAGAATCTTTATTAACTATTGTATCTCATTAAATGAAAGTAACTTAGTGATATTATGGTAGATGGAAATAAGGTTTATATGGGAATCCTTAAATGCCTATTTATCATTATTATTTATATTAATCTTGGAAAGATCCAATTGAATGGAGTAGACTAAGTCTACTAGAGAATGACCTTGTAGGGAGATGTATATAGGGTATGTTTTGGTTATATCACATTACCAAAGGTATTTTACGGTCCTTTATATAGGAGTTATTATCTTTTACAAATCCATAGTATTCTTGACCTTGGTTGAGTTAAACCAAAGGTTGTTTATAAACCTTAGTCTTGAAGTTATGTGATAGGGTTATTTTGATATAATGGATTATTCAAGGGTTAAATAATACCCTAGTTTAACCTAGAAGGGTTAAAGATTATTTGATGACACCATTATGGTTATAACATGTTTTAGTTATATTATGGGGGTAGACTTTAAAGGGTCGAGAACCCTAAACAATAAATGTTTCATCTATCTTATGGAAAATAGATTTGTCATTAGTTGATAATGTTTAACCTTAGGTAGAGGAACCTATTTGTCTGGTTACAAGTCAACTTGAGATATAAGTCATAAGCCTCGGGTTTTGCAAACATGCAAGAGGTACTATTAAAGGGTTAGTCAACCATAAAGTTTATTATACCTTATTGGTCACAACTTCTCTTTACTATTACTTGTCGATAAGTGATGAATCTCAAATGTTGCAAAGATGCAAAGAGATACCCAAGAATAGATAGTCATTCCATAAGGTCTATGGAGCAGTGACAGTTTCTTATGAATCCACCTAAGTCAGAAAGACTAGGTTTGAGTTAGATAAAACTCTTTGGTTAAACCTTAACTCAATCAAATAAGGTAATTATTTATATTAAATTGTTGTGAACATTTTATAGAATTGTTATTGAAAGGACAAGTACCCTAACTATGTATAATTATTCTTACTTGTAAGAAGGAAATCATTTCCTAGACTATGATGCTTAACCTGGGTAAGGTAACCATCTTAGTCATTATTAATAGATTTAAAATTCTTATGAATTGAAAAGCCTTGGATCTCAGGTATTGCAATGATGCAATGAGAATCCTCATAAAGAAAGGTAGTCGATATGGTCTATGGAATATAGATAGTGAATGTAAACTTGTCTAAGTCTGGAAGACTATAATATTGAAATTGTCAGGACTTCACAAGTTAAATGTACTTGACCAAGTCAAACTGTAGGAATATGACAATATCCAAGTCGAGTTGGGGTGGGTGAACATTACGACCACGTTCATTGCGAACGTTAATTTATATTGAAACTATGGCCATAGTAATGCATATGTCTCTGTATGCATTGTCGATTCACTGTATCTGGATTGCACAACCTATCAGAAATCATACTTAGCTAGAGGGTACCTAGGGTTGTATGATTGATAGAGTTGTGTAGGATACAACACTATATACTCAAAAAGGCAAATTACCACTGGTCACCTTTGGTCTATATCCCTCGTGAAGGGTAGGGCCACTTTCTATGTGGAAGATGTGTGGGAGACCACTGGTCTGTGGACGGAGGTAAATCACTAGAAAGATACTCTCTCTCTAGTAGAAGACATGCCGAGGCTTGTGATAAAGATGTTAGATTTCTAGATGCAGTATATCTCTAAGACTTGTGTTTATTGAGACTATGTAAAATATTATCCAATACAGATATTTGTAATTGATTTACTTTTGTAAACATTGTACTTGAGAAAGACAATATGGTTTATTGTAATGAGAAATCTTGTAATTGTAGTTACTTGATTATATGTGAATAAAAGAAAAGTTTTCTCTATCTCATTTTTACCTTGTTAGATTACTTTATGGTAAATTTTTTGATTTTACTATGTTTTTAGAACATGGATGTTACATATGGTATCAGAGCTACCAGGTTCAACACTAGGGCTTATGAGTCCACTAGGCTTACTTGTAATCAACATTATGTGGTTAGCTAATGTTTGAATTTTCTTGTGCCAGAATGGCGTGGAGAAGAACCAAGAAAACTGTTAGAAAGTCTGTTCCCCAACATTTGTCTGAATTAGTGGTTAAGAAGAAACCTATCAAAGAGGTTGGACTTAAAGAGCATATTATTTACTCTGAAGGTGCATGGCTGGAGGATTCAGAGACTTTTGCTGATGCGCTTAAGCATATTCAGCTAGAAAGAAAACAACGTTTTGAACTGGCCAAGAATCCTACTATTTCTACTTGTGTAGTAAAAACCTAGTAAACTGTAGCCAGTCACAACATGTCACTTGAAGGTTGATGTGATGCTTCTATTTTAGGAAAAAGGTGTTGGAGGAGTATGTTAGGGTTAGCCGACAAAAGATATCAATTAAATGCAAATAAAGATTGAATAGAGGAATGGAAATACATAGAAATAATAACAGAGAGAGACAAGTTTTAACGTGGTTCACCCAAACTCGGGCTACATCCACCAAATAGAGATTCCAATATTATTATCCAATAAATCAAACCAATTACAACTAGTAATCCCTGTAACTCAATACCACTGCAAATGCTACAATACATCAATGGAAACCCTAACCCTTAGCCATTTTTATCACGACTTTTGTCGCTTACAAAATAGGGTTTTTTATGTCAGCCAATGAAAAATAACTCTCGACGCCTTAATAAAATAATAAAAAATTGTGTGAGGTTTCAGGGACGTTGCCCCCGAGCCCCCACGGGGGCGCTACCCCTCGACCCCACCCTATATCACGACAGGGAGCACGCCAGGGGAACTGCCCCCAAACCCCCGCAAGGGGCACTGCCCCTTAACCCCGTAGGAACTTGGGGGGAAATCGCGCCGATAAAAGTGGGGTTAATTTAACCTCCAAGTCTGATTAGGCTCCATATAACAATAGAGTACCTGTGTGTACATCCATCCTCTAAGTTTGTTTAATTGGAAGATCGTTAAATCGACAATGACATGTAGTCTTGTCGTATCAACTATATAAATAAGGATGTAGTTACTCCTAAAAAAAATTATAATAAAGATGAGAATGTTTTGTATCAATCTATTGATTGCTATGAGATAAATATGTTGGATATTTTAAGTTGCTTTAGATTTAGAAAATAATGAGATAACTTATTTATCTGGCATGAGAAAAATGACAACATGTTTCATATAAGAAGAAACCAGGATGAGAGTCTAGAAGAGAATAAACCCTCAGTGAATCTCTTAAACAAATTGGAGCAATCCTAACCATGTTTGTAAAAACCAAGGCGATACCTGGTATTTTGGAAAAGAAAGTAAGAGATCAAGGAAACCTTGAAGGGGGGGGGAAAGAGATTTCTCAAGGGATGAGAAAGGAAAATCACCAAGAATATAGTGTGAGTAATGAAAATCTTGAAACTATAGACCCTAAAGGAAGTAAAGGATAGGCTTGCCTTAGAATTTTTCCTAGATAGGAAGAGAGTCATTCCACCAAAGCTTGATGGAACAAGTGGTTGGAACAACTAAAAAATTTATTCCTCCTAGAGTTTTGGGATAAGTTACCTAGAAAAGTACCTTACTGTTTGACAATTATAGAATTAATGGAATCAAAGCCCCATTACAAGAATTATTGGCTAAAGGTTTGATTAGATCCGGTAAATCACCATGGGGTGCACTAGTTATCATTGTCAAGAAAAAGGACATAACTCTACAATTGTGTATTTAGTATCGTATGCTCATTAAAGCAACAATAAAGAACAAATATCTTTCACTACGTATTGATGACCTCTTTGATTAGATGTGTGGAGCTGCAGTGTTTTCAAAGATTGATTAGTGATCATTATATCATCGGTCAAGATTGAAGGATGAGGATACCCATAAAACAACTTTTTGGATTAGAAATGGGCACTATGAGTTTGTAGTTTTGCCTTTTGGAGTTACAAATACCTCTGTCGTATTGATAAATCTCATGAACAGTTTGTTTAGAGATTGTTTAGACAATATGTTCTAGCTCTTCTGGAAGTATACTTATTTATTCTAAGAATGAAGGAGAACATTACCAACATGTGCAAGTGATTCTGCAATGGTTAAGAGAAATTACAACAGCACCAATTCTATGAATTCCTGACCTTGAAGGACAGTTTGAGGGAAAAAATGATGCCTCAGGAGAAGGATTAAGGGGTGTACCTATTCATGATGAGCAAGTGATAGCCTAAGATTCAAGGTATGATGGATTTCAATTTAAGTTTGACGGACTATTGAGTTTCAGAGGAAGTATAAGTGTTTCTAATTCTTCTAAATTAAGGAATCTAGTATGGAAAGAAGTTCATACCACACCATATTATGGACATCCAGGAGTGACCAAACTTCTAGCAGATGTTAAACCTCTTAATTGCAAGAAAAGAATGAAGAACAATGTTGTGAGATTTGTAGCAAGTTGTCTGGAATGCCAAAGGGTAAAAAGCAAAACATCAACACATGTAGGATTGTTGTACCTGTTGCAAGTATAAGGTAAACCAGTGTTGTCATTGATGTCAACATACTCATATTGCTTTGACAAGAAGGATTCAATGAGCAGTGTGCTGAGGATATTGAAAAAATTAGCCTCAGTCAGGAACAGTAAAGAACAGTGATGAGAAGAAGGCAAATGTACTGTATAGGATGCGAACCGGAGGATGCGGATTAAAGGGTTTGTAGATATGGGTCTTGAGATGCTTCAGTTAAGATTTCAGAGGTTCGCATGAAGATCTGAAGGAGTTGTGGCTGTCGGTGTAGAACCGGTTCCGGCAAGTATTCAGAGGTGACAGAGGATCACAAAAGGTCCGGTGAGGTCCGGAACTGTATAATCCTAATCTGCGGATTGGAAGGAGTCTTTGGGATGTCCTTGTGATGTGCCATCTCGAGTTGTGTATGATTTGGAGGTCCGGAAGTACCTCTTGCATTATGACAGTGGCGACAGACAGTATTCTTGAAGTTCTGGATAAGGAGGATAAGAGATTTCAGTAAGTAAAGGAAATGCGGACGTACCTGGTCATTCAGGCAGGCTTGTAAAGGTTCCTGGATCATGTTGAGGTCGTGTTGTTGGTCCGCATTGACAGTAGAGCCCAGAATTGAAGATATTCTTCCGGATGAAGTTTCTGCTCTGTTTAGCCGACCGGATGAGTTGTTCATCCTGCGAATGTTCTTATGGTGGCCGACCGGATGTGTCATTCATCTTGCGGATATTCTTATGATTGATTGCTGACTTAGATGATTGTTCCTAAGTTGATGTCTTGTATAAATAAAGATTTGTGAGTTCATTTTGAAGTGTGGCTGATGTGGAAAAAGGGGAAGTAGCGAAGAGAAGTGCAGAAGGAAGAGCAGATGTTTCTGGGCTTAATGGAACTGATCCGGACATGGTAAAGATGTCATTCTCCAGTTCAAGACTGTGATTCTTATCACTTTGTAGACAGTGTGTCTCCTTGTAGGCAGTGGGCCTCTTTGTGAGCAGTGTGCTCGGGCAGTGAGCCCTAATTGGCATGTGCCATTTTGTAATTCCTTACTCTTCTAATAGAGAATAATCTTTGGGTTAATCACCCCGTGGTTTTCTCCCTTAACTGGGTTTCCACGTCAAAATACTGTGTCATGTGTTTCTTATTTCATGATGATATTTGTCTGTTTGATTCAATACTGCTTTGATTAAGAAGAAGGTTCAAAAGAAGAAATAATTAGGATAACTGATTCACCCCCCCTCTCAGTTATCAACAATTGGTATCAGAGCGAGGTTCCTCTGAAAGAAGCTTAACCGCTTGAGGAGATCTAGGATGTCGTCATACAAAAAGGATAGTCCGAAGTTCGATGGAACCAATTTTACTCTCTGGAAGGGTCGCATGAAATGTCACCTGGAATGTATGGGAAAAGCATACTTGGCCATGGTTTCAAAACCATATGTACCTCCACAAGGTGGTCCGACAACTCTGAATGAAATCACAGAAGCTGAAAACAATCTGCGGACCAAGGAAGCTCTTCTAAGCGCATTGAATGACTCAGATCTCTCAAATGTTATTGACCTACCAACTGCATATGAGATCCTGACTAAACTGGAACTTCTGTATGAAGGAGATGAGTTTGTCAAAAGTGCAAGGTTGCAAAGTCTGAAAGGGAAATTCGAAAGATTGAAGATGAGAGATGATGAAAACATCACTACTTTTATGCTGGTGGAACTCTGAATGAAAATGAGATCGTTTGCAAAATCCTTAGATCCCTTCCTGCTGCCTACAAAATCAAGGTTGCTGCAATTGATGAATTCAGAGCCCACACAACTGTCACAAGAGAACAATTGGCTGGCAAGCTAGCTGCATTTGAAATGACCGAGTTTGGAGATGATCTTCCCAAGACTGAATCTGCTTTCAAAGCCAGTGCCTATGTGAAAGGCAAACAAAGAATTGATCCGGGAGAAAACTCTTCAAGGAAGATGACATGGTATGATCAAGCAAGAAGAGACATGGAAGAAGAAGAAGCAGAAATAGCTCAACTTGAAGCCCTCATTGCAAAAAGACTACCAAGAGGATCCGGTAAGTATGAAGGAAAACTACCCTTTAAGTGCTTCAACTGCAATAAGATTGGTCATTTTGCTTCAAGATGTCCAGAAAGATCTGCAAGGTCTAATACTAACAGACAAAGGTTTCAAAAGAATTGCTATTATGTTCATGAAGAAGATGACAATGAAGGAGTAACAGATGATGAATCAGAACTAGGAAGCAAATCCAGAAATGAGTGGGTGTTTATTGCCATCAAGGAAGAAGATTCAATACTCTCTGAATCTGTCAATCACAAAGTTGTTGAAAAAGCTTTGGCTGCTCAAGTGGAAGAAAAGGATGATTGGGTTATTGACAGTGGATGTTCTCACCATATGACTGGTGACAAGAATAAGTTCTTGAATTTGGAAAGGTATGAAGGAGGAATGGTAAAGTTTGGTGACAATTCTGCTGGCAGAATCAGAGGGAGGGGAACTATTTCCTTTGATGGAAAGAGCAAAACAGGTAATGTACTATATGTTGAAGGATTGAAGCACAATCTTCTCAGTGTTGGTCAGTTAGTAGACAAAGGCTATGATCTTCGGTTTAAGAATGGAAAATGCAGAATCTTTACAAGCTCTGGAACTGAAATTGCATCCGGTACTCAGACAAAAGGTAATATCTTTCATCTGGTTGGTTCAAATAAAAGTTGTTTGTTTGTTCAAATTGATCAGAGTTGGTTATGGCATAGAAGAATGTGTCATGTAAATTTTGATAACATCATCAAGATAAGCAATACTCAGGCTGTAAGAGATCTTCCAAAATTGATGAAACCTACAAATAGTTTGTGCAAAGAATGTCAGCTAGGTAAACAAAGCAGAGTCTCTTTCAAAAGCAAAGATCAGTCTTCTACCGGATTGTTGGAATTAGTACATACTGATCTCTGTGGTCCGACAAGAATCAAGAGTCTGCAAGGTGATAGATATTTCATGTTGTTAATTGATGATCATTCCCGGATGATGTGGGTTACCTTTCTAAAAGAAAAATCTGAAGCATTTGAGAAGTTCAAAATCTTCAAAGCTTTGGTAGAGAATCAAACCGGATTAAAACTAAAGTGTCTAAGGTCTGATAGAGGTGGTGAATTTACATCTGGAGAGTTCATTGACTATTGTGAGAAGCAGGGTATAAGGAGACAATTGTCTGCTCCTAGGACTCCACAGCAGAATGGAGTAGTTGAAAGAAAGAACTGGACCATCCAGGAAGCTGCCAGGACAACGATGTTGGAAGCAAATGTTCCTCAGATGTTCTGGAAAGAAGCTATCAGCACTGCAGTCTACACTCTAAATCGAGTTCAAATCAGAAACAATACCGGTAAGACCCCCTACGAACTCTGGTTTGGCATCACTCCCACTGTGAAATATTTCAGAGTATTTGGTAGCAAGTGTTATATCAAAAGAGATGAAGATCTAGGAAAGTTTGATGTTAGAAGTGATGAAAGAATTTTCTTGGGCTACTCCACTCAAAGCAAAGCATACCGGTGTTACAATAAGAGACTGAGGAAGATGATAGAAAGCACTAATGTGAAAGTTGATGAAAGAATTGAGAAGCCCTCAAGATTTTATGAATCTGATGAAGATGACCAAGACAGTGTTCAAGGAACTCAATCCTCTCCGGTAAGACAGAGTCAGCCTGATCCGGCAAATCAGGAAGAAGAGATAGGTTTGAATGAGCCTGATCAAGAAGTAGCAGTGCAGGATACTCCCAAAATTCCAAGGTATGTGACACTAAACCACTCTGAAGATCAGATCATAGGGGACAGAAGCAAAGGTGTGCAAACTAGAAGGAATGTTGCTCAAAATCAGGATGAATGTTGTCTGATTTCAAAGATTGAACCTAAAACAGTAAATAAAGCCTGCAATGATGAAAACTGGACTAAAGCAATGAAAGATGAATTAATGCAAATTGAGAAAAATCATACTTGGGATCTTGTTCCCAGACCTAGAGACAGGAATGTGATTGGAACCAAATGGGTCTTTCGGAACAAATTAAATGAAGCTGGTAAAGTAATCAGAAACAAAGCTAGATTGGTCTGCAAAGGCTACTCCCAAATAGAAGGAATTGATTATGAAGAGACCTTTGCTCCTGTTGACTTTTTCCCAGACTGGATGCTTGTTCCCAAATTTCCCTACAAGGTAGCCATCAGTGATCAACAGGACCTCTGGGCCAGGGGGTCAACAGTGTAGGAGATAGACTCTATATTTTATCTCCTCTTCTTCTTCAGGCTCTGCAAGACCTAGGGGGGTATTCCCTATTCAACATCCATGAGGATATGCATACAAGGCTGGGATGCTGACAGAAAGCAGATAGTCCTCTTGTAAGTAGACCAAAACTGAAAGATAAGGGCAAAGGGGCTAGCTTTGGGCCTATTTGCAGTTGTAGACAGAGGACTGAGGTTCCTAAAACTAACTCTAATGTCCTAATGTTGGTTTTAGATTTTGCTTTGGAGTTTAAGTGTGGATGCAAAGCTGGATATGGTTATAACACAAAACAAAGCATGATTGGTGCCTATCCAGGGCCTGGAGTCAGTAGACATACACCTGTGAATGATCAGCATGAATAGCTAAAACTGGATTTCAAGGGGACATATGTGTGATACCTGCCTTACAGGCATCTCCCAGTACAAAGTGTTAGGTTATCTCTACTTATGGTATCCCTACTGCAGTATACCCTTCCCAATGTTCAACCTGAAAACAGTTTAATCTACCCCTTGAGTAGAAGTTAAAAGATCAGACAGACAGCATAGGAAGTCTCTGCTCTAGAATCCGAACATTACCAAACATCCAGATTCAAAAGAAGAGTACATGCAATACTGGAGACAGAATTAACACAACACATGCCAAACAGCATTTCTCATATAAGTTTAATCATGAAATCAGTGGGTTCATGCCAAAAACAAACAACAAGAGATACATAAACTCACAGGTAAGCAGTACAGAGCAACCAGATCAGCTTGTTATGCATTACAGAGCCAAAATCATCAACTTTCAACCACCACCAATGAACAACACAACCTGCTTATAACAGCCAGGTAGGTGCTCAGCAATTAATTACAATGTTGACCAAAATCTCGCCAGATACACGGTATCATGAAAATGGCGCTCAAACACAACCAGATTGGCGCCCAAACTTGAATGCAGCAAGTAGGGGAGGAGACAGGAAGATTTCTCGAGCCCTGCGCCATCATCCGCTGATTGACACCTTCAGTCGGGTACAAGATCGACCCACGCCATCGCCCATACCTCTGCAACAATCGCCATTGATGGCGCACCAACCCGCGGCCTCGGGAAGAACATCAAACAGTCGATCGCAATCACTTCCTGCCGAGGTTCATCATCATGATATTTCGAATATGCAGGATAACATTATCCCACATGCACCCCGCGGTGACCTCAATAACACTTTATATACTAGGTCATGAGCATATATCATGTCGGCGCTTTTGCTCCTAGCGACACTAGTATAGACCTCATCATCATCATCCTCCAGCAGCATGATATCCTGTTGTTCGAAATATCACCCTGACGTCATCATGATATTTGAAATATAACCTTCATGATAATCGGCACAACCTGATCCTTCGGAGGAACATCCTCCTGCTGAGCTTAAACAAAAAGTCTGGCCGATGAACGTCCTGATGACGTCATCATCATATACTGCTGACATCATCATCATATCTGCCTACTGCGCACCTCCTCATATCCGGATGACATCATCATCATGTTTGCAAATATCAGGAGGTCTCTTCAAGATGATCAGTGTTAGAAATATGACCCCCGCGGACCTTGATGACGTCATCATCATATTAACATCATCATGATATTCGGAGGACAACCAGATATTTGGAAATATCCTCCTGATGTTCAAATATCAGGTTGCACTGTAGCTCCTCTATAAGATCGGGGCGATAACTGAATATGATGATGTTGCTTGAAAAGATCACCCCCAGTAGATAATGCGCGAAGCTAGCAGGCGGATATCTCCCTAATATTAGCATCATCATGATGCTCGAACAAACAAACATATATCCGGGTGATATGAAAATATCACCCCCTCCTTCAGAATATCATGATGCAGATAGGCAGAGAAAAAGATATCACCCTGAGATAAGGATGACGTCAGCATCATCAGGATGAAGAAACAACGAACAAGAAGTGATACAACATCATCAGGATGATATTGACTAAGATCATCCTGACGTTCAAAATATGATGACCCTAGTGAATATCGGGTCGCACTTAGAACTCTTCAACAGCATCATCAGGATGATATTAACCAAGATCACCCGATGATAAAAACATCACCCCGGCGAAATACATGAAGGCAGAAAATATGATGACCTCCGCAAGCAGCAGGATGAAAACTGGAAATATCATGATGATGACGACCCTTAAGAAAAAAACAAGTTGTGTCGAGCACTTAGAGAATAACCCCTTCAGGATACCGGGGCAACATCATCATGTTTGAGCAAGGTGATAAATGAAAGATCACCGGATACTTTGAAAAATCACCCTCGCAAGCAGATGAGGGCGCACTGTAGCTCATCAGTATCATCAGGATAATAAGAAAACATCACCCGACAGTTGAAATATGATGATGACGTTGAAAAACAAGTCGACGAGGAACATGATGATGCAGATCATCATCGAAGACAAGATGATGCTGATGACCTCCTCCTCAGGAAAATATGATGCTGCAGTTGAAAAATGCTGAGGAGGTCCAACACTTAGAAAAAATGGGCAAGAAGATAAAGGCTTCAAATGAAGAAACCTCCTGATCATGACAAATCAACCCCTGGTCAAAATGAGTGTCAACAGTGGCTCCGAATGGGGACGTGCAGGTGAAAACCTGCAGCGAGAACCAGATCTCCGGGCAGACCTGACAAAAAGCCAAAAAACAAGAGCTGTACAAGGCATTTACACTACATACATATTTTACAAATGTGCACAGTAACCAGATATTCATGCAAAATAGAACTTAAGGAATTGGCCATGCACAGGCAATTCCAGAATTTCACCATCTAGGGCCTGGAGGAAATAAGAATCCTCCCCATGAGTATTGCAAACCTGATATGGGCCCATCCACAAGGGCTGAAATTTACCATGTTTACCCTTTTCCTGATCCTTAGCATTCCAAATAAGCACCAGATCATTGACTTGAAACTTCCTTTTTGTAGTTCTCCTGTCAAACTGATATTTCATATCCTGTTGTCTTTTGAGATTGATCTGGTGGGCTCTCCTTCTGTCTTCATCCAATGCAACCAGCTGATTCACTCTTTCTGTCATGGGATCTTCAATGTCCTCATCATTTTCCTGAATGAATCTGTAAACTGGTAGGAGATTATTTATGGGCAGTCTAGCTGATGCACCATATACTAGCTCAAAAGGTGACTTCCCGATAGCCCTTTTCACAGTCACTCTGTCAGCCCATACTGCTAAATTCAACTTTGAGTCCCAAGCTCTCTTGTTCTTGTCTAGTATCCTCTTGACAATTTTCATGATGCTCCTATTGCTTGATTCTGCTTGACCATTTCCTTGTGGGTGATATGGTGATGTATATGACAGGCTTATCCCATACCTGTTGCAAAAATCAACAAACTCACCTGATCTGAAGCACATAGCATTATCAGTGATTATTTTAGATGGTACTCCAAACCTGATGATGATGTTCTCTAGTATGAAGTCTGTCACCACCTTACTTGTAGCTCTTTTAGTTGGAATGGCCTCAATCCATTTGGTAAAGTAGTCAGTTGCCACCAAAATCCAACTGTGTCCCCCACTTGATTTGTCTGCAATTTCCCCTATAAAATCAATTCCCCATTGCTGGAATGGAGCATCCACAGGTGCAGTTCTGAGGGGTAAAGCACCATGATATCTCAGCTTTCCTGAGAATCTCTGGCAAGGGTCACACTTCCTTACTAACTTTTGTGCATCTGAAAAGAGAGTGGGCCACCAATATCCTGCCCTGAGAATTTTATGAGCTGTTGTTTGGGCAGTATAATGGCCACCACATAATCCTTTATGCATGTCAATCAAAATATTGTTAGCCATGTTCTTATCCACACATCTCAGCAGCACACCATCAGGATTTTTCCAGTACAGCTCACCTTGAACAATGACATACCTGATTGCATGTAGCTTTAGAGTCCTCTTTTGACAGTCACTGAAATGGGAAGGACAATTCAGATTTTGCAAATAATAGACAATATCCTTGTACCATTCAGATCCTGATACACTTACATTCTCATCTTGGACTGCATTAACTTGGCATGCTTCCAAGTTTGATTGTGCCATCATCTTGGCTAACCCTTGTCCCCTTATCAACTTAGTAACTTGTATGTCTATGTTGAATTCCTGCAGTTTGTTTATCCATCTGCACCTTCTTCCAGTCACCTCCTGCTGAGTGAATATGTCTTTGACTGCAGCATGAGGTACATATGCAATGATATATGACCCTACCAAGTATGGTCTGAAACTTTTGATGGCTCTAACAAGTGCATATGCCTGCTTTTCCATAATATCATACTTCAATTCAGAGGCCTGCAGGGACATACTGAAGAAGGCGATGGGCTGTTCAAAACCATCTTCATTTTTCTGTAACAAACATGCAGCTACAGTATGAAAGGAAGCAAATGAGAACACTTGGAATGGCCTAGAAAAATTAGGAGATTTAAGAACAGGGGCCATCTTTATTGCCTCTTTGATATTCTGAAATGATTCTGTTGCTTCCCTTTCCCAGTTGACAGTTGCATCCTTCTTCATCATCTTGGAAATGTTCCTTGTGATCTCTGCAAAGTTGGGAACAAATCTTCTGACAAAGTTTACCTGTCCAAAGAAGGACTGAACTCCTTTCACAATTTTTGGCATTTGGATCCTGTCAATGGCTGCCACTCTCTCTGGATCTATCCTGACTCCATCCTTGGAAACAATATGTCCCAGAAGCTTTCCTTCAACTACTCCAAAGGCACACTTCTTTGGGTTTAGAGAAATACCATATTCTAGTGCTCTTATAAAAATCTGCTCCAGATGCAAACAGTGCTGCTCTTCCTTCTTTGAGTAGGCAGTCAAGTCATCCTGATATACTGCCAGGATTGAATCAATTAGCCCTGCAAAAGCAACATCCATTGCTCTTTGAAATGTAGCACCTGCATTTGTTAGTCCAAATGGCATTCTAACATACACATACGTTCCCCATGGAGTGGTAAAGGCAGTCTTATATTGTTCTGATTCCTTTACCTTTACCTGATTATATCCTGAAAATCCATCCATCATGGATAGGAGTTCACAACCAGTCACTTTCTGCAACATAGCTTCCATATTAGGTAGTGGATAGTTATCCTTCAAAGAGGATACATTCAAGTTCCTGAAATCAACACACAACCTAATATCACCATTCTTTTTCCTGACTGGGACAAGGTTAGACACCCAAGTTGAATGTCTGATGGGCACAATTATTCCAGCATCCCTGAGCCTTTTGAGTTCTTCCTGCATCTTGGGAGCTAAGGTAGGATTTATAGGCCTTTGCCTCTGTCTAAATGGCTTAGCTTCAGGCTTCAGTGGGATCTCATGCTGGAATAAGTCTTCTCTATAAGCTTTTAGGTCCTCATATGACCAAGCAAAAACATGTTTATACCTTTTTAGCAATGCAATCAGCATACTTCTTATGTGTGGTTTGAGCTGTTTGCCAATATATACCTTCTGAGGGGCCTGAGATGTCCCCAAATTTATTTCTTCTAAATCCTCCTTATTTGTGGGGGATGTCTTTGTGACCATTTTGTCTCTACTGTCAAAGGCTCTTTCCAAAGCCACTAACCCTCTAGGGATCTTGTTAGTCTTCAACTGAATGATCTCTTTCCCTAAAAGAGTTTCTTTTCCATCTACAGTCTCTACAAAAGCTTGGAAATCAATTTGTTGATTCTCGTAATCATCTATGCAGTGCAAAAATGTCAGCAAATCCCTATCATCATTAAAAACTTGCCAACTGCATATGTTTTCTGGTATGGCAGGCCTAATTTTAACCTCTACATCTGTGACACCTGACAGAGTGATGTCATCCGGCCTTATTGCAACATTGGCTAAGAAATCAGCCATAACATTTTTTGACCTTTCTACCCAGCCAATTGAAAATGCATCAAAAAGTTCAATAGTATCCCAAACAGCATGCTTGTATTGCTTCAGTCTTTTATTCTTTGCAGCATACTTATTTCTGATTTGGGATACAATCAGCTCAGAGTCCCCAAATACTCTTAACATCTTAATCCCATGTTTGAGAGCAATATTCAGGCCTAAGAGTAAAGCCTCATATTCTGCAATATTATTTGTGCAATCAAACCTCAGCAAGAAAGAGAATTTGAGGAGCTTACCAGTTGGAGACAGGAAAACAACTCCAGCTCCAGAGCCTTCTTTTGCACAAGCTCCATCAAAAAACATGGTCCATAACCCTTGCTGATCCAGCTCTCCAGCACAGGCATTTTTCTTTTTGTCTTCTGCATCATCTGAGACAACCTTGAAGTTATCACAGTCAGTGTCTACAAAGCATATCTGTTCATTTGCTTCTTGGTCTTCCACTGTCTCTGATGATCTTTGCTCTCTAATTAGCTTGACATCCCTGCCATTCATCGGAATCATGGCATATGATAGGTCCAGCTGCATACTTCCACCAATTAGTGCTGCCCATCTTCTTGACAGCAGCATACCATACTGTGGCTTGATGTCAACCACTGTTATATTCATTTTGTATCTTTTTTCAGGAAATGCTGCCAGCTTGAAATCTACATCCTTCATGATTCCAATAACTGGTACCTCTCTGGCATCCATAGCATAACATTTCCCACATGCCTTGTCAATCTTTAATCCAGTTTGTTGCATAATAGCCAAAGGCATGACATTTGTAGATGCTCCAGAGTCAAGCATACAATTTCTAATTATTTTACCATTTATAACCAGGGAAACATAAAATGGTTCCACCTGTGAAGGACACTTTGTCATGGTCATTCCTAAATAGACTTCAGGAGTCTCATCTTCTTCATTACACATGACCTGTTTCTCACCCTGGGTCTGATCATTTTGCTTAACTTGAAAAGGTACCCCTGAGATTAGGGATATTGTCCTATTCTTGATCTCTTCTACTTTCATGAGTTCCATAAGTGGAACAGAGACCTTTACCTGAGTGAGGATCTGGGCTATATCAAATGGAGCACAGTTTTGTACAACAGTTGTAGCTTGCTCCACAATCTTGCTTTTATCCTGAGCTGATTTAGTTTTCATTTTCATAGTTCCCGGATCATCATTCTTGTCTTGGGAATCTCTACTTTGATCTTCAGCCTGAGGGGTTTTATTTTCTGGTCCTTGAGATTCATGACCTGTTCTGTATCTAAAGTTCTGCCTGTTATTTACCCACTGCCTTTTTTGTGGTTCAGTTCCTTTATGACCATGCACCAGCTGACCTGCAGAAATATCCTCTGGCTGATGTGAGCTGCCAACGTGATTTCTACCTCTGAGATTGTAGTTGCTCTTAACCTGAGCAACTGCTGCAGCTGTGAAGGCTCTAATCTCCTCATCAGAAGGTCGTTGTAGGTTACTCAGAAAATTGTGTGAGTTCTGAGCATACACATAATTATCTTCATCATCTTCATCATATGGGGACTGTTGGCAGGCCTGAACTTGATGATCTGTATTGTCATCAGCATCATAAAGAGTATATCCGTTGCCTATAGACATCATGTTAACATCATCATCCTGCACATGATGTGGCTCATTGCACTCATTACAAGATGTAGCATTATCATACAAAGATTGGGCAATCATGCACTGTGACTGTGAATGTGGCATCTGACAGATTATACACCACGGAGCATCATCAGCAATATTTATAGTTTTCTTCAGGGGATCAGGAGTTTCCTTGGCATGTTGAGCCCTCTGATTTGTGTTGTTACGTTGATATACAGGCTTACCATCATGCCAATTGGTGTTATAAGGCATATCATGTAATGATGGCCTCTTTTCCTGCCTTTGATAGACTTGCCTATCAGGACCCATCCCTTTTTCATTTCTAGCTAATCTATAGCTTAGGTCCTTAACAACATTTGCCAGTTTGTCTATCTTATCTTCAGGAGCAGATGTATTACCTTGAGTGTTCTGAGGCTTGTTTGGATTCTGCAGAATTTTTACATCATCCCTTCTATTTGTCTTGCCTGATGCTTTCCTATTGTTTTCAATATTTACTGCAATTCTGAAAGCATCCCTGAGCGTGGCAAGACCTTTATCTCTTAGTCCATATGCAGTCTTTGCATCAAAGGCATTGATGTACAAAATTATGCACATAGGTTCATTTGGCCTCATATGATGTGGCAATTTGTTCAACACTTTAGTAAATCTTGCATTAAAGTCTGCAACCTGCTCATTTGACCCTTTGGTGATGCTGGTGAACTCATTTACAAAGAAGCTAGGGTCAGTTTTATCACCATATTGCTCCTTGAATATCCTCTTAAAATCATCCCATGATGAAATACTCCGGTCAGGGAGATTCCTGTACCATTCTCTTGCCTCATCTATTAAGGATTGCATGAATGACTTCATGAAAACATCCTCATGCTCAACCTCAAAATTATCCATGACATTTTGAAAGGCCTTTAGATGATCTTCTCCTGACACTGTGTTGTTTCCTGAAAACTTAGGCACTTGCAGCCTCAGATGCTTATCAATAGGGTTAGGATACCCAGGAATACCATCAAACACCAGCTGTCTGAATCTGTCCAACTGCATGGGCTGTCTGTTTGGCTGATTAACATTAACATTTCTATTTGCATTTTGGTTTCCTGCATTGTTCAGTGGTATCCTAGCATCATTCACATATTGTCTGTCATCATGATGCTGATGTTGCACTTCATATCTTTGCTGATGTCTTTGCATATTTGCATTCTCTAGAGTAGGAACTGAATTATTCTGGGCAGTTCTCAAGGCTTGCACTTTCTGCTGTATATCATCTCTGATTTTCATGGCTTGTAGGTATTCTAGTTCTGCTCTTAGGCTTTTGATTTCTTCAGCTAGCTGTTCATCCTTAGGTCTGGAGGTAGATGGTCTCATGCCATTCTGGTCATCATCCTCATCATCCCTCAGAGACTCTGCCTCTTCAAACCTTTCACTTGGGTCTAGAAAGGGGCGTTCTTGGAACACCTCTGACCTCATTCTGATACTACCACCCTGTTGCCTCTCATATGCACCTTGGATATCTGCTTCTGCACTTGAAAAATAAGGAGCATGCTGTCCTGATGGCCTAGGGTTATCTTGTACCTCATCACTTTTTCTGGGGGAGCTCTCATGACTAGCTGAGACAGTTCCCTTTCTTCTATACATCATTCTTTTTGTTAATGGTAACTCTTCAAATAAAGGAGTTTGTTGGGATCTTCTCCCCTGCATATAATTTTACTTTGACCGGTTGGGAGATTACTTCGGAGTCGCCACCTATTTCTAGGAACTGTTTTCTTCTGAAAACCAGGGTTCTTTCACAAGGTTCCCCAGGGTGTTTTCTTCTGTTGCTGACTCAGATGGGTCACATATATATATCACTGGAGATGATTAGATAGCACTTTTACTCCTCAGTCCCCAGCAGAGTCGCCAATTTCTGTTGACTTTTTCCCAGACTAGATGCTTGTTCCCAAATTTCCCTACAAGGTAGCCATCAGTGATCAACAGGACCTCTGGGCCAGGGGGTCAACAGTGTAGGAGATAGACTCTATATTTTATCTCCTCTTCTTCTTCAGGCTCTGCAAGACCTAGGGGGGTATTCCCTATTCAACATCCATGAGGATATGCATACAAGGCTGGGATGCTGACAGAAAGCAGATAGTCCTCTTGTAAGTAGACCAAAACTGAAAGATAAGGGCAAAGGGGCTAGCTTTGGGCCTATTTGCAGTTGTAGACAGAGGACTGAGGTTCCTAAAACTAACTCTAATGTCCTAATGTTGGTTTTAGATTTTGCTTTGGAGTTTAAGTGTGGATGCAAAGCTGGATATGGTTATAACACAAAACAAAGCATGATTGGTGCCTATCCAGGGCCTGGAGTCAGTAGACATACACCTGTGAATGATCAGCATGAACAGCTAAAACTGGATTTCAAGGGGACATATGTGTGATACCTGCCTTACAGGCATCTCCCAGTACAAAGTGTTAGGTTATCTCTACTTATGGTATCCCTACTGCAGTATACCCTTCCCAATGTTCAACCTGAAAACAGTTTAATCTACCCCTTGAGTAGAAGTTAAAAGATCAGACAGACAGCATAGGAATTCTCTGCTCTAGAATCTGAACATTACCAAACATCCAGATTCAAAAGAAGAGTACATGCAATACTGGAGACAGAATTAACACAACACATGCCAAACAGCATTTCTCATATAAGTTTAATCATGAAATCAGTGGGTTCATGCCAAAAACAAACAACAAGAGATACATAAACTCACAGGTAAGCAGTACAGAGCAACCAGATCAGCTTGTTATGCATTACAGAGCCAAAATCATCAACTTTCAACCACCACCAATGAACAACACAACCTGCTTATAACAGCCAGGTAGGTGCTCAGCAATTAATTACAATGTTGACCAAAATCTCGCCAGATACACGGTATCATGAAAATGGCGCTCAAACACAACCAGATTGGCGCCCAAACTTGAATGCAGCAGGTAGGGGAGGAGACAGGAAGATTTCTCGAGCCCTGCGCCATCATCCGCTGATTGACACCTTCAGTCGGGTACAAGATCGACCCACGCCATCGCCCATACCTCTGCAACAATCGCCATTGATGGCGCACCAACCCGCGGCCTCAGGAAGAACATCAAACAGTCGATCGCAATCACTTCCCGCCGAGGTTCATCATCATGATATTTCGAATATGCAGGATAACATTATCCCACATGCACCCCGCGGTGACCTCAATAACACTTTATATACTAGGTCATGAGCATATATCATGTCGGCGCTTTTGCTCCTAGCGACACTAGTATAGACCTCATCATCATCATCCTCCAGCAGCATGATATCCTGTTGTTCGAAATATCACCCTGATGCCATCATGATATTTGAAATATAACCTTCATGATAATCGGCACAACCTGATCCTTCGGAGGAACATCCTCCTGCTGAGCTTAAACAAAAAGTCTGGCCGATGAACGTCCTGATGACGTCATCATCATATACTGCTGACGTCATCATCATATCTGCCTACTGCGCACCTCCTCATATCCGGATGACGTCATCATCATGTTTGCAAATATCAGGAGGTCTCTTCAAGATGATCAGTGTTAGAAATATGACCCCCGCGGACCTTGATGACGTCATCATCATATTAACATCATCATGATATTCGGAGGACAACCGGATATTTGGAAATATCCTCCTGATGTTCAAATATCAGGTTGCACTGTAGCTCCTCTATAAGATTGGGGCGATAACTGAATATGATGATGTTGCTTGAAAAGATCACCCCCAGTAGATAATGCGCGAAGCTAGCAGGCGGATATCTCCCTAATATTAGCATCATCATGATGCTCGAACAAACAAACATATATCCGGGTGATATGAAAATATCACCCCCTCCTTCGGAATATCATGATGCAGATAGGCAGAGAAAAAGATATCACCCTTAGATAAGGATGACGTCAGCATCATCAGGATGAAGAAACAACGAACAAGAAGTGATACAACATCATCAGGATGATATTGACTAAGATCATCCTGACGTTCAAAATATGATGACCCTAGTGAATATCGGGTCGCACTTAGAACTCTTCAACAACATCATCAGGATGATATTAACCAAGATCACCCGATGATAAAAACATCACCCCGGCGAAATACATGAAGGCAGAAAATATGATGACCTCCGCAAGCAGCAGGATGAAAACTGGAAATATCATGATGATGACGACCCTTAAGAAAAAAACAAGTTGTGTCGAGCACTTAGAGAATAACCCCTTCAGGATACCGGGGCAACATCATCATGTTTGAGCAAGGTGATAAATGAAAGATCACCGGATACTTTGAAAAATCACCCTCGCAAGCAGATGAGGGCGCACTGTAGCTCATCAGTATCATCAGGATAATAAGAAAACATCACCCGACAGTTGAAATATGATGATGACGTTGAAAAACAAGTCGACGAGGAACATGATGATGCAGATCATCATCGAAGACAAGATGATGCTGATGACCTCCTCCTCAGGAAAATATGATGCTGCAGTTGAAAAATGCTGAGGAGGTCCAACACTTAGAAAAAATGGGCAAGAAGATAAAGGCTTCAAATGAAGAAACCTCCTGATCATGACAAATCAACCCCTGGTCAAAATGAGTGTCAACAGCTCCCGTGGCAAGAATTGAAGCAGTCAGATTATTTCTTGCATTTGCTGCCTTCAAAGACTTCAAGGTATATCAGATGGATGTCAATTCTGCCTTCCTAAATGGTGATCTGGAAGAAGAAGTTTACATTGAACAACCGGATGGATTTCAATTATCTGACAATGATGATATGGTCTGTAAGTTAAAGAAAGCATTGTATGGATTAAAACAAGCTCCAAGAGCATGGTATGAAAGGTTGGATAAGCATCTTGTGTAGATTGGATTCAGCAAAGGTACTGCTGACAGTAACTTATATTTCAAAATTGATCATGAAAACATTTTGATTGTTGAAGTGTTTGTAGATGATATCATTTTTGGAGGAAGAGATAGTATGTGCAAAACTTTTGCAAATTAGATGAAATGTGAGTTTGAAATGTCTATGCTTGGTGAAATGAATTTCTTCTTGGGTCTGCAAATTACTCAAACAAAGAAAGGAATCTTCATTTCTCAGACCAAATATGTGAAAGAATTGTTAAGGAAATTTGGTATGGAAGATTCAAAACCAATGAACACTCCCATGGCAACCGGATGTAAGTTGAGCAAAGATGATGACTCTCCAAAGGCAGATCAGACAATGTATAGATCAATGATTGGTGGATTGTTGTATCTCACTCAGACCAGACCAGATATAATGCAGGCTGTTGGTCTTGTGGCAAGATTCCAGGCTGATCCTAGAGAATCTCATGTTATGGCAATCAAAAGAATTTTTAGGTACTTGAAAGGAACAGTTGAGTATGGTCTATGGTACCCTAGAGATCCGGATTTCTCTCTTCATGCTTACACAGATGTAGATTGGGCAGGAGATGTAGATGATCGAAAAAGCACCAGTGGTGGAGCATTCTTTTTGGGGAAGAGATTGGTTTCTTGGCTAAGCAAGAAATAAGATGCAATATCTCTGTCTACAACTGAAGCAGAATACATTGCAGCAGCAAGTAGTTGCACTCAAATCCTATGGATGAAGCAGATGCTAAGAGATATTAAAATTGAATATGTGGAGCCTATCACAATTTTCTGTGATAATTCAAGTGCAATTAATATTTCCAAGAATCCGATATTACACTCTAAGACTAAGCACATATCTATCAAGTTTCATTTCTTGAGAGAACAAGTGAACAAGGAAGAAGTCAGGTTGGAGTATGTTCCCTCCAAGGATCAGATTGCAGATATCTTTACTAAACCTCTTCCCAAGGACTCTTTTGAATATCTCCGGGAGAAATTAGGGGTCATGGCCCCTCCGGTGATAAACTAGGATGCACTGATATGCATTAGTCCAGTGGATATCACAGTCATATCTTGTGATCCGGATTGATGATGGGGAGCTGCTACTAAGGGGGAGCAGCTGGTATGATTCTGATATGTTAAAATTGCAAGTATGAGCCCTTTGCCATTGATGTCAAAGGGGGAGAGAAGACATGTGAAAAACAAGTAGCTGATGATCAAAAGAGGAGCAGTAAAATGAGGAGAAGACATGTTGCTGATAGGGGGAGAAGTGACAGAAAGGAGAAGTTTCTTGTCTTGATGGTTTTTCACATCATATGTTGCCATCAATGACAAAGGGGGAGATTGTTGCAAGTATAAGGTAAACCAGTGTTGTCATTGATGTCAACATACTCATATTGCTTTGACAAGAAGGATTCAATGAGCAGTGTGCTGAGGATATTGAGAAAATTAGCCTCAGTCAAGAACAGTAAAGAACAGTGATGAGAAGAAGGCAAATGTACTGTATAGGATGCGAACCGGAGGATGCGGATTAAAGGGTTTGTAGATATGGGTCTTGAGATGCTTCAGTTAAGATTTTAGAGGTCCGCATGAAGATCTGAAGGAGTTGTGGTTGTCGGTGTAGAACCGGTTCCGGCAAGTATTCAGAGGTGACAGAGGATCACAAAAGGTCTGGTGAGGTCCGGAACTGTATAATCCTAATCTGCGGATTGGAAGGAGTCTTTGGGATGTCCTTGTGATGTGCCATCTCGAGTTGTGTATGATTTAGAGGTCCGGAAGTACCTCTTGCATTATGACAGTGGCGACAGACAGTATTCTTGAAGTTCCGGATAAGGAGGATAAGAGATTTCAGTAAGTAAAGGAAATGCGGACGTACCTGGTCATTCAGGCAGGCTTGTGAAGGTTCCTGGATCATGTTGAGGTCGTGTTGTTGGTCCGCATTAACAGTAGAGCCCGGAATTGAAGATATTCTTCCGGATGAAGTTTCTGCTCTGTTTAGCCGACCGGATGAGTTGTTCATCCTGCGAATGTTCTTATGGTGGCCATCCGGATGTGTCATTCATCTTGCGGATATTCTTATGATTGATTGCCGACTTAGATGATTGTTCCTAAGTTGATGTCTTGTATAAATAAAGATTTGTGAGTTCATTTTGAAGTGTGGCTGATGTGGAAAAAGAGGAAGTAGCGAAGAGAAGTGCAGAAGGAAGAGCAGATGTTTCTGGGCTTAATGGAACTGATCCGGACATGGTAAAGATGTCATTCTCCAGTTCAAGACTGTGATTCTTATCACTTTGTAGATAGTGTGTCTCCTTGTAGGCAGTGGGCCTCTTTGTGAGCAGTGTGCTTGGGCAGTGAGCCCTAATTGGCATGTGCCATTTTGTAATTCCTTACTCTTCTAATAGAGAATAATCTTTGGGTTAATCACCCCGTGGTTTTCTCCCTTAACCGGGTTTCCACATCAAAATACTGTGTCATGTGTTTCTTATTTCATGATGATATTTGTCTGTTTGATTCAATACTGCTTTGATTAAGAAGAAGGTTCAAAAGAAGAAATAATTAGGATAACTGATTCACCCCCCCCCTCTCAGTTATCAACAGTACCCACGTGATATGCCAGAGTGGAAATGGCAAGTTATTAAGTATGGATTTGGTTCAAGGTCTTCCTATGTCTAGGAATAGACATGATGCCATTTAGTTGTGGTTGATAGACTCACAAAGGTAGCACATTTTATACCAGGGAATTTGATTGATGGAGCACCTGTGTTAGCTCGCAATTTTGTGCAAGAGGTGTTTAGATTGCATGGTTTTCCCGAGAAGGTTATCTCGGATAGAAATGCATGTGTAATGTTAAGGTTTTGGAAAACTTGTTCTCTATGCTAAGGACTAAAATTAATAAGAGTACAATTTATCATCCTAAGAATAGATGGTTAAACTAAGAGAGTTAACCAGGTTTTGGAAGATTTGTTTCAAACATATTGCATGGATCAACAATATAAGTGGGGAGACTACTTATCACTTGTGAAATTTTCAACAATACCTAACTTTTTGCTATTAAGATGGCTTGAATTGAAACATTGGACATAAAAGATGCCGAACTCCTATAAGTTGGGTAAGCTAGAAGATAGGATTAGCATTAGTCCAGTAATGTTGTCCAAAATAGATAAACAAATTAAGCTGATCAGAAAAGATCAGTGGAAATTGATAATAAATAGAAAAGTTATGTTGATGTTAAGCATACACTAAGACAATTTTCGGTTAGAGAAGAAAAGTTCTTTTGGGGGTCAAACCCCAGAAAAAGTTTCATAAAGTATGGAATGTATTCCAAACTAGTTCCTAAGTATAAAGGACTCTTCTAAATATTCAAGGTTATAAATTATATTGATTTCAAGAATCAATCTATTACCAGTTATTGCCAGGAGGCATAATGCTTTTTGGTGAGTCATATATAAAAAATATATTTATATAATATATGAATATTATATTCTAAGAATGTTTTATAAGTACGAAACCCAGAAATGGTTATGGTTGAGCTTCTTAAATGCTTGAAGTTCGCAAGCACTGCTTGTGTAATGTAAAGGTTATGTAGTGCTAGGTCCAATGGGATCAATATGCAAAGGATAGTTCTTCATGGGAGGATTACCATGAATTTTACCAAAAGTTTCCTCATTTATTTAATGTTGTTACCAATTGAAAACAATGAACTTGCTTTTAGTTACATTTTGATACCTTATATCATCAAGGACGATGAATCTTTAGGGGAAGGATATGTTACATCCCTAATTTTTGTCTTACTATGCTTTTTACTTTTACTTGTACATAAGTAAATCTATTATGATGTTTAGATTAATGACAAGGAAAGACATGGATTATATTGAATGTCATTTATGAAATTATGGAAATGATTATGTTATTATCGATTTAATACTTGTATTATGAGATTTGATTTATTTATTGAATAATGATGCATTGATCATAATTTGTTGGTTAAAAGTTTGATATAGGATTACAGGTTTTTAGATGACTCTCGGAGAAAAAAGAGAGAGAGAGTATCTTTTGAGGAGAGAGATATAGACCTCGAGTTATGAGTGGTTTATTTGCCAAAACAAGTATGAGTGTAAAAAGTAATTGTGAACCAATGTGTCATAAGAGGTAAGTCTTGTCTTGTTAGTTTACTTCTAAACCCAATCGACAGGTAGTCGATACTTTACAAATCTTTTTTTAAGTCATAGTAAGTCATCTTAGTCATTAATAACGTTAACGACGTGATTTGAGTATGAGTCATGACCATTTACGTTTAACGTAAAAGCTATGACGTCATTGTCCTAAAATGGTTCTCTTATTTTATTAAGTCACTTGATGTGTTATAAACAATTCTTAACGTTAAGACGTTATCGTCAAGTTAAGATGACATGTTTTTGTCGACAGATTGTGATGGGGAGACTAGCTCAACCCAATCACACTTTCCATAATCCTATGTGTTAATATCATCATTTTATTGATTAAAGCATAACTATCTAATAGAGGCAATGTTATGTGAATTATATTTGATATAATTGTTAAGAATATGCTTATGTGTCTAATAAGGTAATACCCCATGATAGGTTACTATGGTTTATGATTGAGCAGTCTTAGGCATCTATTAAGGAGTGCCTTTAATATTAGAGTGTAATGGATCGAACTACTCTTTATGAGTAATCAATTGCTCTATGTTTAGTTATTGAGTTGGCGGCCTCGTTGATGAGGAGTGGTGAATAACCCAACCACATTCACTATTTCTTCTCAACCATTTTCGTATAATTGACATATGGTGTCGATTGCACCTTTGTAGCTAGCGGTTGAGTTAGAACCGAAGACCAAAAACTGTTGGTATTGAATGAGTTTTTAACTATGCAATAAGTGGAGCGCTTAGTGTGACAACTCATGGATGAGTCAGTTTAAGGCTCTTAAGAAACTATGACTTGATAGTCGAGAGCCATTCTTTTAGGTGATAAGTCCTGTAGCTGAGAATAGAGGAGAGACTGTGCATGGGCCGAGAATGAGTCTTAGGAATAATACAGTGTATTCTGTTTGCCATCTTTGCTGTGTAAACCGCCGCTTCAGAAGGTTAAAAACTTGAAAGAGGAGTAAACGTAGGTGGGAGGATCAAACTTAGGAGAGAGAGGATCAAACGTATGCAGAGAGAAGTATAGTGGCTAGAAAAGAGAGGGAATACGCAGACAAGAGGTGTCGACCCTGTGTCTAGTTTACACATTTTTGCCAGCTCATAAAACATCCATTAACAGGTATTCCTCAGTCATGTGTTTGATAATTCTGAAGAGATTGATTAATATCTTTAAGTGAGTACATTGTAGTCTCATGGCGATTGTATGAGTTTGCTAGAGAGGTTAAACCTCCTGTTTTTATTGGGTAACAGTAAAAAACTATTAAGTTTTGATGTAGGAAAAAATGCAGATAACTTTCTAAGTAAACTATGTTGGTCTATCTCTGTAATCAATGAGACTTTGAATGCAAATCATACGGTTGACACTTGGTAATACAAGTGAGTACTTTGTTATAGTACAGTGAACTGACCATTTGCTTATTTCTTTAGAAACTGATTATCATATCAATCCATAGAATGGAGGATAAAAGACCATCATAGTAAGAGATTGTCATAGCTATTATTAGCTTTTGAAAATAGTTCTCCTATCGAATAAGTTTGTTACGAGTCATTGGAATGATTGTAAGTTAACCAAAAAATAGACTCTCGAATTTTATAGAGATGAATGAACTTTGATTAATATACTCTTAAACTTGAGTAGTATAGTTTGACCTTGAGTCGGATAAACTTATTTGAAGTATTTATCTTGTTAGATTCTATATTTATTTAATAAAAAAAGATATCTATCCATGAGAACTTAGATTCATAAGAATCTTTATTAACTATTGTATCTCATTAAACGAAAGTAACTTAGTGATAATACGGTAGATGGAAATAAGGTTTATATGGGAATCCTTAAATGCATATTTATCATTATTTTTCATATTAATCTTGGAAAGATCCAATTCAATGGAGTAGACTAAGTCTACTAGAGAATGACCTTGTAGGGAGATGTATATAGGGTATGTTTTGGTTATATCACATTACCAAAGGTATTCTACGTTCCTTTGTATAGAAGTTATTATCTATTACAAATCCATAGTATTCTTAACCTTGGTTGAGTTAAACCAAAGGTTGTTTATAAACCTTAGTCTTGAAGTTATGTGATAGGGTTATTTTGATATAATGGATTATTCAAGGGTTAAATAATACCCTAGTTTAACCTAGAAGGGTTAAAGATTATTTGATGACACCATTATGGTTATAACATGTTTTAGTTATATTATGGGGGTAGACTTTAAAGGGTCGAGAACCCTAAACAATAAATGTTTCATCTATCTTATGGAAAAGAGATTTGTTGTTAGTTGATAATGTTTAACCTTAGGTAGAGGAACCTATTTGTCTGGTTACAAGTCGACTTGAGATATAAGTCATAAGCCTCGGGTTTTGCAAACATGCAAGAGGTACTATTAAAGGGTTAGTTAACCATAAAATTTATTATACCTTATTGGTCACAACTTCTCTTTACTATTACTTATCAATAAGTGATGAATCTCAAATGTTGCAAAGATGCAAAGAGATACCCAAGAATAGATAGTCATTCCATAAGGTCTATGGAGTAGTGATAGTTTTTTATGAATCCACCTAAGTCAGAAAGACTAGGTTTGAGTTAGATAAAACTCTTTGGTTAAACCTTAACTCGACCAAATAAGGTAATTATTTATATTAAATCATTGTGAACATTTTATAGAATCGTGATTGAAGGGACAAGTACCCTAACTATGTATAATTATTCTTACTTGTAAGAAGGAAATCATTTCCTAGACTGTGATGCTTAACCTGGGTAAGGTAACCATCTTAGTCATTATTAATCAATTTAAAATTCTTATGAATTGAAAAGTCTTGGATCTCGGGTATTGCAATGATGCAATGAGAATCCTCGTAAAGAAAGGTAGTCAATATGGTCTATGGAATATAGATAGTGAATGTAAACTTATCTAAGTCTGGAAGACTATAATATTGAAATTGTCAGGACTTCACAAGTTAAATGTAGTTGACCAAGTCAAACTGTAGGAATATGATAGTATCCAAGTCGAGTTGGGGTGGGTGAACATTACGACAACATTCATTGCGAACGTCAATTTATATTGAAACTATGGCCATAGTAATGCATATGTCTCTACATGCATTGTCGGTTCACTATATCTAGATTGCACAACCTATCAGAAATAATACTTAGCTAGAGGCTATCTAGGGTTGTATGATTGATAGAGTTGCGTAGGATACAACACTATGTACTCGGAAAGGCAAATTACCATTGGTCACCTTTGGTCTATATCCCTCATGAAGGATAGGGCCACTTACTATGTGGAAGATGTGTGGGAGACCACCGGTCTATGGATGAAGGTAAATCACTGGAAAGATACTCTCTCTCTAGCAGAAGACATGTCGAGGCTTATGATAAAGATGTCAGATTTCCGGATACAGTATATCTCTAAGACTTGTGTTTATTGAGACTATGTAAAACATTATCTAATACAGATATTTGTAATTGATTTACTTTTGTAAACATTATACTTGAGAAAGACAATATGGTTTATTGTAATGAGAAATCTTGTAATTGTAGTTACTTGATTATATGTTGAATAAAAGAAAATTTTCTCTATCTCATTTTTACCTTGTTAAATTACTTTATGGTAAATTTTTCAATTTTACTATGTTTTTAGAACGTGGATGTTACAAAAAAGCTATTCATGATGGGAGAAATAATACATACACTATAATAGCAAATGGAAAGATAATTACTTTGATTCCTTTGGAGGATGATCCTAAGAGTGAAGTATGTGGGAATGCTAGAATCTATTTGGTAGATGCAAGAAAATTTGTGGATGGTTTGAGACATGAGAATGTGTTATGCCTTGATTCCTAAGAAGCCTGAAGCATTGAAGAAGGAGACTGAAGAATCACAACCGGAGGAGATAAGAGAGTTGCTAACAGAGTATGAAGACATCATATTAGATAATGTACTTGAAGGATTACCACCAATAAGGAGTATCAGTCATCACATGGATCTTATACGGGGAGCAAGTTTGCCTAACAAAGCAGCACATAGAATGACACTGGCAGAGAATGAAGAATTGGATCGACAGATACAAGAGTTGTTGAGGAAAGGTCTGATCAGAGAAAGTTTGAGCCCTTGTGCAGTACCTGCAGTTTTGGCACCAAAGAAGGATAAAGAATAGAGAATGTGTACTGACTCTGGAGCAATAAACAAGATCACAGTTAAGTATATATTTCCTTTACCTAGGATGGATGATATCATGGATTGTTTTAGTGGAGCAAGATATTTCACAAAGATAGACTTGAAGAGTGGGTAGCATCAGATCAGAATCAGAGAAGGAGATGAATGGAAGACTTCCTTTAAGACAAATGAAGGATTGTATGAGTGGTTAGTGATGCCCTTTGGATTGACAAATGCACCGAGTACTTTCATGAGATTGATGAATGAAGTTTTGAAGAAATTCTTGGGCAAGTTTGTGATTGTGTACTTGGATGATATTCTGATTTTTAGTGAGACAAAAGAGGAACATTTGTGGCATATTAGACAAGTTTTGTAGAGACTAAGAGAAGAGAAATTGCTGATAAACATCAAGAAGTGTAGTTTCATGAAAGAAGAGTTGGTATATTTGGGATTTGTGATTTCTACAGAAGGATTGAAGATGGACCTTGAGAAAGTGAAAGCAATTATGGAATGGCCTACACTGGAGAGCATTGGAGAGGTTAGATCATTTCATGGACTTGCTAGTTTCTACCGGAAGTTCATCTGAAATTTCAGTTCAGTTTGTAACCCTATGATAGAGACAATGAGAGGTGACAGAAAAGATTTCAAATGGATATTAAGAGCAGATAAAAGTTTTGAGTTGTTGAAGCAAAAAGTGACAGAATGACCTGTTTTGGCATTACCAGATTTCAATAAGGTATTTCAAGTTGATTGTGATGCAAGTGGAAATGCGATTGGAGCAGTGTTAAGTCAAGAAGGTAGACCTGTAGCATATTTCAGTGAGAAGTTGAATGATGCAAGGAGAAGATATTCCATCTATGATCAAGAGTTCTATGCCATAATTCAATCCTTGAAGAAGTGGAGACATTATTTGTTGCCTAAGGAGTTTGTGTTGTATACAAATCATCAACCTTTGCAATATTTGAATAGTCAAGGTAAGTTGAATCAGAGACATATGAGATGGGTAGAGTTCATGTAGAGTTATACTTTTGTGTTGAAGCATAGGAGTTGTAAATCAAACAAAGTTGTTGATGCCTTGAGTAGGAGAAGAAACTTGTTGACAACGATGAGAAATGAGGTGTTGGGTTTTGATGAATTGAAGAACATGTATGAGGGAGACACTGATTTTGCAGACCTTTGGAATGCATGTAAGGAGCCTGTTGTGACAGATAGGAGTAAGTGGTTGGACTATTTCATTCAAGAAGATATGTTGTTCAAAGGAAGTCAGTTGTGCATACCGAGAAGTTCAATGAGAGATAATTTGATCAAGGAGAAACATAGTGGCGGATTGGTAGGACATTTTGGCATTGATAAGACAGTGGCTTTGGTAAGTGAAAATTACTTTTGGCCTCAGATACATAAGGATGTTTGGAGATTTGTGCAGAGTTGTAGAGTTTGTCAAGTTACAAAAGGGAATAGTCAGAATACTGGATTGTATAAACCTTTGACAGTACCGGAGAGACCTTGGGAAGACATAAGCATGGATTTTGTAATGGGATTGCCTGAGACACATAGAGGACATGATTCAATATTTGTAGTGGTTAACAGATTTTCAAAGATGGTTCATTTCATACCTTGCAGGAAGACAACTAATGCAGTGCATGTAGTTGACCTATTTTTCAAGGAGATTGTGAGATTGCATGGATTACCTAAGAGTATAGTTTCAAACAGAGACACAAAATTTGTTGGATACTTTTGGAAGACACTTTGGAAGAAGAAGAAGACAAATTTGAAGTTTAGTTCAACTTTTCATTGACAGACTGATGGACAGACAGAGGTAGTAAATAGGAGTTTGGGAAACTTGTTGAGGTGTTTGGTTGGAGACAAAACCAGAAGTTGGGACTTGATTCTTTCATAAGCAGAGTTTGCATACAATAATTCAGTAAACAGGAGTACCAGAAGAACACCCTTTGAGATTGTGACCGGAGTGAACCCTAGAGGAGTAGCAGAATTAAGAGATATCGGTATAGAGGAAAAGAGAAGTGCCGAAGTAGAAGAATTTGTAGACCACATGAAGACAGTACATCATCAAGTAAAGAAGCATTTGGAGGATATGAATAGTTAGTTTAAGGAAAACCCTGATGAGAAGAGAAGACATAAGGAATTTGAAGTCGGAGATGAAGTAATGGTGTACTTGCGAAAAGAAAGATTTCCAGTTGGGACATATAACAAGTTGAAGATGAAGTTTGGACCTTGTAAGATACGCAGGAAATTTGATTCAGGAAATGCATATGAAGTGGAGCTACTAGAGACATTGGGTATATCACCTATTTTCAACATTGTAGACCTATATCAGTATCATGAAGCAGAATTCAGTGATAGCATCGAAGAATACTTGAAGAAGCAATTACCACAACAAGCATTGGAGTAGATTAAAGACATTTTGGATAGCAGAGTTGGACGCAGCACTAAAGGAAGACAATACAAAGAATATCTTGTGAAGTGGAAAGGCAGACCAGAAGAAGATTTGTCTTGGATTTCGTAGGGTGAGGTGGACTGTCTTGGTTCTCCCCTAGCCCCAGCAAAGTGAGGGACTCACTTTTTCAATAACCTCGGATGTCTAATGTAGGAGCATCCCTGGTTCAAGAGCAATCTTGCATCAACCAAAAAACATTTGCATTTTAGTTTGTTTACATTTTAGTTCTTTTCATTTTTTCCAGTTCAATTCAGGCAGTTCATTCAGAAGTAGTTTCAGCTTGTGGTCTGGTTTTGGCATTTCACACCTTGCGGATCTAGACTTAGCATCTACATTCATTCATCTACATCATATCAAGAATTCAGAGCATTTGGATCAGTTATCGAAAATATATCGCTATCAGAAGATCAATTATTTTCTCAAAGCAGAGCCTCTTGACAGTCTCAGACAAATCAGCTGAAGAAGAAGGCTTGTAGATCATTCCTTGACTTGCGGATCCTAATGACACATCATTCAATGATCCTTGGTTCATGGCCAACCCTTCCTATAGGTCCACACATTGTTCCATTCATTTGAGGAAGTGTTCTATGCATTTAGGTCTGACCTATCTGTGTGTAGACGTTACATCTCTTCTTTGGAATTTGTGATCTTCCTTGGCTGACGCAGAGGAATCTATTGGTTCAAATTAGATATATATTGATGTAATAGACCCTTAGGAAAGTAGTTCAGAAGTTATCAATAAGTTCATAGTTTAGATTTTGTGTGAAGGAGCTTCAAAGCTTTATCTTGCACATGTATGTAATTAGGCCTGTGAGCCCTAACTGTAAGCCCGCATGTTGTCGGTCGATCTCTATTTGAATTCTATGATATATTGAATAACTGAATCTGCATTTGCTTTATTTTTGGAGTTGTTTCCGTTGTGTTTACTCTTGCTGCATGGTCCAGACAGTTCATTCTGTAAACCCTCCAACCGTGACTACACCAAAACTCTATTATTCCGCTCCTTCCATAGACTCTAGGCAATATGAGGGATCATCAAGGTCTAAAGAAATCTGAGGGATGGATTGGAGACAGGGCAATACCACTGAGTAACCAACTCCTTGAAGGAATTAGGAAAGGTCTAGCTCAAGTTCAAAAAAAAGAGAACCTTATTCCAGATCTCCAGAGAGTAAGGGCAAGAGAGGAGCATGTGGAAGGAGTCTTCAGAATTCTTAAGGCACAAGGGGCATCTGTTAGCCAATGAGAACCCTCTCTTACACAAGTTATCAATAGTAAGAACTATATTCTGAACAAGCAGCTAGAAGAAAATGTTCACTTTTGGAATAAGTTTATCATCCCATAAGCTGGCACAAAAAGGAGGGTCATCCTACTTAGGAATCAAACCTTTGAAAGCTGACGCAATAGAGAACTGACTGGACAAAGTGGCCTGCCAAATGAGCTAATATTCTTTCAGACCAGAAGGGATATGAAAGAGATTTAACCTGGTCTGGAACTCCTCCATCCGCCTATCGGTCACCATGAAATTCTTTCATTTGCCATCAGCGATGTAATCCACAACCTTCATTCCAAAGGTGGTAGAGCATAAGTCTTCGAAAGGACTTGCCCACTCCTATTGACTAAGCAGGGTGCTACCAAGCCATATATCCTTCCAAAAGTCAACCTGTCTACCATCCCAAATCTTCCATTTCAAACCTTTCTTAATAATTTCTCTGGCTTGAGATATATTTCTCCAGATTTCAAATCCCTCTGGGAGACCATTACACTCTAGCGCATCCCTGAAGTTATTGAATCCTCTCAAGTATTTATTCTTCACAATTTCCATCCATTCTTTCTTTTCATTCATTAGGTGCCAAGCATTGGCCGATAAGAGGGCAAAATTGAAGTCTTTAATCTTCCTTAGACAAAGACCACCCATTTTCTTAGGCTTGCAAACTAGGTCCCAAGCGACCAGTAGGATTCTCTTCTTCTCCTTAGTTCCTTGACCAGAGGAAACTTTTTGGATTTGTTCAATTTTGTCTCTAATCTTAACTAGAATTTTAAACAGGGACATGGAATAAACAGGGAAATTCTGAAGGGTAGCTTTAATCAATTAGATCTTACCCACCTGACTAAGGATCGCTCCCTTCCATCTAGCAAGTTTGGACTAGAATTTATTAACCATACTGAGCTAGAAGGAATCAAGAATCATTTTTTCATAAAGAGTCATACCAAAATAAATGGTTGGTAAGGAATCAACTTTGCACTGCAAAATACGTGCAATCTTTTGTTGCCTAAACTCAGGGGTGTTGAAAAAGAAGAACAATCTTTTGGGGAGACTAATCTTCTGACTAGAAGCCACTTCATAATTCTGTAGAACACTCTTCAATCGACCTGCTTCTTTAGCAGAGGCCTCCCCAATGACAGTGTCATCCACGAATTGTTGATGAGAACATGAAGGTCCCAGTGAAGAGGGGCGTAAACCTTTGAACTACCATTCTTGAACCTATTTTTGAATATTTCTACCAAGGAATTCCACCATGATAATAAATAGGAAGGGAGATATCGGATCCCCTTGCCTCAATCCTCTATAACTCTTAAAGAAACCCAAAGGAGAGCCATTGATAAGGACAAAGAACTTAGGAGAAAAGATGAGTTGCCAGAAAAGCTCAAGGGTTTTCTCATTGAAGCCAAACTTCCTCAAAACATTGAGAAGGAAGTTCCAGTCCACTTTGTCATAGGCTTTCATGAGGTCAAGATTAAGAAGGAAACCCTCTTTTTTGTTCATTCCCAAAGAATGAATGTTCTCCTGAACTGAGATAATGGAGTCAAAGATCTATCTATTGGGGACAAAGCTACTTTGTTGCAAGGACACAATGCTAGGGAGGAGCACTTGAAGCCTTCAAGCCAACACCTTTGAGATGATCTTATAGATCGAGTTGCACAAGCTAATGGGCCTAAAATTTGCAAAGGCGTTAGCACCACCCTTCTTTGAAATAAGGACAAGAAAAATAGAGTTTAGTTCTTTAAGCAAACTTTTGCTACCAAAAATTCCTTGTTGGCATTGAAAATGTCCTTAGCCACAATCTCCCAGAAGGTTTGGAAGAAGAAGTGGGGGAAGCCGTCTGGGCCCAGTGCCTTGTTACCTTCAAACGATAAACAACACCTCTAATTTCTTCCTCTGAAGGAATTTTAGTCATCATCTTATTATCTCCTTCATTCACAACTTTGGGGATGACCTATAGCAAAGTATTTTCCATATTTTGATTGAGAGGCCCTTCCAAGTTGAGTAAACTAAAGAAAAAAAGCATCGCTTCCTTCTAAATTTTAGCTTCCTCCATGACTTTCCTTCCATTAGAAGAAATTTCCTTGATTCTATTGGCCACCCTATTCTTCAGAGTAGTCATATGAAGGAATTTAGAGTTACGATCACCACTCTTAAGCCAAACAGCTCTAGATCTTTATTTCCAAAAATCTCATGGAGGGCATTGAGGAGAGTAATTTCTTCTTCCTAAGTGTTTTGAGTCATACCACCCTCTTGGATTTTGCCTTGGATCCTATTCAGCTCACCTCTGATATTCTCCTTTTCCTTAAAGATCTGTCCAAAGGAGGATTTGTTCCACTTTTGCACATTGATCTTGACATTATGCAACTTTTTCGCCAATCTGTACTCCTCTTACCAAATTTATCCGCTGTAAGAACAATTGGAAAATGGTCAGACTTGTTGGTTCCCAAATCTGCACACATCAAACTCTAACAATTTGCCACTTCTTATGATCAGGTTCAATGGAGACTTGGCCAACAGAGTGGAAGATTAACAAACAAGTTGGGAATATGCCCACACTTATCTCCCCTACACTTTAGGCTCTGCCAAATCTAGGGGGTATTCCCTTATCATGACATTAGATGTGTTCTTCATTTACACTAGGTAGGCAGTGTTCTCATGTATGCAAATTAAGATGTGTAAGATGAAAACTAGATTGGCAATGTTCCTGATTTATCTTCATAGTTGAAATCGAAGAACACAGAAAAACCTAATCTAAAACAAGACTCAAAAAGAAATGAAATGATTTAGATGATTTGATTTTAAAAAAGCTAGGTTTCCTGAACCTTGGGGCAAGTTATCTCTAGATTGGTGCTTTGTCACGGCAATAGAGTCAAGACTAGACAATGCAGATGCTTCCTTATGATAACAAGAACTCTTAACTAGAGGACTAAAAACAATAAGATTGTTGCCTTACAGTAACCTGTTCAAGAAAGAGAATTATCTATGACCATATGCTTCAATAATCCCTTGATATTATACACTTTCCCCCATATCTGATCTAAAGCAAATTTAATCTACTCGTTGAATAGATGCATAAAATTAGACATGCAACATAGCAAGTGTACATTGAAGAACTTAGAAACCCTTAGCAACTTTGTTCAAAAGAAAAATGCTAATACCCAAGGAGACAATCACAAATAATTCACCAAGAATGTGTTACTCATATAACTCAATTTGGAAAGAAGGTTATCATTCAAAAATTTATTCATCTACAAGATAAATTTGTTTGTGCAGCCTAAGTCAAGTCACCTGCTCCTATAGAGATCAATTCCCCAAAATATGTGGATACTTTGTGTCCAAAGTCTAGAATCCCCTTCTACCCTATCGCTCCTATCTTCTTTTTTCCCTCTTCCTCCTTAAAAAGAACCGCCTGCTCTCTTATAGATGCAAGAGCCTAAAACTCACAAGAGTTAGTTACAAACTTGAGTTACAAGCCACCACCACAGGGATAAAAATTCAAATTACAAATAGTTAAGAATAGACAAAGGTAGTTCATCCTCAGGAACCATCGAGACACCCCTTCCCCGATGATGAAGATCAAATCAGATCCTCAATTAATGAAGTAGTTGGAGCAATCCAATTTTCGGTGAATTTGTATAGATGAAACGTCATGGGAATTGACTGTTCTAAGCAAATTTGATATCCTGGCCTCGGTCACACCAAAATCCCATTATTTGCAGAGTGGAGGCCTATGAAAATGGCACTGACAGACAATTGCTTCAAGGCTTAAACCTTCATCGCAAATAAAAACTGCCATTGGGTTAGATCGACAGTCACCAGCATCTCATCGCCCGCTGTTTAAATTCCTTTATCCCGTGGACACGTGTTGCCATTCCGTGACCAAGCGGGAGGAAGTAGGCCATTTTCATTTTAGCTTCATGGAATTGCTCAGAGACTTCCACGTGTCCCCTTCCATATGGGCCTTTTCCCTTTCCCCCGAGAACAGTCCACGTGTATGCATCTCACAACTGCACGATAGGGTGTGTGCTACCTCTTTTTGGCTCTGCATGAGTATGCTAAAGCCCCCACATGGACCTCCTTATGCATACCTTTACTTTTCCCTTGAAAGATAGCCACGTGTCTTGATTTCACGACAACCCAGTGAATCTTCGCCTCTGACAAGATTCCTCTGCGAGCTTGCATCATTGATTTTCACTACCTGCAGGTCCACTGTGCCACCTGGCACCATCTTCGTGACTAAAATGCATCGGGAAGACTTTTTAGAAACCTTTTCCAATATGTTATGCTCTCCCTGATATCATTTCTCCCATGCCACTTGTCCTTATTTTGCAGTGTCACGGTGAAGGCATGATGTCATCATCGGTCATCTTGCGGGCTTAGGATATACTTAACTACTGGCAGCTCTTGCCAAAATGCTAGGTTCCCCTCAATGATGTCTTATCCATCCCACTAATACTTATCGAAGGGACTTGAAAGTGACTCCCACCAAAATGGAGTCACTTCGATATGAATTAGGGCTTGGCCAATACTGTAATTGTGCAAATTGCCTGACAACACATACCCTTTGCAAACTCCCTTATCAAAGGGACTATAACATGACTCCCACGGGTATGGTGGAGTCCCCTTGATGCGTACCTAGAATGAAATATGTTATAAATATTCGACACAAGCACCTGGATTTTTTGCAAAAAATGTAGGTGCTAATAAGACCCTAATCTGGTGAGGGTAGATAGGGAACATGAATATGAGTCAAACCAATCCATAGAAATGAGGGCTCTGTCCAGTTTGACTTGGATGAGATTATCCCCAGTTCTTTGGTTAGACTAGGTAAACTTAGCTCCCTTTAAATCCAGATCTAACAAAGCTTCATCATTCACAAAGTCCATCAGGTCCATTCTACTATCTAGAGGTGCTTGAGAGCCACCCCTTTTCTCGCCATCTCTAAGAGTGGAGTTGAAGTCTCCCATGACAAGCTATTTAGACTTAGGGTACAACCTTCTAAAGGTTCCTAGCCTTTGCCAAAGTTTCTTCCTGGCAATCTTGTTATTGGAGGCATAAATGTTAGAAATGATCCAAGAAGAGTCTTCTTTCTTATGAACAAACTTAGTCACCACCTGATTAGAATCTGCCAAAATAGGAATTTCGGTGACCGATTTAGGGTTCCATAGAGTAGCTACCCCTCCAGAGGCTCCCTCAGAATTGCTTCCTTGAAGGCCACACTTAACAAATAATCTATTCTTTATATTATTTAGTTTATCTATCTGCATCTTAGTTTCCTGGATAAGCAAAATATCTGGTTTAAGATCCTAGATTAAGTTTGATAGGAGGTCATGTCTATGACTATTATTTAACCCCCTGATATTCCACGATAAGATCTTCATGATAAGAGTGGGGTTGTGCTCCTAGAGCATAGTTCCATGAGGGTTTTTGCGTCCCTCCTGCAATCTCCTTCTTACTATCTCTTTCTCTAACAACACTAGCTGAAGGTCTCCCTGGCCTTCTTTTCTCCAATCCAAAGTCAGCCTTAGCTGAACTTCTAGTAACTACTCCACTGTGGGGAGGGGATACCTATTTTTTCTTCTTCCTTCCCTTCATAATTGAGGTATTTGTTATTATGAGTATTTACTGTTAAATTTGGTGTGGAAAGGGTTTGTGATTTGAGATGTATATGTGCTTTTAAATCTAGTTGTCTATAAGATGACATATTTTTCATAGCTCATCTAGATTTTTTGTGCAAAGGGAAAGCTTTCTTTGGAGCAACAAAATGCTTTTAATATATTTTTTTTGATTCGTAAAGATAGAGATTTATATTAATTAGGAGTAAAATATTACAAGCAGGTGTCTATAAACTATTTTCCTGCAAATCCTTCCAAGAGCTGACTTCCAGAGATACTACAAAAAGGCCTCACAGGGCCACTGACTATCAAAATTTGCCTTTATGGCTATCTGGACCAACATGGAGTAAACCTACTGAAACATATAACATGTTAGCTAATAAACATACTAACAGAGGACTCAGAGCAAACTGTGATTACATGAAACTGATCTCCCTTGCCAAGGTTTGGAGCTCATCAACCCACTCAAAATCCCCAATGACCACCTCCAAGCTCAGTAGTTTCTGAAGATAGCCAATTGCCATCACCACACGCTCCCGATGCTCAACTAAAGCCAGTCCCTTCAAATCTAGGATGAGGGGAAAGAATTTAACGACCTCCAGAGGGTCCTTTGGAGCAAAGATGTCCTTGGGGCGAGGGATACCTGCCCGTGGTAAAACCCCACCCAAAATGGTGTCGAGTTCGCCAAGAATTTCAAGTTTGAACAATTTAGTCATCATCCCCTTCGCCACTCCTACCGCCACCCTTGCATCCAAGATTGAGGCCAGAAAATGAGAGGAGACATGGGTGTCTACTCGATAGAATTCCCCTGCGAGCAGGAAGTCTCTTCCTAGAATGATCTTCACAGTTGGAAGAAGGAGACCCTCACGACACCGCAAGACCCATTTCAACCTTTGGTCTGAAATAGCCCCCTTGAAGGCCATCTGACAGACGAAGCTTTCCAATTGTATAGGGGTCGCCAACCCTAAGTTGATCAAGCCAACGATAGAAATTCTCGCAATATAACCAGAGCCCTCTGCCATTCTCACCAGAACGCTATCTTCGGCTAAGAAAACACAATCCATTCGAGAGAGGCTGTTTGAGGCTATTAAAGGTGGTGAAGATCATCTAGAGGCTTCTCTAACATAAACCCTACGAAGCCATCATTCCTTCGATAGCTAGAGAATGGTAAATAAAACCATCGGGCAGGTTGGAGCGTGCAGGAGCTCATCAGAGAAGGAGTTGGGGAGATACCGCATGACACAAAATTATTAACTAAAGCCTTGGGAAAAGAATCAAGATTACCAGAGTCCTATCCTGTGATTACGACCCTTCCATGATTACATGGAAAGGGTGCCCACCCTACCACCCAAAAAAATTACTCGGAGGGACTTAAGAATTTAACTCTTAAACCATCTGCCCTTGGTTAGAGAGAGAGTCTGCTTCTGAATTGGCTTCTCTAAAAATGTGATTAATTTTTACCAGTTCGCACCTATCCATCAAGTTCAGAGCTAATTCTAGTTTTGCGGCAAGTTTCTAGTTTTGTAATCTCCTTGTACGAAGCCCATTGATTACAAGAAGGGAGTCTCCCTCAATGGCCACTTTCCTAAGCTTAAGTTCATGGCATAATCTTAAACCCAGAATTAAAGCCTCAAGCTTCGCTTCATTGTTTGTCTCATCTACCAGAAGTTCAGCTATGCTTCCAATAATATTGCTTTCCCAATTTCTAATGATACAGCCAGCTCCTGATTTGCCAGGGTTCCCTCTTGAAGCCCCATCAAAATTTAACTTGTACCACTCGTGATCCGGAGGGGTCCATTTGGAGAGTTTCCTTTTTAAAGTCGTTTGTTGACCCCCTTCCATACTGATAGGCGGTAGTATAAGACCCTGCCAACTTTGCCTAATCTTTGCATCCCAATCTGAGAAAAACTGCTGCGAAGGTCTTGATTCACCTAATTTAGAATTGAGGACTTCGACTATACTGATTTCTACCTTATTGAGGAAAGAGAGAAGGGGCATCTCTTTGTTCTAGAAGAGTCTTTGTTTCTCTCTTTCCATAGCTCCCAAATTATCATTGAGTGACAGATGGACCAAAGTTTGTGGTAGGTCACTTTTTTATTTAAGCTTGGACAACTGATGAGCCAGTCAGATAAATTTTTTGCCAAAGTTGATTTCCAGAGAAGTTTATCCATTAACCAATTCCAACAATGCTTTCAATATTATTATGAACCATTCTTCTCAGATTGTAAGGCAACAACCACTTCTAATAATCATACAAGGTATTGTAGGATTAGGGAAGTCATACTTGATTAATATCATTTAGAATGCACTCTTTATAAATGTACCCATAAAACAAAAGCCCTTGTTTTTGCTTTCCCCAATAGGTGTAATTGCTTTCAACATCAATACATCAATAATTAATTTGACACTTCACATACCAATAAAAGAGATGAACCCTCTCAAGGTCAAGCTCTATCAACTTTCCAAGAAAGCATGTATTTCATTCGTTATATTCTAATTGATGAAATAAGATTCATTGGAACAATGTTGTTAGAATGCATTGAAAGCATACTACAAGAACCATTCCCATACCACAACCAAAGGGAATTTGGTGGACGCTCTATTGTGCTTATTAGTGACCTCGGACATAACATTCCAATGTATGTTGGATCGTCATATGGGACAACACTTTGGAGAAGCTTTCAGACAGTAGTCACACTGGACACAATTTTTGACAAGGGGATGAACCTACCCAAATAATATTTTGCAACCTACTTCAAAATATAAGGAATGTTTAGGCAACACAAGTAGATTGGCAACTACTTATGTCATGCAACAATGACAACCTATCTGCTAGCCAAAAAGAAAGATTTGTTCATCCAAACATTTATTTCCAACAAATGATTTGGTTGAAACACATTACAAAAAAATGTTAAAAGCATTGGGAAAACCATTAGCACACTGCATTGCTGAACAAAAAAGCACATTAAATTCATATTTAAATGATGAACAACTACAAACAAAGGTGTTATTGTGCATTGGACAACAAGTCATGCTAAATACAGATTTGTGACTTGCAACTGGACTTGTCAATGGTGCACTTGGCAAAGTAGTTGCTATTGTCTACAAAAATGAAAGCAAGCCACCAAATCTACCTCTATTTGTTGTCAAATTTCAATGTTACATTAGACTTGCATGGAACATAAATGAAAAAAAATAGTTCCAATTACTCAAATAACACAAGGTTGCCGCAGACAAATCCCATTGAAAATGTCTTGGTCACTTACAATACACAAAGCACAATGTCTAACTCTAAATAGAGATACAATAAACATTGGAAATAATGAACGCCAAGGACTCATCTTCACAACAATGTCACGAGTAAGAAGTTTTTCAAATCTACAAATATTTTTAGATTTCTTATTTTAAAGATAAATGTATGGAAAAAAAATATGTATGTAATCCTACGTAAGCAAGAGGAGGAATGTCTAAAAAAAAATGCCTACAAATCAAACTACTAAATATATATTTACAATGATTTTACTTTTGTTGTCCACCTTTAACTATGGAATACCAATTAGGTGTTCTTATTTTATACAAAATATGTCAAATAAGTGTAATTGTTAATTCTCACTTACTAGATTATGTTACAACATATTTTGTTGTTGTTTCAAGAAACTAGTATATTTATATTTAAAAAAATATATCTAAAATACGCCAAGGGATATCTCTTTTCCATAGTTTATTTTTTCCATCATTTTTTTTTTAACAAATTTTTTTGTTTGATATTTTTGGTGATTTAAAAAGAAATTGATAATAAGAAAATCATAAAAACTATGAAACAAAAAAAGAAATTGGAAAAAAATAAAATAAAAATCAAAAAAGAAATTGGAAAAAATAAAAAATAAAAACTAAAAAAGAAATTGGAAAAAATAAAAAATAAAAAGCCAAAAATAATTTGAAAATAAGAAAATCACAAAAACTATGGAACCAAAAAAGAAATTGGAAAAAATAAAAAATAAAAACTAAAAAAGAAATTGGAAAAAATAAAAAATAAAAAAACTAAAAAAGAATTTAGAAAAAATAAAAAATAAAAACCAAAAAAGAAATTGAAAATAAAAAAATCACAAAAACTACGGAACCAAAAAAGAAATTGGAAAAAATAAAAAAATAAAAACTAAAAAAGAAATTGGAAAAAATAAAAATAAAAATAAAAAGAAATTGAAAATATGAAAATCACAAAAACTATAGAACCAAAAAAGAAATTAGAAAAATAATAATTAAAAAAAACCAAAAAAATTATTAAAAAAAAGAAAAAGAAAGAAATTGGACAAAAGTAAAAAATAAAAATAAAAAAAAGAAATTGAAAATAAAAAAATCATGGAACCAAAAAAGAAATTGGACCAAACTAAATTTTAATTTTTTGTTTTGTTTTTAGATTGGAATCTTATTACGCCGAGAGGCATATACAATCACATCGAGGTGGGGACAAGAGCACTCATTTTTTCTGCCTAAATTTATAAGAAAAAAAAATTAAAATACCAAAAAGGAAATAAAAAATAAAACTTAAAATCAAACAAAAAAGTAAACAAGAAATTAAAAATGGTTGAAGGAGAAAAAAAACTAAATCACAATGACAAATACTATGGAACCAAAACAAAATTGGAAAAAATAAAAATAAAAACAAAATAAAATTGGAAAAAATAAAAAATAAAAACCAAAAAGGAAATTGAAAAGAAAGGAGAAAAAGTTGGAAAAAATCATGAAAACTATGAAACCAAAAAAAGAAATTGGAAACTTAAAAAAAAAAAATCCAAAAAAAAATTGCAAGAGAAAATCAAAAGAAACTATGGAAAAAAGATATACTAGGCGTATTTTAGATATATTTTTTTAAATATAAATATACTACTTTATTTTAATTTTTAGATTGGAATCTTATAAAATTACTGAAATTTTTGACTCTTCAACTCCACCCTTGAATTTTGGCTTAATTAGACATCACCCACTTCTCAACTCCACCCTTGTGAATTTTGGCTTAATTAGACATCATCCACTTCTTTCTTTGTTTATTTCAAGTTGACACATATAATCCAAAAATTATCTAACAAAATACAGTTGTAGCCAAATTTTTTTTTTGTCAATTTGTAATAGCCCAAATTTTTCTTCAAATAATAAAACTATGGGGTGCCCATTAGACCACTAGTTTAAATACAATTAACTTAAAAAAATAAAAAAATTGCACCACTGGAATATGTCTAAGGCTCCATATTCTGTAGATCTTTTTGGCAAAAAAATCTGATTGGAAAATATAAATTAAAATAATAATTATTTTTTATGCTTACGTCGGCGACTCGATGCCAAATCAATCACCTACATGGCGGAAAAAAGGTCAAAAAATAAAAAGGTGGTGGTAAAAAGTTGAGAAACCTTTCTCTTGTATTATTTAGAAAATTCTATTGATTCTTAGCATTCGACTGTTGGTCACCTATAAAATTCTCAGTGGGTTTGCAGGGGAGCTTCTAATAGTGAAAGGAAGCGGCTCATTACCTATTTATAACACATACAATCACTCGCATCATCTCAATCTTCTTATTTTTTGGTCTTTCACCTATCCTTCTGTTTTTCCTTCTTTGGAAAGAATTTACTGTTGCTGTTTTCTCAGGGCTATTTTTTATACAATTCATTGGTGGGGTTCAAAGGCTTTGGAGGAGAAGCGCCATGTCAGAAAGCCAGGCCAGTCTTTTACTCAAGAAACAATTAAAAGGTTAGGGTATAAACCTATATCTATGTTATGGGTTTTTGTTTTTTGCCCCTTTTGTTATAACATTTTGAAGCCATTTGCACATGGTGTGGTAAACGTGGGGCTGATCTAGCTCATCTACATGTGTCTGAAGAAAACCCATTTGCCTTGGATCTGCGGAACTTGGTTATCTTGAGAAGAAAAGGATTGACATTTTAGGTTAAGGGATTTGTTTTTTGTGTTCTCTTTTTTTGGTTTTATACTGTTCTTGGCTTTTTCTAAGCACAGCTGAGATCTGGTTCATGAAAAGTTAAAAGTGCTGGTTTATCTGTTTGGATGCCTGGTAACCAGCTATAGCAGTCCTTTTAATCGAACCCATGTGGATGCGAGATGTAGTTAGCAGGAAGTTTTTGTAATAGTGTTGCCCTACCAAAATCGGTGTATGTCATTTGAAATTGTGGTTTACTACGTGTTTCAATTCCAATTTCCTGTTTTTTCTTTCTACTGGTTATAAAAAGGGTGTTTTATTGCTATAAGCTACACGAATTTTGGTGTATTCTTGCAATGGACTGCACATCACTTGGGATATGTGTTTGTTTTTTTTATATTTTCAGACCCAATTTCCCTTTTTCCTAAAGAATATAGGGGCGTTTGCCTGCTGCAGTAGGCTACATGGCTTCTGGTTATTTAAGAGTTTGTCTGTTCTATGGATTTTTTGGGACTTTACGGGTCTGTTTGTAAATTTATCAGTATGCAAACTTTATTGTTTATACTTGTGGCATTTTTGATGGGTGGCAGACATTATTCTAGTTGATCTTTCTGTTTGGCATAATCTGGCAAGAGTGTGGCCTGCATTATTCTGTTTCCATTTGGCATAAAATGGCAAGAGGGGCTGCATTATTATGTTTGTTTATTACAATGCACCATGTATGTATGTTTTCAAATTTTCTGTCTTTCAATGGGATCTTTAAAATCTGTAGGGGCATTTTTTTGGGTTGAGTTGGAACTTGTTTCTCTCTGTCAGTATACAGGATTTGTTTCTGATGGTAGTGTAAAACATAGCTGTTGTGGGTAATACCCGCCTTAAAGCCGAAGAGGGTATTCTGTGAAACCCTAATTTTGGAGTCTGAGTTTTACTAGTGGACAGCTGCCATATTGATCTTGTGAGACTGATGGCAGTTTCATCATCTTAGTTCTAAGATTTGTAGCCTTGTTAATTTAATTTTGCATTTAATGTTGCCGAAGTAAATTAATTCAATGTTTTGTGTACACAGAACTATCTAGGAATCCAGTGGATGGCTTCTCAGCAGGACTTGTGGATGATTCGAATCTTTTTGAGTGGAATGTAGCAATAATTGGTCCACCAGATACGTTGTAGTGAGTTCTGAATGATCATCTAGATCCTTGTGTTTTGAAGTAACATTGATAGTTTCTGTTCTAACATACAGTAATAAATAAAATATAAATAATCTTAGTTGTTTCCTTGATTGCATTAAATGAATCCTAATTATCTCCATTATGCTATTGCTTTGTTATAAGATTTTTTGAAATGAAAAATAGCTGTGGTCAGATCTGAACCAATACATGATCATAAAGGATCATCCTGCCATTAATATCAGACTAGTAGTCGATACACTGTACTGCAGGTGAATATTGCGATCATTGAGAACACTTGTAAATGATGTAACATTGTGTGTGATATTTCAAAGCTTCTGTTGGATACTTTGGCAGAAACAGAACTTATAATCAAGTTTTTCATGGGGCAGTATTTCAAAAAATTTCAACTGGTGCACTGTGTTTTAAATGTCCTTCGTATTTTCAAACATTAAGCCCCATGTTGCAAAAAATGACTTGTAGATCGCTTTAAAAATTTTAATGTCGAGAATTGTGTCATGGACAAAGTGAGTTTCTCAGCATTAGAGTTTCTTGGCTTGAGAATTGTGTTTCTCAATTGCTAGGAAACACTGTCTTTCTGGTGCCCATTTCCTACTGTTGCAGGCTGATTTGAAATCATTGTAGCTTACAGAAAAGATGTTTCTTGACATCAAGCTTCAACAAAGTAAAGGGAAATCCCTCTTATCAGACATTTTTGTTATGATCCTTTTTATTCCATGCTAATAATTGTTGTTAAGTAACCTTTTTATGTCGCTAGGCACTTTATCCAGATGGTGGGTTCACCAACCCAGTTTTTGGTCAATGTGCCTAGGTATAATGTAGCTACGATGTTTGATAGAAATTGAGTAGATGTGTATAGCTATAAGGTAATATTATCCCATGGAGTAAGTAATCATAAAGATGCCTTAGGTCTCAAATTGTTATCATGTTTTCAGTGGAAGTTTTGCGAAGGTCTATTGGGACTTTGGGTCAAGTGTAGTGTTCATACTGTGTTGGATATTTTGGGTTGAGTTGGTGTACAGACCTTCTCATGGATCTTCTTTCATCCTTATCTGATAACATATAAATCTCAAATATTGCTGCTCCATGTAACTCAGCCAACAATTCATTTATATGTGAAATAGAGAATCCATTTTTGATACACCTCTCATTAACTTTCCTATAGTTGATGGACATAAGGAGCCATCCTCCTCTGTCAACATCACTGGAGAGGTAAAAGGACTTTTACTAGCCACTATCGCCTATGTGTAGTAGTTAGTGTATTTTTTTAAATTTTCTTTAAACAAATTTTTGATTTCTATAAGGGTAATATATCCCATTTGGTGCCTGGTTCTAGCTTAATGATATGCTCTTGCCCCCTATCTGGTGGCAATCCATGTGATAGATCTTGAAAGGCATCTGCAAATAGAGCTGGTTTACCTCCCTTTATGTTGCTCTTTTTTGTGAATTAACCTTGCCATGTAAGCTTTTCATGGATTTATGTTGGAACATTGAACAGAATTTGCCCTTAGGAAGCTTTTTGGAATTTTGTTTGCTAAAACAAACTTGTGTTTGGTTGCAAGCCTTTAAGTTTTAACTGTAATCATCTGCTTTCCTTGCTCAAATTCCATTCACAGCCCATCCATTTCATTCAGACTTTGCCCAAAGTCTTCAGCCATTGTGCTACTATGACCACATCAGCCCCTGCTCGAACTATAACATAGAAATCAGAAGTTAATTCATAATTGTTCAATTGTAATGTTAGCTTCTTACCAGTTGTCTGCATTCAGTGTTTCTCCAAGTCTCAAGGATGGTGGGACACAGGGATGTAGTCTCAGGGGCAGCAAAAAAATTCCTGGATTTTGCAGACAGTGGGGTAATGGCTATAAAAAATTACATAAAAATTAATATTTGAAAAAATTACAAAAAATAAAAAATAAACTTAAACAAACTAAAAAAAGCTTATTAAATGTTCAACCACAATTTGATTTGGCTACTAACAGAATATTCCAGTCAATGCATTAAATTCTTGTAGCATCCCCTGTTTATATTTTTGTGGAGGGGTTGGGGTGCTTAATGAGCATGTTATGCTCCCATCCCCTCATCCATGGGACATCCGGAATGGTGTCAGGAACCTTGGTAATGTGTCCTAGTGGGACTATGTTTGCAGTCCATCATAGTGTTACTAGTCACTGAAACTTGAAATTTTTGTGGTGGATTAGCCTTCAATGCTAGTAGTCACCAAGGTAGTTACTGCCAAAACTGATGAGGGTTATTGCAGTTTTATTCTCTGCATTGCTTCTTGTACTCAAAGTTTGGTGTTGGGAAATACCTATTATGGCAACAAGGGAGACAATTGGTATTTCTTGTTGTTCATGTTCCTCCATGTGGGTATCTTACTTTATTTCTACTCATAGTAATATTATGATGTGGGAGCATCTGGATCCATGAGCAATCTTGCATCACCCAAAAACAGAATAAAAGATGGCAGAGAGGATTTTGATTTTGGTTTGCAAGTTTTTTAAATAAATGGCATGCTTGGCTGAATCAACCAGTTCCTGGATTTTTCCAACTGACTTCAGCAGCAAGATATCCTTGTTGCTGCGCAACAGTTCTGAGATGCTGCACATCTGTTCCCAGGTGCATGTGGTTGCAATTATGCATTTGACTTTTCGTCAAACAGGTGGCATGCGAAGTCCTCGAGCCATTTCAGTCAAAATGAAGAAGATGGATTTAAGGGGGTTTTGTCTGAGATGATTTGGCAAGATTCGTCTGGAATCAAATGGGAGTTCTAAACTTGAGCAATCTATTTAATAACAGCCCTAGCATAAAGACAAATCTGCCTGGAGATGAACGGTCAGGGTTTAATGATTGGGAATCACTTTTCCAATCATCATAAGAGCATTTAGAGCCAAGAAAATGGAGCAAAACAGTGGCAAGAACAAAAGGGCATGGACAGAAAATGTGGCAGGTCATTTTGGGCAAAAATGTGCCCTAAATATGGCAGATCTGATAGATCCAGTCAAAGAAGAAAGGATAGGAGAGGCAGGGAAATAGTTGACAGTTACGGTAGTGATTTAGAAAATAAAAACCATCAATCTTCCTAGGGAAGGCATTCAAAACCCGTGAGGAGATAGTCTAGAGTGCAGCCATTGAGGTGCCTTCAAGTAGAGTATGTGTGCAGATCTGCGGAAGGGACTATAGAGGGCTGAATCACATTTGTGTGTGGGACTTGGGGACAACACTGCAGTGTTGAGAGTAGTTGTTGTAAGCCATAGTTGGCAGAGCATGAGGGATTGAGAGTGTAATGAATTAGACTTCTTATCAGCCTGTTGTAAGCTTGGAAGGGCAGATTTTATTTATTTTATGAAGATATCAGTGTTTGGCTTCCGTTTGGCATTTGAAATTGTGAGTGAGTTTGTAGGCTGCTAGGCTTAGGCGGTCTTTCTTTGGATCCCCCCACCTATCACTGTACCACATTATCGGCCATTTCCATCCACAGTTTCAACCATGTTGATTTTTCCTGAGGATCTGCACTTGCTCCTTGAATCATAACTCTTTGCAGGATAAATGAAGGTCCTTTGACTGTAAATCATCTGTTGCATCAGGTTTAGATATTCTCTTCTTTGACTATGCAGCGTACACTGTATGACAATAGAAGAGGCGGGATTGAGTTTTTGGCACATTTTTGTCTCCCATTTCTGTTGTATTGGTTTTGTAACATGTTCCTGCCATAATGTGGCGTCCGACAGCCCCACAATGTGCATCTGCTTGCTGAATGGCAGCCTCAAGAGTAGCTTGCCTCAAAGCACTGGCATACCCCCTAATGGATTCTTTGCTGAATGGCACCCTCAAGAATAGCTGGCTTAATATTTTGACATAACACTGTGTGGATTCTTTCACTCCATTTATGTACATAGCATCTACATGTTTGGATGAGATCAAAATGTTGTCCACCAGGCTTGGCAACACTCCTTTTAGTAGGTAATGCTGAGGTTTCTGCTCTTGAGGGCTAGGAAGTAGTTTTGCTGGGTATAAGCCTCAAAGTTAGGATACAATGCAGTCACAAATTGGCCCCATGCCATCTTCATCTTAATACCTCTCCTACCTTTGTCATTCAATCATTTCGCCACTTACCAAATGCCTGCCCCTTCAATTTCTATGGTGGCAAATTGAAATTTTTGGTAATAGTCAATGGGTTTGATGCAAAAAATAAGGACAACTGCATATCCAAGTCTTGGGATTAATAGTTTTGCTACACATCAAATTTGAGAGTGGAGAATCTTCTTCATCAGCCTTTGTGTTTTATGTTCGTTGATGGTGCACTCTTTCTCTACCCTATCTTCACTACTTTTGTTTCCTCTATCCTATCCATCCAACATCAACATTTGTAAGCTTGATTCATTTGCTTCATATTGCGATTTAATTTCTCCAAGGGAGCTCTTAAGACTCCTCCTACGTATAATGCAATTTGGTACGTGAATGTGAAGCTATGGTTGGTGGCTCTCATACAAGTTACAACTGTTATCTTCCTAGCTGAAAGGAAGCCAGATAAAAACTTTCCAATTAATCTATGAGAGAAGTAGTGCTAAATAGAAAAGACTTACACAATATGCAGAAAGAAATAAAAAACACACAACAAATTACACACTGTTTATTCTGGGAAAACCCTTTTGGGAAAACCCAACATCCAATATTCCAAAGCAATTGTATTCTGAGCAACAACAGTTACAATACGATCACAGTTTCAAGCCTTCGTAGGAGATCACACCAACAATAATTCTAACGATATTCTGGCAGCATAACGGTACATGCAAACATGTGCTAATACCTCCAACCTGAGCATCCAATACATAGCCAAAAGCAAAACTGCAAACCACAAGTAGTTTTTAAAACCATGTGCTAAAAACTATGAACTAAACTAGGTGCCCAAATCATGCACAAAATCCAATGCCCAAAACTAGCTTGAGTTAAATAATGGTTAAATGAAAACATTTTTTTTTCCAACATGGGTGTTCTATTTTGGTCTTATTTGCCTTTTTGGAAAGATTCTCTATAATTTTCTCTTAGTTCACACTTAACTCTCTCTCTTCATGCTCTTTTTATTATTGCATCTCTTACACACATTACAAATGTCATAGTTGCATTTGACAACTTCCATGACACTAAGTGAGACTTACAAATTGCTTAATACAAACTATAAGTGACACATATTAAATGAAAACTTTTTTTTCCAACATGGGTGCTCTAACCTTTTTGGAAAGATGCTCTTTAGTTTTCTCTTAGTTCACATTTAACTCTCTCTTCATGCTCTTTTTATTATGGCAACTCTTACACACATTACAAATGTCATAGTTGCATTTGACAACTTCCATGACACAAAGTGAGACATACAAATTGCTTAATAGTAATACAAACTATAAGTGACACATAGTGTCATTCCAAGTGGGATGCCCTATTTATATGGGTACATAATTAATACAATAAATATATAAAATCTTGGGATTTGTAAGGTGTATGACATCTAATCCCAACACCAGCCATAGTTCCTCTGTAGTTGCTTCAAACCTTATTAGTCTTGGAACTGAAACTGAACATATAGCTGAAACTAAATCTGCTGATAATTTGAAGAATGAGATTGCTGGAAAGTACTGGTGAAAGATCTTATATTTGAAAATGCTGACAACACAATCTACAATCTGAATATGCCAATTTCTAAAGTGCTGGGAACAAAATACTGAAACTTGTAAAAAACTGAAATCTGTAATTGCTGGCAAATCCACCAAAATTGATGAAAAACTTGTGCATTACTTCTTACCAAGACATGGTTACACTTCGTAAAGTCCTAAAATAATTACTCACCTCGTCATGAGTTGGATCATTTATGCATTTGGGATAATTGAAAATTTTAACATATCTACCCAACTCCTACCAAATATAATAGATACATTGCACCTAGACACATAGACCAAAAGGTGGGCTGGTGGACATATATTCCAGAAAGTCCCTAGTTACATATGGAGGTGAGTTTGTTCCACTGCTTAACAATATTGGCATAAAATAAAAAAAAGTTAATAACACAATTCATTAGTAGACATCATGGGCAATGTGCACATATCATAGACACTATTGACTTTTGGTTCATACAAACTTATGTGACTATTGATCTGACATTATCTTATTGGTGCTTGTTTTCAAAACTTTACAAATTAAAAATCAAAACTTTTGTGTATTATGTTTGCTGTTATGATGCCATTTTTCTCACATTTTTTGTTTTCTTGTATTGGGAACATAGCTTAAACCATAGTTGAAAAAATAGGGGATTACTCTCCAGGCTTACAAGCTAATCAGCATTGGCTTGCAAGTATCTTGCTCTATTACTCGGCATTGAGTAATGTTGAAAACTTGTGGCGAACCCATAGAACTCACAGGAAAATGCGGTAAAACTTGTAGCTTCAGGGAAAAACTTGGCTGTGGCTCAAAAGGGCATTTTGTGACAAAATTTGAACTTTTTTGGGGTTGTCTTTTGTTTGACGGCTTTATGTATTTTTTAATGTTTGGAAGTTTTGCTGAGTTTTTGCGAAGATCTGAGTTTTAAATTTTTTTGGGTCAGCCGAGTTATTGACAAATCTGAGTTTTTCAAGTATGGCTTAAACCAAATGAAAGCTCTTTGAACATGGGTTATGAGTAGCACTTGTTCTTCTACTATTTTGGTGTGAAGTTTAAATTTTTTAACCCTGACTATTCACCTCTTAGCCAGGTTCAGACTGTAGTCGGTCAATCTTAGGAACCTGAGTGCTGTTTAATTATGTCTTTTCACAAAGCTATACTGTAACAAAAACGTTTGTGTACAAGAATTTGCTGAGATTTATTCTTGTATATTTTAGCAATAAGCTATTAGTGGGTTTTAGATAGTGCCATGGTTGTGGATCTGGATATTGCTTGTTCCCAGTAATAATTGCCACTGCTTCAAATTTGTTGGCTTCTTTAATTCAACTCTCCAGGATTAGGATAATGCTTTTTCTCATAGTAGTTGCTACTGCTTTGATTCTTCTGTACTAGGATATATAACATTTACTTTGCAGAACTGTTGGTTCTGAGTGAAATACAAGCTCCCTTGGACAGCTTTTTATCATCTAGCGTTGTGGCCCTGAATGTCATCAACCCCAATGCAGTGTTTGAGAGAGTTGATCTAAATAAGAAACCATTTCCCTCTTTCCATGCTTGCTGCGAAGGGCTCCTTGTGCAATGAAGTCTTTGTGGTAAGGATGCTTGTCGTATATTGATGACAATGATAACACAACATATCAACCATAACATATATGCCATCTACCAGACTCTTGCCCATGTCTTGGATATTCAGATCAAATACCACAACGACAAAGAGAAGTTATGCGGCCAACCATGCACACTCACAATGTATGCATATTGTTTTTTTGTCTAGAATCAAGGTCTCAAGTCTTCAAGTTTGTAGAGGCCATGTGAGTCCCCCCCCCGAACTTGCTATGTCATTAGAATCTTTAGTTGTTGTAGCCTTGTAGCCTTGTATGTATACATGTTATGGGTCCCAAGCCTTCATTATTGAAGGCGTGGGCATCTATAGCCTTTGTGTTGTAGTGAGGGAAATTGAAAGCATCAGTGGCCTTGCATGCCTTTCAATTGGGCAGGCATGCCAAGGATTTTGCGGCTGTTGAAGTTCTTATTGTTCGTCCAATGCTCAAGTCAAGGATCTTGATTACCTCTTGCTTGAAGGAGGTTTGAGGTTGGATGCCTTTCTTATGAGTTGAGGTCCCAAGGATTTGTTTCCACAAATCTTAGGTATGTTTACAGATGAAGGGAAAGTTGTCCCAAGGTGTCTTATATCCCTACCATCTCCTTTAACCTTGCCAACTCATCATTGAAGAATGGGCGTTTTGCATTAAAAGACTTCACAAGGGGCTTAACTCTGCATCTAACAAAATGGAAAAAAGTAAGTTTTAGGTATGCTTACAGGTTAAGAGAAAGTTGTCCCAAGATGTCTTCTATCTGTACCAGCTCCTTCAATCTTGTCAACTCATCATTGAAGAACAGAGGGTTTTTCGTAAAGGACTTCACAAGAGGGTCTGACTATACATCTAGCAATGGAAAAGAAAGTTTCTTTTGTTTATCACAAATGCATTTGACTTTCCACAGAATGTCATGACTTGAAATCAACTTGCTTTCTTTGATTGCAAGTCATGACCCAGAGACATGGAATTTTTGGTATCAAATCCCCACACATCTAATCCTCAGCTCATCCTAATGGTAAATGATTGTGTTGACAAGAATAGGGAAGCTTTGTTCACTCGTAGTTTTCAAATTATTGAAAGATTGATGGAACTTTTATCCTTGACATTGGCAGCCAGAGGAACCTGATTTCACAGAAGCTGGTTAATGATTTTCAGTTACAACTACAACCTATATACAGCCATACCAGTTGGTATGGGTCTGTAGGAGGGACTTTCCACCCTTATGTCACAATTTCTTTGAATTATTGCTGAGCATGTTATTGTGATGTTATCCTTCTGATTGTTATAGTATGATACTTGGAGTCCTGTGCAATATGATTGCAAAACTACCTTTGATGCTTTCAATAGGACCTCCAAGACTGCACAAGGGACATTAAGTATACAAATTGACAACTATCAGTCGTGTGATATCTATTACGGCAATGCTTAAGCAAGTCAATTGCATGCTTTTTGATTTGTGGTATGTAATGTCCCTTTTTGGGATATACCTGATTTCTTGACCTGCAACAATAATAACTACTAGAAAAGGAGATTAGAAATATTAAAGATCAATAAGTTAAGATAATATTCAGTTCATAGCATCATTCATATTAAATTCATCTAGCATAGCATAATTAATAATGAGATCAATACTTCATAACATAATCAATATTTGGTTCAATCCATCATAACACAATCCCTCAAGCCAATCACATAGTGAATTCCTTGGGAATACTTGCAAGTAGCAATATCAAGGCGGGTCATTCTTAAAATTGCTGAGAGCATGTAAGGGGGCCATTCGCCTTGCAGCTCCCAGTCCACCTTAGATGGCCATCCTCCTCGATCAAGCTCAAGAGGGCCATCCTCTTTGATTAAGCTCAAGAGCATGGAAGGGCCATCCTTCTCATCTCTTGGCCGACTTGATGAGAGCATGAGAGGGCCATCCTCTTCATCTCTCGTGAGCTTGGAAGGGCCATCCTTCCTACCTGCAAACATCTCCCTGAATTCAAAAACTGATTGTTTGGGAATTTGTTAGATGGTTGATACAGTTTACCTCTTGATGGATTTCAAGTTCAGTTCAAGGATTGCAATATATCCTTCTTTGCTGTTAACACTTGTTGTATAGTATATATATATGACTTGATATATTTGCTTTTGCTTGATCCTTATATGACTTTCTTCCAATGAAGATAGCTTTCTTTGATTGGTAATTGATATCTCAGATATTCTCTGATTTGATTGATTCAATAATAGAATCATAGAACAATAGAATAATAGAAGTATAGAATAATTGAATAATAGAATAATAGAATGATAGAATGATAGAATTATAGAATGATATAAGGGTAGAAGAATAGAATGAAAGGATGATATAATAATAGAATGATGGAATAATAGATTAATAGAATGAGAGGATGATAAAGTTATAGAATGGCTGCAATAAATAATTCTCTGCTGTATGTATTTCCATTCCTTACCTTTATTTCCTTTTTCTCCATCTCTTATGTGAGATAGGCGTATGGAACTCACTTTCTTCACAAAACTTCACACTATCATTTATACCTTCTAGGAGAGGAGCGATTTATGCTAAGAGACACATCTTCATACACATCTGCATTTATTCTTCATACAAGAGCTGCATATGATCTTTAATATTGATCTGAAAGACTCTTCCTAATTCTCTGCTCTTAACCTGCTCCAAATCACTTCCATTATCACTGCATAACTTCCCTTTCAAATCACAATTCCATCTCCTTTTATACCCCATCGTATGCCTCTTCAAAGGGTTGTGATTTCTTCAAGGGAGATGACTTCTCCCAAGAGAGGTGGCCTCGTTAATTGCTATTATTTTCTTTAAACTCAAGCGCTACCATTAAATTAAACATAAGCGCTAACATTTAACTCATAAGAAGTCGGCCTTAGTTTCCGATCTCTTTTAATACTCTTTTAATCGGCCCTTTGGAAGGAGTTGGCCATAATTTATTGGTAATTACTTCTTTCATTACATGGTATCATTCGGGAAGGTAAGGGAGGTAACGCTGACATGATCCGACCCAAAGCAGTTAAATCTCTTTTTGAAGCTTCTTTCTCTACTTTGGTTTGTCCCCTCCCCAAATTGCAATAACCATTTAATCTTGAGGTCAAAGCCTCCTGATTTACAATTGGAAGGTTGCTTGAGTACGATGGACACCATAGTGGCTTGTAGCAAGCGAAGCTCAAGTTTCCAACTTTGGTGCCAGGTGAGATGCAATTGGCTTTTCCAGCTGTATATATGCCCCTCCAGCAGAAGCACCAGGGTGAAGCTTCTGGCTTTGTGTAGAATTTGGCCGAGCTTTGCATCCTACGCATAACATTCTCCTGTGGGATTCATACTTTATGACTGTCATTAGGTACCTCATTCTTTCAAGTTGGTGATTGTGTTTGATTTATTTTGGATAAGCTGAAACCCGTCAAGTATGACCCTTGCTGTTATCCCATCAGTTGGGCCTAATGCTCGTTGTTTAGATCTTTCAATTCAACTTGTTATACATGATGTTGGAACTGTGAGCCAGCTTAAGCTATACAAGCCGAGGTTTTTTACTGACACTGGCCATGTGGCTCTGTTACAAATTACAATTCTTCTGTGGAAACATTTCCTTGTCCAATGTAAAGCTGTGTCCAGGGTATGTTCGTTTTTCAAGGAACAGTTTGGTCAATAGGGACAACTCATATCCTGTTGATAATGACAGATTATAACCTAGATTTTTAAATTCATTAGGGAACATTCATAGGTGAGAATTGTTAAACAGTAAAGATCAATTACCTTTTTGATTGGATGATGTATGTATTACCAAAAGGTGTACCAAAAGGGAAACATTACATGATTACCATTTCTGTTGTAGTCAGCAAGAAATTGTATTATGGTCCTTAATTGTCTCAAAAAGGAATTGATGCTAATGCCTTCTGTGAGACTTGCTGTCCTAAACATACTTTCAGTGTTCAACACAGATTTTGTGAGACACATGATTACTGTTTCTGTTGTATGTACCAAGAAATCGTATTATGGTTGTTCATCATCTCAAAAAGGAATTGGTGTTAGTGCCTTCTTGTGGAACTTGCTGTCCCACATACACATTCAGTGTTAAACACAGGTTTCAAGGTACCATCATGGAATGAACAAGCCAATAATTCATTGTAATAGCTTAACTGATTTGTTAAATTTGTACAATGCAGCTGAGCTAGAAAATGAAATTACTGCCATCTAGACAAAAGGGAACATGCTTTTCAGCAATTCATTGCTTTGGAGTGTATCTCTAAAATGTGAAACGATAAACCTGGGAGCAATTTGAATACAATTTTGCAGGCCTGTTGCAATAATCTTTTAAGGAGCAATGCTGCTGAAGGAGGTTTCCTTATCAGAGCAAGCCTTGGAAAGTCAAGCGAAATATGATTTATGTTTGTTTCATTAGGAATGTACATAAATCATATGACTGAAAGCCGTTGTGTGTTTTTGTGTGATGAAGAAATACGTTGCGACTTAGAAGTGGTTCATTGGTATAGCCACCCACTTTTCAGTAAGCCTGTGTTGGACACTTTCTTCCAGCTTTCAGTAAGCTTGTGTTGGACTCTTTCTTAGATTTTACTTGATCTAGCTTCATCCACATGTATGCAGAAGTAGATAGGGTACCCTGTACTGCTTTTTCTATGAAGTAGCTGCATTCCACCAACTTTGTTTACTCTAGTTCACCATCTATTCAGAATTCTCTTGATAGGTTTTACTTAATCTAGAAGTTAGAGGATTTTTTGCTTAACAGATTTAAATCATCCTTTCACAGTTGACATTTGGTAAAGGTTAAACTTATATATCTGTCATTTGGAGATGCAAGTTCTGCAATAAAATGTACCAGTGAACTTAGATAAATAAACAATATTCCCTGTATACCCCCTTCCAGTTTATGAAATGGAAGTGAAGGTTGCACTGAGTTTTCAAATTAATATTTGCCTTTCACTGACCTCTTGTATTGACAATGCTTGCATCGATGACAATTTAATTTGTGGATGAAAGCTTGTTTCTCAATGCTTGATCTCTCTCTTCACCCTCAGAAAATTTAGATGATGTATGGTATGGGTAATAACTTCTTGATTTATATAATAGTCCAAATTTGTTTTCAAGAGGGAGGAAGGAGAGAGGAACCATTCATTCGTAACTGGTTTCTTAGTAAAACTGTTGGGTTCTAAGTTGTGAGTTCTTTTATCAACAATATCGATAAATGCTCCAACACTTGTTTCAAAGGGAATCTTTCTGTAAAATGGTAAATGTTTAGGTGTTATTTTTACATGGGTACTTCTTCAGTTCTTTGAAGTTTTACATGACATTTGTTCTATTCATTATGCCTTTATTGCAACTTTAATTAAGGACGTAGTTTCCTGTATAACTAGCTTGCTGTTATTCTGAGCAATAATTTCTTAGTGAAATTTCAATGTCTGGATCAGAATGAAGTTGCTTTTTCCTTGTTTTTGGTTATTCTGGTTAGGATCAATGTATTTATAATTTAAGTATCCAGTCCATTTTGATTCCTTAATGTGTGTAAGTGTCAAAATTACTGTTATATTTCCTACAGAGGGGAATGCATTGCCATTATAGTAGGCCTATCTTGAATATTATTGAGAAATTTTACAATTTTTTTTACTGTTTGCAGTGAAGGAGGATATTTTAATGCCATTATGAGTTTTCCACCCAATTATCCAAACAGCCCTCCATCAGTGAGGTTTACATCAGAAATGTGGCATCCAAATGGTTAGGTTTAACCTTATTTTTATCGTTAAAAATGTAAATTTGATTTCCAAAATTGATAAATGGTGTCTGAGTTAATTTTTTGTATATTCCATTTCATTTGTTGCTTTGTGTTCTGCTGGTCTGTGTATGTAGTGCACCTGTGCTCAGTTGGATAGTTCATTTGCACAGAACAATCTTTTGTATCTTTTGTAAGTGAATTTAATACGAGTTTATCTATTTTTCAGTTTATCCAGATGGACGTGTTTGCATTTCTATTCTTCATGCACCAGGAGATGATCCAAATGGCTATGAGCTTGCCAGTGAAAGATGGTCACCTGTGCACACGGTAGTCAAGTGCATTTTATTTTATGAGTTAATAAGTTATCAGTATATAGTTACCTTGTGATTTATTGGTGTGTATGAAAAAATATTAATAATATTCCATCCTCTATTAACTTTTATTGGATATGATTTGCAGGTGGAAACTATTCTCTTGAGTATTATATCAATGCTGTCTAGTCCTAATGACGAATCACCTGCAAACATTGATGCAGCGGTAAGAATATTGAAATATTATTAGCCTTTTGTCTGTACATGCATTAACTTTGTTAAACTATGATAATCTTGAGCGAGCAGAACATAATAACATATGATTCAACCAGCACTGTTTTCTGGTTGTTTTCAAAAAACATTGTGCATATCAGGAGATTTAGTGTCGATACTTATGTTTTCTGTTAATAGTCCTTAATGAAATTGGTTTTCTGTTATGAACATTTCTTTGAAATGGCTTATATGAAGTTAGAAGTACTTGGTTAATATTATGAATAGGGAGTAGCAGCACCCATTTTATTTGTCGCAATGAAAGGTGAAGGAAAAACAATATTTTAATATTAAAGCAGGTGACCTGAGAATGACTGAGAAGACAGAGAAAGCTCGGCAGCGTCGAGGTCAGTGAGGATAATGGACGGTTACAGCCCTGGCATTCCCTCCCTCGATGGGAATAACCAATCTGATCTCATCCCCACAATCTGAGTTAGCTACTGTGAGCACCAGTGGAGAACAGCCCTCCGATGGTGAACCCCCTCCAATATGGTATCTGCACCACCGCCAAATTAGATTCTGCTGCTGTGTTTTTGTCTTTTCCTGTTTGGTGCCCTATCCATATCTCTGTTGCAAGGGGTGGCTCAAATGATGGTATTGGAGAATAGCCAGCATTTGACATGTGAAGCGCGACATTGGGTTACAGTCAAAGTTAAAAAATTATTAAAAAATGCATGGGTTCTTGACAGATTTGCATGGGTTTGTCCAGAACAAAGCCACTGTAAAAAAAGCCCCCTGCCAGAACCCTCACCCTGATTGACCTGGAATCCAAATTGGGATCTAAGAGGACCTGGATCTGAGGCCTGCATGGGACAAACTGGCAACATAGTGCATCTTACTTAATGGTTTTTGTTAATATTGAATTGGTTCTCTATAGCGAACATGAGTTGGAAGTAGCATAATATATGAGATACAAGCACTTAGGTTAATATCCTGAATAGGAACCTTGGTAAATGTATAGTTTATAAAAATGCTGTCAGGATCTTCTTTATCTGTATTTTATACATTTAATATCTTGTTATGTGTTTCTTGCCCTTTGGAGCCTGTTTGCTTACATTTAAACCTAGCAAAATCACGTTTTTTCATACAAGAGGCAAGTGTTCTGATACAATGGCAAAAGGGTTGTTTGGTTCAAGAGTTGTGACAATATTTCTACAACTATTACCTCAACAATGTTCTTGAAATTAATTGTGATTAAGAAAAGAAAAAAGGAAATGTTGATATAGACTTCACTTGCCCTTATTCGGAAGCAAATGATGCTTAATGATACAACTTATGATATTTTATATCATTGTTCAACTGAGTAGTTTTTGAGTCAAACACTTGACCCATATTTCATGAGTAGTGGTTCACACCAACCCATCTCTCATGAGAATGAATGATCTACTTCACACTCATTGCATCTAGGTGATGCTCACAAGGATGAGGTATTGGGACTCCCCGAGAGGTTATCCATCCCAGTACTAGGGAGGTCACCCATCCCAATACTACGCAGTTGAACCCTGATATAAAATATCATAATTTGACACATTGCAGAAGATATCTCCTACTTATCAATTGATGAGCTAAAGGAGCTCTATAATGAATGGTTCGTAAGGCACAACACTTGCTGAAGGTTTTAAATGGGATAGCAAGCTAAGTTGGCTTGATCTCGGGGGAAATTCCATGGTTAAGTGTGCTTGAGTCGGAGTAGTATTGGGATGGGTGACCTCCTGCGAAGTCCTGATGCTTCACCCCTTTGAGCATAACTTAGATGCAATGAGTGTTAAGTGGACCATTTACTCTCATGAGAGATGGGTTCGTGTGAACTGCTACTCATGAAATATGGGTCATGCGTTTGACTCAAAAGCTACACAGTTGAACCTTGATATAAAATATCATAATTTGACACACTATGGAAAATATCTCCTACTTATCAATTGATGAGCTAAAGGGGCTCTATAATGAATGGTTCAAAAGGGACAACACTTGCTGAAGGTTTTGCAAATGGGGTAGCAAGCTAAGTTGGCTTGAACTTGGGGGAAATTCCATGGTTAAGTGTGCTTGAGTCAGAGTAGTATTGGGATGGGTGACCTCCTGGGAAGTCCTGATGCTTCACCCCTATGACCTAGATGCAATGAGTGTTGAGTGGATCATTCTATGGGTTTGTGTGAACCTCTACTTATGAAATATGGGCTATGTGTTTAACTCAAAAGTTACGCAGTTGAACCCTAATATAAAATATCAGAAAAAGCTAGCTTCATAGCTAAGGTGATAATAATAGCTAAGGAAAGGTCCAATAACTCCAGGAAAAGGTTGGTAATTTGGAAAATGCGAAATTGAGATTAAGGTGGAGTTGAACTTATGGTAAACATGGGTACATACAGGTGCACTCAAAAGAGATTGACCAGCAAAACTAGATATCCATAAGTTTGGAGAGTATTGATATTATTGGGTCGGCTGGAAAGTAGTTCCTCAATTTAGCTCTGATTGAGTTCTGATTTTGGAATTATTAATTTGCCTTACTGTTCATTACTTAGCTTGAATGGGCATTATTTGGCTATCAATTTTCTTTTGATTGATAACCATTGGATTAAGACATTTTCATCTTGGATTCTGTGAATAATGAATTGGGCAGTGTGCTTTTATGTTTTGGGGTTATATTCTTTTCTCTAGTGGTCGTTTTGCATTCATAGTGTTGTTCCTCACTTTAGTTGTCATTTGATGAGGCTAGGCCCTAAGTCTAACAAATGGAATGATAATGTAACAAAGGAACTGATACTGGTGACTAGCAACAATGACATTAATGCAATGTGGTTAGAAATATGAGAAGTTTTGGATGAGTGAAATTACAATACAAGATTACTTCCTAGTTAATGATTAATGAGTTTCATGTTAAGGTACCCCGCTTTTGCCTAGTAAATGATTAACGAGTTTCATATTAAGGTTTATTAGATTGTCTGATTAATATTTAATTGGTTCATTAGACAGTCTGATTAATATTTAATCATAGGCAAATCTGCAAGACAAATAAATAAAATGGAACTAGTAAACTCATGCAAATTGATCTTTTGATCTTGGAATTAGTAGTTTGTCTAACTACTCATAACATAGCTTGAAAGGGCACTTTAGGTGTCCAATTTTCTTTTGATTTGTATTGTATTGGATTGTGTCATATTCAATTTATATGCTGTGGATAATGTACTGGGCAGTGTGCATTTATCTCTTAATTCTGTGTTTATAATGGGCACTCAATATTTTTAGTGGTGGAAGCCATCATGCACAATTCTCTTACCATTTCATCTTAAAGAAGCCAGAATAATGGTGAAAAAGTATTTACTGTTGACTGCTTTTTCTTAGGCATCTTGTGCTGTTCCATATGCATGTCTTTAGTTATTGATTAGATTTTAACCATGGATGTGCAGAAAGAGTGGCGAGATCAAAGAGATGAATTCAAGAAGAAAGTTGGCAGGATTGTCAGGCGGTCCCAAGAAATGTTTTGAGACTGGACATAGTTGATTGGTGAATTTAAGTAATTCTTTTTATTGTTGTCCAGTCAGAAAACCTGCCTATGGGTTTTAGTCTAGGTTGTGTCTAAGCTGTGGTAATCTAGCTTGCATCCGACTGTGTCATGGCATGCTAAAACTTTGGAAGTATGCATGAATCTATAGCTGCTTCAACATGGACTCTTGTATATTCGCAACTTTGGAAGCCGAATTTACGAAGTGATATGTGATATTCAACAGCAGTCTATGCTAAGCAAGTATTGTTGAATGAATTTCATTGTTGCTGGTGCTTCTTTGTTTGGCTGTGAAGCCTGTGGTAATTGTGGCAGCTCAAAATCTGATGTATCTGGGGGTTTTCTGAATGAATATATATAGTTTGGACTCACCCATAACGTTGTCAGCATGTTATATATGGATGTTTTAGAATGATGAATTTATGCACAAATCACCGACTCTTGTTCATATGATTAGAAAATGAAATGAAAAACTAGAAATAGATTTTGATTTGTTGACTTGACACCCAACAAAAGAACTTGAATTTTGTACTCTCAAATAGATTGCTGGACTATTGGAAACTATATTATGTGTGAAATCTTGTCGTCGAACAAAATAAATGCCAAGATTAGGATAAACCCTTAAATCTGCTTAGATCAATTAAGTCAAATCAGTTGCATAAAACCTATCTTGATGATAGGGTGAATCTGAATGGTAAGGGAGGGGAAGCAATATTTATGTTATTTAAAGACCATAGCTTTCTGCACTTTATTCGAGGGACGTGCTGACATCATATTGCAGTCTATCCTTTATGGAGCACGATGATATTTTGGATCTACAAAGAAAATCTTTTGACAGCTCTACCTCTAGCTCTTCCAATCTTGCTATAAGAAGTCGAAAATCTTAAATCTCAGTTCATTCTTAGAATCTTCTAATATAAAGTAAATGATTCCAACATTCAAGATACACTGAAGATCTTTCAAGCTTTTTCCTATAAAGAAACACGAGAGGATATATCATAAAATTCTCTGTAAAAATGAGCCCATTTCTCAGGTCTTATTATTTGTCATGAAGATATGTAGCGTGGATAAAGCCTCTTAATCCCTCGCTCAAGTCGAGAGTCCTACCTTAGTTTACTGGGTGCTCAATACTTGCTTGAGGACTGGGAATCTGATTCTTAAATGAATAAGAGGTGAAAAACATGTGTAAAAAAGAGTTGTACAAGAATAGTATTATCAATGGTCTTGAGCGTTTCAAATTTGTCAAAAAACCACAGTTCCCCAGATTTAATGGTCAATTAAGTGAGATCACATGATGGGAACCTTAGGGCCACCTTAAGTGGATAGGTATTGGGTTACATGTAGTTGTTGGGTGCAATATATTCATGAGGTTGATGGGGCTATTTGCTTAGCATTTCTCTCATTTGACCAATATATCTTGGTGGCAGTGCAAATGCGCTTAGGGACAAATGTTAATTATAGTTAAATTCATGAGGTCGATGGGCTATTTGCTTTGCATTTCTCTCACTTGCCCTATATAGCTTAGTGGAAGTGCAGATGCGCTTAAGGATAAATGTTAATTGAAGTTGTCAATTTCTACTCCTCACCCCTATGCAGTAGCATACTTGCGCATGGGTAGTTGGGTGGCAATCACAGACCCACAAGATGATTGCATATGTACTCCCTTGATAGGTGTTTGAGTAGTGAAATGGAGGCACTAATTCTAGAGGTTATGCGTGCCGAAGATACAATTTGTTATTGTACTTGCTAAACTATGACTTATTCATGTAGATCATGGATAGTTTGTACTTAGAATTGGGGCTGGCATAACAAGAATAGAGGAATAAGAAGAGAAAAAAAAGAAGTGAAACCCTAGGCGAGCCAAATATGTGGAGGTACACCTAGTTAAGTGAAAAAAGGAAAAGCCATGTGGATCAAAATCTTCTTTCTTTTTGTTGCCTGCACAACACATCTTATTTTTTTTAAAGAAAATAAGGAACCCCTTTTCTTGATGTCTTTAATTTTGCATTAAGTGGTATTTTCTGACGGACTTAGGTCACCATTTGTTTCTTGAATTGCTCACTTCATGCCCTAACATTAGTAATCTTGCTGTAAATTTTGTTTGTATAATTTTAGTTGTGGTGGGTATTACGAGCTTGACGAAGATGTTTGCATTTTTGTACCTTTTATACTTCAATGTTATAGTGCATATGTATGAGTTTCATTGCTTATTTTAGAATTGAAAGATAAGAAGATTGATTAGTGCAAGTTAGAAAACATCTTTTTGGTCACTGCAAATTATTAAATTAATGTTTAGGTATAGACAACTTTAAGTAAGTTGTGAGGTAATACCAAGTTTAACATAGATCCTAATTTAATCATTGTGGCACTTGTGATAATTGATAAAAGAAGTTTGATACTCTTTTTACTGTTTGCAGGACCTTATATTGCTAATTCAGCTATATTGCATATCAATGGCTGACCACAAGATAGCAATGAAACTCATACACATGCACTAAACCTTGAAGTATGAAATATGCATCTATGCAATATGACAAAAATGCAAACATCTTCATCAAGCTCATAGTCACCAACACAATTGAAATTATGCAAACAAACAACTCAATTTGCAGCAAGATCAATGATGTCTGATCACAAAATGAACAATTCAAAAAACAAATGTAGTTACCTAAATTCATTAAAAAAGCACCACAAAATGCAAAATTGAAGACTTCGAGAAAAAGGTTCCTTGTTTTCTATATCAGAAATAAACCATAAAAGGTGCCCAAAAGGTGTCCACCCCATAGGTACTTGCCTAAGGGGGTCTAATTTTACCTAGATATGAGGAAAAAGTATTTCTATTCATTTAAAAATTCACTGTAAGTGCAAATATGAGTTTGCACGTAGTTTCAAATAGGGGCTTAGATACATATACAAATATTATCACATCAAAAAAGTATTATTCAAAATAATCAAAATAAACAACACATTAAGGCTTCAAAGCTTAACACAAGGTCTTAGTCCGTGTAACTAAGAAAACAAGGTTAGGCTTTTTAGATCATCTCCCATATTATTTTCCATTGGTAACTTTACTACATTTGAAACAATCGTCAAATATGTACCATAAGATAGTCAAAGCAATTTGGAAAAGAAAATCAAATATATTCACATATAATGACAAGGTTACCATTATAGATTTATTAACTCATGCCCTTTTACATTTTAAAAGTATAAATCTATCGTTAAATTCTTCAAGTTAGGCTAGACCAATATTATAAAATTCATTTGTGCACACATTAATCATGATTATAAATTCTAATTCAAAATCAGATTTAAACTAAAATATAAATATAATTTACCTATATTAATCTAACTATGTGAATTCTTTATAACTTGGTATTCATATGAAAACCATAATTTTAATAACTATATCAAAAAGTATGAAAATTTTGCCTATCTTTTGAATCAAGGTTTTATCATTTTCAACAAAATCTATCATTAAATTAATCATTCAAATGTTTCTCTAAGAGTTAAGGTTAGTAACAACATCACCCATACTATACCATTTGACGAGAGAAATTCGTGGCTGTCAAAATCCCATACAAAGTTATTAATATGAATGAATTCACTTACCAAGTGTTCGCCCTACCCCAAGATTAGTATTGACATTACTTAAGGTTACTTCAATACCAACACAATTCTTATATTTAATAGGGGTGACTAGCAGTTGTCTAATTTTTTTTTTAAATTATGAGAATAATTTCCATCACATTATAATCAACAGTATTTGGTTAAACTTTTTAGGATCTCAAAATTATATAGGTCAAACAAATTAGGAAATTCATTTTCTAAGGAAGGTATCTACATAGGCATAATCCATAAAATACTAAAATTACTAATTTTGACTAGAAGCACTGAAATTAAAATACTTTTTACTAATTAGATTTAAATTACTTTGTCCACATTGATACAATAATCATAAAGAAACTAGTTAAGTTCATATTCTAAGTTAGATAACCATATGCTACAATTCAATACAAAACGATTAATGCAATATCCATGAGTCCAAGGTTAAATAAAGACATGCAATTGTTCAATGGTAGCTAAAAATATCAGTCATTAAGTGCAAGTAAAGTCACAAAATGGTTGGGCCTTACACTTTGCCTAAGTTGGTGTGTCAAACAATGCATCAATATATTGGTGCTAGGAGGGTGATAAATCTAAAGATTGGATGTTTTAGTACATTGTTCAAATTGTTGTATTTTGATTATCAAGTTGGAATCCAAAAGAATTATCATGAGGTCAAAGTCTATATAAGGTGACTTTGAGTTATATATTTTAGAATAGACACTCTCATTCAACCCATAGATCACATAGAGCTATTGCTCCTTTTGCTAATCATTTTGCTACCTCTTAAAATACAACAATGGTTGTTTCTTACCTTAGAGGAGGAAATTGTCCTTCAATGGTTTGGAGTGTACCACATGATTTACCTAAGAATCTAGAGAAGTTTTGTGCTAAGTATATGTGGTGGGGTTTGGATAACGAAAGAACATATATATGCCTTTAAGTATGCTATAATAAGAAATTTGATCCAACATGAAGATATAACACATTGCCTATTTCTATATACATTAGATGAAATGACTTATAGTTGGTATCTTGGATTGCTAAACATGTCAATTAGAATTTGGAATGATCTAGAAACAACCTTTGTTAATAATTTTAGGGTATTTATAGATTTTTGTACCATCAATTTTTTGTTTCCCACAAAGAGCTTAATGAACCAAACAACACATTTAACACAAGGCTTCATAAGTTATACACAAGGTTGAAAGCACCGTACACACAAACAAAGGATGTTGCTATTGAGACTCTTAGGATTTCAATCCTTTAACTTCTATGTTTGTGAGAAGAGCTATAATTGCACTTGCATCCTTATCATTGATTTATAATAAAGTTGTCAAAGTTGATCAAGAGATGATGCCACATGGTTATGGTACTAGGCCATTACCATCTTTGCGATAACTAACTAAATATGATCAAGTACCAATCATCAACCAAACACTTAGAATACACCATTGTTAAATCCATTCTTAGGTGTTCTCTATAATCCAAATCAAGTCATGAATTAGATGCTTATGAATAAGATCATGCCTTAGAATAATAATCAACAAATTGTTTTGGCTCTATACAATATTTTGGGAACCACAAATATAATTTTAATTCTAGTAACATTAGCAATCAATCAATTAGTATTGCCTTCATTTCAAATATTCAAACACCAAAAAATAGTATGGTTGGACAAAGTCAAATTTTATCAATGAATTCTAAGAAAATACACAAAAGATGATACAAAAGTTGAGTATTGTCACGATTAATTTACAAAGACAAATCCCACAAATTCAGTCAACTAGCAAGGTGTTCTTTAAAAATTGCTTATGCGGTGTAGATTCCATGATACAAATGCACATGCTAAGATAAATTGTCTTGAATTCAAACTACCTTCAAACATTTTCAAAAGGAGATGGAGAATTCAAAAATATTAACCACCCATGAAAATAACATAAATTCAAAATGAAAGGAGTCTTGAGACAACTCTAGTGTTAGAAACTTAACAAATTTTTAGAAGAAAGTGAGAATGAACTAGAAGATAACTTGGATGAAATCTAGGCATATCAACAATTTCAAATAGGGAATAAGTACATGCTAAGGAGCAAGGCAAAAACATTGTTGACTAATTCTACTCCTCCAAACAATCTTTTTGTTCCATTGAATGAGAAAGCAAGTAATAATCTAGTTCTACTTGAAGGTCCTACCAGATCTTTACTACAAAAGATTAACATGCCGCCTCTATATACAAAGAAGTATCCAGATTAGAATAACCATGGATACAACATCTTTGAAAACATTAAGAAAACTAAAACAATGAAAACTTTGTTTGCACCAAAAGGAAACGAATCTAGCAAGACTATTGATGCACATGTGGCTATATATAAAGAAAAGGTAAAACACCCCCATTCCTTTTGACAATTAATTTTTTTGATGAGAATCTACACAATTGTCTAGTGGATTCAAGAGTCTTTGAAAATGTCATGTCCTATTTAGTTTGTTAGAATTTAGGATTAATTTTTGCTAAGTCCAACAGGGAAGTGTCTAACTGGATAAAATAGAGGTAAATGTAGTGGGCGAGCTTAATAGTATTCGTATTGCAATTAGATTTAAATCACACAATACAACAATTTATTGATATCCAAGTGGTATATATACTAGATGCATATGGGATGTTACTTAGTAAAGATTAGTTCAAGACCTTAAATGGATAAATAGTAACTAATTTTTCACATATGTGGTTCCCATGGCATAGTGTAGCAAATCATATCAAAATTGAAACAAAACCTAGAATGAAACTGATGCAGAGAATGGTGGGCTTCAAAGGTTTTTAACGACATAAAGTACTAATTTTGAAAGGTCACTCTAGCATTCACCAAAATTCACTTCAAAGAAACATGATTCTTCAAGGCTACCAATACACCAAAACACTAAATCAGATTCCAAACTCTTCAGCATACCCTAGAACACTTTGATTATCATGAAAATGACAGGATTAATCCTGTAAGACTCTCTTAAAACACTGGTTCTTCAATTCTTCCATAACTCATACCTAAGAGGCCTATTTGCTTGTAGCCCTCCTAACAGACAAAACTGGGCATAACTTTTTGTTTAAGTGGAAAATTGGATTTGTTAATGCACTAAATTTTAGATGTTTAAATCCTCCTTTCCACCTTACATTCAAGGATCTAGGGTCAAGTGACAAGCACTATCATACCCTAGGTCACTTGCAGATGTAGGGAAACTTGGATTAGGGAATTTAATTATTAATTTTCCTTCTCTTATGCCCAATTAACCATTAAAACCCTAATTATGCAAATAAGACAACAAATTGATCAATGATGGAAAAAGATCTTGTAGACAGGAGTAAAATACTAAATTATAGAATCCCTATTTTTGGGGTTCCGAAGTGGAATAGTTGGGGACACTGGAGCAGGCGCCCAAGTCCAAGGTGCCAGTTTCTTTGTGAGATCTAGACCTCCTTTCGACACTGATTAGCCCTGTAACTTCTATTTTCCAAAACTCGGATGCAGAGGACACTAGAGTGAGCACCCAAGTTCTAGAAGTGCTCCTATGTCCTTTACTTCAGATCCTGAATCCTTGATGCGTACCAATCCTTCCTGCAACTCCACTTTTCCTAAATGCGACACCTGTAACCTGCAATCACAAGACTTGGTTTGGGGGTTGTGGTGTTTAGAGGCTTGCCTCTGTCAAGCCCTAGAGGACACTTAAGTCTCCAAACACCGTTGTTAGATAAAAGAGTGCATGCCCTTGTGAGGCAAAGGCAAAAACCAAAGGAATCAATGATGAAAACACAATATGATGTCACTTTGTAGTGAAGCTCTCATGGGAGGAAGATGCTCTTCATTCCATGACGAAATTGATGCTCAAATATGCAGATATCAACACACAAAACACACAAGTCTGCTCTTGCAACACAATAGAAAGCCTTGAATCACCTTGAGAATGCCTAAAGTTCACAATGATCATCTAGTAATGCTCTAGTTTACAAATGAATGCCTAAACATGCTTTTATATGCAACTACAAGCACTCCCGCCAAGATTTTAAAAATCAAAACTTACCATGTCGACAAAAGGACCAGATAACGGTCATAAACCAACACCCAGAAATTAGGGCTGCCCCAAAATAAGGTAGGACTAGGGTGCAGGCGCCCAAGTCCTCCCCCTATTTTGGGTAGGATACAGCTCAAGGGGTCGACCTAGGTCCAATTTGCCATGGAACCTAGGTCTCATTCCATTGGGATGCCAAAATATGAACTAAGATGTCCTAAATGCATACTAAAGACCCGGGAGATAAACCTTATGAGGGAAAAGCCCCCAAGGGGACATTTTTTGACGTTACATTTAGCCCCCACTTTAATGTATGTAAAAATGCGAGGCCAATATATGCATTAAAGTAAGGTCACAAACACAACAAACACATCAAGCACGGAGAAGACACGCCAATCACATAGAAGACAGTAACAGGTACGCAAAACATGGAGAAGACAGTTACAGTCACGCAGAACACGGAGAAGACAATCAATGCACAGAAGACACATTAATGCATGGAAGACAGAAATGATATCTTTTCTTTTTCTCATATATATAAAATGCAAATGCAAGTACCGGAAAGTAAACAAACCTCCCATAATACAAGATGCACTTATCGAGCAAGTCTTTAGACTGTATATACGGGGCAACACACACGTAAGATGCACAAAACCTCCCAAAATGTAGGATGCACTCATCGAGCAAGTCTTTAGACTGCATATGGGGCAACAAACACACCACACAAAACAAGCACGCCAAACACACACACTTGAAGACATGGAGAAAACACGACAGACAAGCGATGGAGTGTACCTATTTCTAGGTCCAACACCATCTCAGGCACATTATAGGCACACACCGACGATTGGGCTTCACTAGAATAGTCACTGAAGACACGCTTAAGGGTTGAGTTAGTCACAAAACCGCTTCCTGCCTCCGCAGAGGACTTGTGAAAATGACAGGATGATGTAATCTGCTCGGAGAAATACACCATCCCCGCCTCCGTAGAGGGCTTAGGATAAAAAGGATATATGCGATCTCGCCTCCGTAGAGGGCTTACATGATTGATTGATTGATTTGCAAACAAACTCAGGATGCAGGATGCACTCATCGAGCAAGTCTTTAGACTACACCTGAGGACAAGCACATAGCTAACATCTATAACAAACAACTTACCTTATATATGCCCCCACCTTAAGGTGGTTGATATCAGTTATCGATATCAAGCATGTTAAGGTAGGAAGAAAACACACAAGGGAACATTGACTTTCACAAATCCCATGCCCCCTGGAGGTGACATGTACTTTACGATCGCCAATGTTCCCACAAACACATCCCTGCAAGAAATATGTTAGTGTCTACAAAATCATGATAAACAACATCAATGCATATGATTAACCACACAAAGAGCGAAGGTTATACAACGAATCAGAGTTCGAGGATAACCGTAGGGCTATATCACGAAGCTCTCAGAATCAAGTACCGCCAAGGCTAGATTCAAAGACAAACAAAGGTGCATAGAGTAGCAGTATTGTTAAGGTTTGTAAATGCGATAGAAACATCATGAAATTCACTACGCGGAAAGCACAAGTGCTTCCACTAGCCAAGCATCGGATAAGATATACAACACCATCCTCATATTAAGAACTAAGTCCATTTGTTGATTGCTCTCGAAAGGGACACTAGGTTCGCATCAGTATAAATTTTTGTCGTCATCCACCCGCTAGGTGGAAACACTAGAGGAAGGGAAACAATAAATAAGAGGAGAAACAAGTGTCTTAGGGACAGTCACATAGGAGGGTTCCCCCAGGTCACCAACCATGATGCTATGTCCATAAGGCACAACACACAACAATGAAATTGGAGAGAGGCAATTTAGAAGAATGATGATACAAATAGAAGAAGGTCACAACAGAGGCGGTCTCCTGGTATCCCGAACCTTACGGGAGAATTCGAGGTCATCCGAGGTGGCCTAAACAACACATAACACATCACGGGGTAGCACATCACGAGAGAGAGATAAAGAGTTAGAGATACTTACCTGTAGGATCTTTGTGCTAAGTCTTCTCATCAAGAAAATCATTGTCATCATCCCAAACATAAGGTATAATTGCCAAGTCATTGTCATTATTCTTTTGATCATTCTTAAATGCTTCTTGGTTTGTCTCAATGTTAGGTGGAATGTGTTCTTGTTGAAGTTCATTAGTACACATATGCTCTATCCTCTTAGGTGGTGGGAGAAGCAAATTATTTTGAGCAATCTCAACATCCATCCTTGAGGGATTTAATGTGAGAGACTTCTCCTCATCCACTAGGGCTACATCCTTAAGGATGTCCAAATGACTTGAATATTCAAACAAAGGAGGGACATTAAAGGTCTTCTCTTCCTTAGTGAAATCCAAGGTGTGTGAACACTCAACTAAAGGAATAAGGTTGGTAGGATGATCTATAGAGGTTTCATGTATTATGATAGAGTTTTGATTGTTGTTAGATGAAAGCTCATTGTCTACCCTTGGAATGTTCCTTGTTAAAGGGAGCTTTTCATTCACTAATGCTTCCTCTTGGCTAGGGAGAGCATTGGAATGGCAACGTGGTGATGGCTCTTCATTTGCTAATGCTTCATCTTGGCCAGAGTGGGCATTAGAATGAAGATTTGGTGGTATGATGTTAAGAGATGTGCCAATGAAATCATCCTCTTGAATCAAAGTGTCCTCATGAGGAGGAACAACCTTAGGAGAGGGATCATAGGGTACCACTAAGTTATCATCACATGTTTTAACAATAGGTGTCATAGTGGAATGTTCCATAAAGTCATCTAAGGCTTCATCTAACATTTTGAAGTCATCACTAGTATATATGCTATTGATCATGAATTTAGTGAGATCATCCAATATCCAAGGGTATATTCCCATGAAGTTTGTGAAGCTATCAAAATCTGATATATAACAAAAGATTTCATATGTGGAGCACATAGAGAGATCAACATCATGAATGTGCGCTATTTGTTCCAGAACTTGAGGATATTTATCAGTGAATTTAGAGAAATGATCCATGTCTACGATGTATGAAAACAAATCTTCTAAATAAGTAGCCATGATATATTTCTTCAAATCAATGCAAAATCAGATTTTTAAAGCTTTTCAAAATTGGTGCAAAAGATGAGCAAAAATAGCCCAGAATGCTTTATTTTTCGATACTTTTTTCACTGTAAATGAATGAAACAAAGGGTGTTGTAAGGATTTTGATGAAGGGAAGAAAATTATATGTCTAATATCAATCCGAAACAGCAATATAATCACTCTCAACACACTCTTGATGCAAATCCAAGATAATGCCAAGTCAAAATATAGTGAAAATATGTCAAAATAGGCACTTTTTTTCACCAAAATTCAATGCAAAAGAGCATAACAAAGGGTGGTGTGTGGAAAATGATGATGAATAGTATATAATATCATTAATAATAGCCACTTGATGCAAAAATACCCAACACAACACACTTTTAGTGCCACTTAAGGTAAAACCCTAGTGAAAATATAGCAAAAATAGACTATTTTTCACAGGTTTTCAATTCCAAGACCTAGCAAAAGAGGTGTTGTAATGAATTTCAGGAGGTACAGAAAATAATGTCAATAATATCAGTCATCTCAATCCCTAAAATTGATCACAACACGCTTGGAGTGCAAATTAGGTCAAACCCTAGGGCGAAAATAGCTAAAATGTGCAGTTTTTCACCAAATTTTCACTACAAGAGCCCGATAAAAGGGTGTTGTGAAGCATTTTATGAGAGGCATAAAATGATTACCTTGATAAAAAAAAATTAATGGAAAATACCTTTCACAACACACCTATGGTGCAAGTTTGGAGAGTCGATAAACACAAATTTAGTGAAAATCGTTGTTTTTGAAGCCCTAGGTTTGAGATCTTGGGACAAAATACTATGCGGATGTTTTGAAGTCTGATTTATGATGAAAATAACTTGCTATTGGATCTGAAAATGATTTTCAAGCTTGAACATGCAAAATGGCCATGCAAATTTAATGAAAATGCATCAAAATTGCTAGTTTTTGTTGAAATTTTCTATGCAAAATTGTAAATATTTTAAATCTAAATGCAAATTTACACTAAAATGCCAAACTATAGCCAAATGTTAATTTGAATGAGCCTCTAAAATTAGTAGAAAAATCTAAGAAGAGATTTTGCCTACGAACCCTAGATTTTGGAATTACTAGGTTATATTAAAATTGTCAAAATTTCCACAAAACCCTAGAAATTAAATGATGAAAATGCAATGCAAATTTTTGAATTTTTGGATTTTTCTATAGTTTATATTAGATCTGATGTAAAAATCATGAATTAGGAAAATTTAGAAAGAATTGATGCAATTTAGTAAGCCAAACAATGTAATTTTTTTGTATTTTCCAAAATTTTTATTTTTTTTGAATTTTTCTCAATGCAATAAAATGAATGACTATATGAATGAATGAAATCAATCCAAATATGAAGACAAACACTTAGCAAGTTGTAATTTAAGTCCAAAAACACGGGTTCACCAAAATGTTTAAGTGGAAAATTGTATTTGTTAATCCTCTAAATTTTAGATGTTTAAATCCTCCTTTCCACCTTACATTCAAGGATCTAGGGTCGAGTGATGAGCACTATCATACCCTAGGTCACTTGCGGATGTAGGGAAACTTGGATTAGGGAATTTAATTATTAATTTTCCTTCTCTTATGCCCAATTAACCATTAAAACCCTAATGTTGCAAATGCGACAACAAATTGACGAATGACGGAAAAATCTCTTGCAGATAGGAGTAAAATACCAAGTTACAGAATACCTATTTTCAGGGTTCCGAAGTAGAACAATCGAGGACACTGGAGTGGGCGCTTAAGTCCAAGGTGCTGGTTTCTTTGTGGGATCTGGACCTCCTTCCGACACTGATCAACCCTATAACTTCTATTTTTTGAAACTCAGATGCGGAGGACAGTAGAGCAAGTGCCCAAGTCCTAGAAGTGCTCCTGTGTCCTTTTTTTTCAGATCCTGAATCCTTGATGCCTGCAAATCCTTCCTGCAACTCCACTTTTCCTAAATGTGACACCTATAACCTGTAATCACAAGACTTGGTTTGGGGGTTGTGGTTTTGAGAGGCTTGCCTCAGCCAAGCCCCGGAGGACACTTAAGTCTCTGAACACCGTTGTTAGATAAAAGAGTGTGTGGCCTTGTGAGGTAGAGGCAAAAACCAAAGGAATCAATGATGAAAACACAATATTATGTCACCTTGTAGTGAAGCTCTCATGGGAGGAAGATGCTCTTCATTCCATGAGGAAATTGATGCTCAAATCTACAGATATCAACACAAAACACACAAGTCTACTCTTGCAACACAATAGAAAGCCTTGAATCACTTTGAGAATGCCTAAAGTTCACAATGATCATCTAGTAATGCTCTAGTTTACAAATGAATGCCTAAACATGCTTTTATATGCAACTACAAGCACTCCCGCCAAAATTTTAAAAATTAAAACTTACCGTGTCAGCAAAAGGACCAAATAATGGTCATAATCTGACACCTAAAAATTAGGGCTACCCCAAAATAGGGCAGGACTAAGGCGCGGGCGCCCAAGTCCTTCCCCCTATTTTGGGCAGGGTACAACTCAAGGGGTCCACCTAGGTCCAATTTTCCATGGAACCCAGGTCTCATTCCATCGGGATGCCAAAATATGAACTAAGATGTCCTAAATGCATACTAAAGACCCGAGAGGTAAACCTTATCAGGGAAAAGCCCCCAAGGGGACATTTTCTGACGTTACACTTTTAAACTAGATGAGATTTATAGAAACCAAATATAATTTCAAATACCCATTTCATCCTTCTTTAACATACCTCAAACTCAGATTAGGTTGTTTTGGAAAGAATGGCCTTAAAAATGACTGTCCCGTTTTTAAGGAGGCCTAATTAGGACAACAAATGGGCTTTTTCTATCATAACTTTTAGGTCAGACCTCAAACCCACAATCTAAAAATTGTTTTGAGTACCCTTTTGGCTCTTATACAACATATAAATAATTGGGTTAGGGTTACTTTGGAGGACAAGGGTCAAAAATTGACTGTTCTTTTACAAATTAGGCCTAAAATCACTAGGGCAGTCACAAAACTCATGCAACTTGACTTCCCCTGCACCTACAAGCATAATCAAATTGAAAAAATAATCTAAACTAACCCATTCCACTAATTTACAAGAGTTTCCATTGGTGGAATGGCCTTTTATTCACTTTTTAGACTCTCAAATCCTTAAACCAACAGAAAAAACATTGAATCTGCAGCAAACAAGATACTTTTATTCAAAATTGCTTCAAGATACAACGTCCTCTCCTCTTTCTCACCTTCACAAGGCTCTTTAAACATATTACATCAGTTATTTTATCTGCCCCTTGAGTTTCCAACGACCAAAACCCTTCCCTTTACAAAGTGACTCTTCATATTCCACTTCTTGTACTTTTGCACTTTTGACAATATTTGCAAGGTTTTACAATATTTGACAACTTGACCCCACACTTTACCTAGAAACCTATCCAAATGACTCAAATGCAATAGATATGGTCCAAATATGACCTCATTACAAACAAAATACAACCAATAGCTCAATTTACAAAATTGCCTCATGGAGGCATGAAGTTTACAAGGTGCCTTGCACCATACTCCGGGCAAAATTTTGCCTCAATTCCTCTTGAGGATAGTGCTACACAATTAATTCAAGCTTGTCAATATCATTCTTCAACCTCCCAGAAGTCTTTGCACTCACCAACAACTGAAAACTTGCATTTACCTTTGTCTTTAACCGGTTCTTCATTGTTGAATGCTGTCTTTCATTTGATGCTTGATCCTTGACCTATTCTTCTTCTGAAAATGGTGTTGAACCTGCTGTTTCAGCATCTCCATGGCTGCATCCTTCATGTACTCTTCCTCAGGCATATACCCATCTCTCTCACTGCTTCATCACACAACCTCTCATAACATACCATCCATCTACCCAATAAGAGATCCTGGAAGGTGCACCTCTACCCACTCTCTCTCTCAGTGGTGTAACTCTCTCTGCACCTTCTCCCTAGCTTAATCTCTATTGAAGATAGTGATCATAGACCTCTTCCATGTCTGTAACCAACACACCTTCTCACAACTTTTTTTCTCTTGCAGCTTTAAGATGGACCACAAGCACCTGCAACCAACACACTTCACAATCCACCAGATCAACCAGCTCTGATACCAATTGGTGCAAAGAATGGTGGGCTTCAAAGGTTTTTAAAGACATAAAGTACTAATTTTGAAAGGTCACTCTAGCATTCACCAAAATTCACTTTAAAGAAACATGATTCTTCAAGGTTACCAATACACCAAAACACTAAATCAGATTCCAAACTCTTCACCAAACCCTAGAACACTTTGATTATCATGAAAATGACAGGATTAAGCCTATAAGACTCTCTTAAAACACTGGTTCTTCAATTTTGATGAGGAGCGCACAATGGAAATGAACAATAGATCAAATATTAAACTTTTGAACTCTTGAACCTTTTGGAACCGTTTCTAGTCTCGACGAACAGATCTCTTCCTTTCATTTTCGGCAACACTTTATCCATCGGCCACTTTATAACTTATCTCTCCGAAGTCTTAGTCACTCCGATGTGAGGTTCAACACTTCTTGCCTATCGGCAAGAAAATCACCATCGGTCATCTTTGAACTTGTCACTCCGACATCGCAACTCTCCCTGATGGGTGACTCTACGCTTCTTGCCTGTTGGCAAGACAATTACTATCGGCCACGTTAGAACTTGCCTCACCGATACGCCGATGGATCAACCACTCTTCGGTGTGACTTCAACCTTCGGTGAACTTACTTTTTGTATCTCTGATACGTTAGTCATTCTGATCACTCATCGGCCAGACGAATGCTATCGGCCAAACCTTAAGATCTCTTGCAGCTAGCCGATTTCTCTCGATGGATCTCCATCGGTATCACTTATCCCTTATCACCCTGATACGCCTCGATCGGTAAGACCAATACTGTCGGTCCAACGCCAAGTTATCTACCCAATGACCTTATCGTCCCGATATGAATCTTTAGACCGTGACTTCCATACAACGGCTTGAACCTCTCTTCGACGAACTGTGGTGTTATTAAGCCGATACACCAAGAGTCTTCCCGCGCTTGGCCAGACTATCCTTATCGCTCTGAGAGAGGAATATTTTGCCTATGGCCCCTGTTTCACTGACAATGACTTCAACTCCTCTGCTATTTCTATGACTCGTTTACTCTCCAACCAAACCCTAGCACATGGAGATGCTAGGCCGTCTACTGTGTAAAATGATCCAATTTGGTCCTCTGCACCACCGAACAAGGAAACAAAACAGAAAACTAAAATGAATACTTGTACAACGAATCCATTCCACCGATCTTGACAGGAACCGTACTGGTGGAATGCTTCAGTGAACCATTTTGCAACAGACTACAAGAAAAGGAAATCTACTAAGCACAATTACAAAATCCTTGAATCTTAAGAACAAGAAAACACAAAGGGGGATGGAACAAAGCTTTATTGTTCTTTAGCACAATTCATACATACTTCCAGAAATGAACACACAATAGGACACAAAACTGAACCGATCTCCAATGTTCGTTCTGCTATGCTTTTTAACCCACTGCTGTGGGAGGCCAACCGTTTCTCAACCGGTTGGTTACAAACTGAACAACAACAACTGAAAAGAAAAAACATTGGTCTGTTTGACCTTATTACAAACAAAAACATGATTTGTTAGGTGCTCCTGCACCATACTCCCTGGGTGAAAGTTGTTTCAAGTCCTCTTAGAGACTAATTGCTGCAAATCACCATCCTGCTTTATGATGTCTTCTTCCAACATCCATGTGGCTTCGGAGTCTGGAAGTCCTTGCCATTTAACCAAGTGTTCAAAATAGGTTTGATTTCTAGTCTTCTTGGCTATCTTGCTATCTAAGATGCACTCCAGTTTTGGTGGTTCCTTAGGTGGTAAATGCTGCACCCACTCTTCATTGTCCTGGGTAGAATCTGCTGCAGCTTCTCCTGTATTAGGACTCCTATATAAGGTTAGATCAGCAAAATTGAATACAGGTGAAATAGCAATATCATCAGGGAGTTCAATTTTGTAGGCATTAGGACCATATTTTTCTAAAATTTGACAAGGTCCAATTTTCCTCATCATCAACTTGCTGTGGCTTCCCTTGGGCAGTCTGTTCTTGTTAAGGTGAACGATGACCAGATCTCTGATTTGGTACTGCACATCTCTCCTTCGTTGATCCACTCTAGCCTTGATTTTCTGACTAGTCTTGTGTAGAGTATCCCTGACTTGTTGATGAATCTCCTTCATAGCCTCTGCAAATGTATCAACATGTCCACTCCTCTTGTCCAAACCCTGAACATCTCTTAATTCAAAAATTCCTCTAGGATGACTACCATAGACAATTTTGAAAGGACTTAAACCTATGCTTCTATTTGTAGAATCATTATAGGCATACTATGCTTGTGGGAGTACCACATCCTAACTACTGCCATGTTCTCTTGTCAAACATCTCAGCAGATTGCCTAATGACCTATTCACAACCTCAGTTTGGCCATTAGTTTGAGGATGATAGGCTGAAGTAAAGGACAAATTTGTACCCAATCTTTTCCACAAGGTTCTCAAAAAATATCCCACAAATTTGCTATCCCTATCAGACACAATGCCCAAAGGCAATCCATGAATCCTGACAATTTCTTTAAAGAACAAGCCTGCAATGTAACTAGCATCATTGGTTGTTTTACAAGGAATAAAGTGCACCATTTTGCTGAACTTGTCTACCACAAAAAACACACTGTCATAACCTGTCCTTGTCTTTGGTAACCCCATCAAAAAATCCATACTCAAACTTTCCCAAGGTCTGTCTGGTATGGGCAGAGGTTGGTATAGTCCTGCATTGGTTGAGACCCCCCTTGCTCTCTGACATACCATGCAACTCTCAACAAACCTTCTGATATCAGATTGCATCTTTGGCCAAAAGTAAAATCTTCTTACCAGATCTAAAGTCTTATTGAGTCCAAAATGTCCTCCTTAACCACCATTGTGTTTTTCCTTCACTATATTATCCCTCATTGAACATTGAGGAATACATAGCTCACTTCCTTTGAACAAAAGACGATCCTGCAATGTATAATCAGAACATTCAGTATGGAAATCATTGGCAAACTCATTGCATACCCTATAAATTTCCTTGAAATCATGATCCTCTTCATACAATCCTTTGAGTGCTTCAACACCCATGCTTTGCAACTGTATTTCTTGCACTGTTAACACCCTCCTACTTAGAGCATCCGTAACCTTATTGGTTATTCCTTTCTTATGCTTGATGGTGAAGGTGTATGCTTGAAGACTTTCCACCCACTTCATGTGTCTATGACTGACCTTTTTCTGTCCATTCAAAAAATTGAGAGCATGATTGTCAGTGTACATAATGAATTCTTTGGGAAGCAAATAATGCCTCCACTTTTTCAGAGCTTGTACCAAGGCTTACAATTCTAAATCATAAGAGGAGTACTTCCTCTTAGCTTCATTCAATTTCTCACTAAAAAAGGCCACCGGTCTGCCTTCTTGGCTCAACACTGCTCCTATGGCTAGCCCACTTACATCACACTCAATGGTAAAAACCTTATTGAAATCAGGAAGTACTAAGAGAGGATATTTGGCAACTTTCTGCTTCAAACTTTCAAAACTCTGGTCTACCTCTTTTGTCCACACAAACTTCACCTTACTCCCACCCTTGATGGTCTCAAACATAGGTGCACAAATATCACTGTAGTTCTTAATAAATTTTCTGTAAAATGTGGCCAAGCCATGAAAACTTCTGACCTCTCCTGCTGTCCTAGGTGTAGGCCAATTCAAAATAGCCTCTACCTTGGAAGGATCCATTTTTAAATCACCCTTAGAGATGACAAAACCTAGGTACACCAATTCTTGTTTCATGAAGTCACACTTTTCCAAGTTTATCAGTAACTTCTGATCTTGCAGCCTCTTCAAGACTATCTCCAAATGTTTCAAGTGTTCTTCCTTGCTCTTATTGAACACCAAGATATCATCAAGGCAGACTACCACAAATTTCCCTATGAACTCCTGTAACACCTCATTCATCAACCTCATAAAGGTGCTCGGGGCATTTGAAAGACCAAAAGGCATCACAAGCCACTCATACAACACTTCATTGGTTTTAAATACCGTCTTCCACTCATCCCCCTCTCTTATCCTTATCTGGTGATACCCACTCTTTAAGTCTATCTTGGTAAAATAAGTGACCCCTCACAAACAATCCATTAGATCTTCTATTCTAGGAATAGGAAACCTATACCTGATGGTTATCCTATTGATGGCCCTAGAATCGGTGCAAAGCCTCCATTTCCCATCCTTCTTTGGGCTAAAATAGTAGGGACTACACACAGGCTAAGGCTCTTTCTTATCAGTCCTTTGTTTAGGAGTTCTTGAACTTGATTTGCTATCTCTTCATTCTACTGAGGGGTTATTTTATATGCTGCCTTATTAGGGAGTACTGCTCTGGGTATGAGGTCTATCTTATGGCTAATGTCTTTGACAGGTGGTAGGGAATCAGGTATATCTTTTGCACTCACTCCTTTGTAACTCTCAAGCAAATCTCTGACCTCCTTAGGCCCTACTTCTCTCACATTTTCCTTCTTTTCCCCGTTAGGCTTCACAATCAAAGCAAAACCTACTCCACCACCTTCCTTTAGTGTATCCATGAATTCTTTTTCTCCTACCAGCATTACACTAGATCCTACAGGTTGTGGATCCCCTTCTACCAATGACTATATCCTATAAGTTACACCATCCTTTTGGAATGAGTAAGCATTCTTTTCCCCATCATGATGAGCCTTTCTGTCAAACTGCCATGGTTTGCCCAGCAGAAGATGGCAAGCATCCATTGGAAGGATGTCACACAAAATCTTGTCTCTATACCCCCCAATACTGAATTCTACCCATGCTTGTTCATTGATTACTATATGCTGTCCCTTGTTTAACCAACTGACCCTATCTGGACAGCTATGGGGTATCTTTTCTAATTTCAATTTATCTATTGCTTCCAAAGATATAATATTGTCAATAGAACTAGAGTCAATAATAACTTTACAAACCTTACCTTGGATCTTGCAGTTGACTCTAAACAAAGCTCTTCTTTGTGACGGTTCAGTCTGCACTGGTTCTTTGAGCAATGTCCTCTTGATCATCAGATTTTCTCCCATCTCTGATGTCAAATTCACTTCAAAGATGTCACACTCCCTGCATCCTCTTGAGTCAATGTGGTTCTTCTCTCATTACCATGAGAAGTTGTGGCCTTCTCTGGACACTTATAAGCCGGCTGCCCTATCTGATTACAGTTATAACATCTCATATTGGAGAACTTGGATCCTCTACCTGATCCATTTGTCCCACCTCTTCCATTAGGCCTTCTTCCTCAGTAGCCCCCTCTGCTACTTGAGTCCTCAACTTTCTCTCCTTGGCTAGACTCACCATTAGGCCTTTGGTTAGGACTTCTTCCTCCAAAACTGCCTCTACCTCTAAAATTTCTGCCACCTCTTCCTCTACCTTGCTGCTCACCTTTCCTCTTTAGCTTCTCTTCAGCTCTTAATGCTACTTGAAAGCATTTTTCCACGGTCTCAGGGGTCAATAAACTTATCTCATCTTGAATATTGAACCTTAGACCATTTAGATACCTAGCCACCTTAGCTTTTTCCTCCTCCATGTACCCACAACGAAGAGTGTATTTGTGAAACTGCTCCGTGTAAGTAGCTACATCCATATCTTTTTGCTTGAGGTTCTGCATTTTCCTGTAAATATGCACCTCGTAGTCAGATGGAAGGAACTGGGACTTGATCTTCTCTAGCATTCTGCTCCACGAAGAGATCATACTCTTTCCATTCTTTACCCTTTCTCCTTGGGTGTAATTCCACCACGTAAGGGCAACACCTTTTAGTTTGGTTTTTACAAATTTAACTCTCTTATTCTCAGGAACTTCCTTGTATTCAAAGTAGTTGTTTAGAACCTCAATCTATTCCATGACTTCGTCAGCATTCATCTTTCCACTAAACATGGGGATATCTATCCGAGCCTCCGAAGAATCCCTGCCAATTGCCTTGATGGCTTCAAGGAAATACCTTTGATCAGCTGATGCTTCTACCTCTTCTTGCTCTTCTTCTTCTTCCTCTTCATCTGAACCTTCCTCTATCCTTTTTCCTATCTTCAATGCCTTCAATTCTGCTTGGAGTGCTTCCCTGACTCCAGTTTTAATCTTCTCTTCCATCTCCTTAAATTTCTTGACCACTTCGGTGGTCATCCCCTTTGGAGGCATATTGCTAGCCTCTTTGTCACTCTCCTCTGCTGACATAAACTGACATATACTAGATCAACAACAGAACCTTTTATAGCTCTGATACCAATATGATGAGGAGTGCACAGTGGAAACAAACAATAGATCAAATATTGAACTTTTGAACTCTTGAACCTTTTGGAACTGTTTCTAGTCTCGGCGAACAGATCTCTTCCTTTCATTTTCAGCAACACTTTGTCCATCGGCCACTTTATAACTTATCTCTCCGAAGTCTTAGTCACTTCGATGTGAGGTTCAACACTCCTTGCCTATTAGCAAGAAAATCACCATCGATCGTCTTCGAACTTGTCACTCCAACATCGCAACTCTTTCTGATGGGTGACTCTACGCTTCTTGCCTGTCGACAAGACAATTACTATCGGCCACGTTAGAACTTGCCTCACCGATACGCCGATGGACCAACCACTCTTTGGCATGACTACAACCTTCGGTGAACTTCCTTTTTATATCTCTGATATGTTAGTCACTTTGATCACTCATCGGCCAGACGAATGCTATCGGCCAAACCTTAAGATCTCTTGCTGCTAGCCGATTTCTCCCGATGGATCTCTGTCGGTATCACTTATCCCTTATCACCCCGATACACCTTGATTAGTAAGACCAATACTGTCAGTCCAATGCCAAGTTATCTACCCGATGACCTTATCATCCCGATATGAATCTTTAGACCGTGACTTCCATACAATGACTTGAACCTCTCTTCGGCGAACTGCGGTGTTATTAAGTCGATACACCAAGAATCTTCCCGCGCTCGACCAGACTATCCTTATCGCTCTGAAAGAGGAATATTTTGCCGATGGCCCCTGTTTCACCGACAATGACTTCAACTCCTCTGCTATTTCTACGACTCGTTTACTCTCCAACCAAACCCTAGCACATGGAGATGCTAGGCCGTCTACTGTGTAAAACAATCCAATTTGGTCCTCTGCGCCACCGAACAAGGAAACAAAATAGAAAACAAAAATAGATACTTGTACAATGAAGCCATTCCACCGATCTTGATAGGAACCATATCGGTGGAATGCTTCAGTGAACCATTTTGCAACAGACTACAGGAAAAGGGAATCTACTAAGCACAATTACAAAATCCTTGAATCTTAAGAACACGAAAACACAAAGAGGGACGGAACAGAGCTTTATTGTTCTTAAGTACAATTCATACATACTTCCAGAAATGAACACACAACAGGGCACAAAACTGAACCGATCTCCAATGTTCGTTCTGCTATGCTTTTTAACCCATTGCTGTGGGAGGCCAACCGTTTCTCAACCGGTCGGTTACAAACTGAACAACAACAACTGAAAAGAAACAACATTGTTCAGTTTGACCTTATTACAAACAAACACATGATTTGTTAGGTGCTCCTGCACTAAATTCTTCCATAACTCATACCTAAGAGGCCTATTTGCTTGTAGCCCTCCTAACAGACAAAACTGGGCATAACTTTTAAACCAGGTGAGATTTCCAGAAACCAAATACAGTTTCAAATATCCATTTCAGCCTTCTTTAACATACTTCAAACTCAGATTCGGTTGTTTTGGAAAGAATGGCCTTAAAAATGACTGTCCTGTTTTCAAGGAGGCCTAATTAGGACAACAAATGGGCTTTTTCTATCATAACTTTCAGGTCAAACCTCAAACCCACAATCTAAAAACTGTTTTGAGTACCCTTTTGGCTCTTATACAACATATCAACAATTGGCTTATGATTACTTTGGAACACAAGGGTCAACAATTGACTATTCTTCTGCAAATTAGGCCTAAAATCACTAGGGCAGCCACAAAACTCATGCAACTTGACTTCCCCTGCAGTTGCAAGCATAATCAAATTTAAAAAACATCTAAACTAGCCCATTCCACCGATTTACAAGAGTTTCCATCGGTGGAATGGCCTTTTATTCACTTTTTAGACTCTCAAATCCTTAAACCAACAGAAAAAACATTGAATCTACATCAAACATGATCCTTTTATTCAAAATTGCTTCAAGATACAATGTCCTCTCCTCTTTCTCACCTTCACAAGGCTATTTAAACATATACCATCAGTTATTTTACCTGCCCCTTAAGTTTCCAATGACCAAAACCCTTCCCTTTACAAAGTGACTCTTCATATTCCACATCTTGCACTTTTACAATTTTGACAATATTTGCAAGGTTTTACAATATTTGACAGCTTGACCCCACACTTTACCTAGAAACCTATTCAAATGACTCAAATGCAATAGATATGGTCCAAATATGACCTCATTACAAACAAAATACAACCAATAGCTCAAAATTTACAAAATTACCTCATGGAGGCATGAAGTTTACAAGGTGCCCTGCACTAGAAACATTTGGCTACTTCTTGATGGTTGACTTCACAACTTCATTCATGGGGCACTCTATGTTTTCCTATTTCTTGGTTGCCATTAACATCTCCAAACAACTTGGTTGATATTATATATAGAGATGTTTTCCTATATCTTGGTTGACATTATATATGGAGATGTTGTTCTGAAGGTGGGGGAAAGGTCATGGACACAACAACTAGATTATGAGGGCCTTCCCTTTAGATGTAGATGATGCTTTGCTACTAGTCACCTAGCCTTCAGTTGTCCCCTCTCATCGCAAGGGTGTGGCTACATGGTAGAAGAATGCTCTTGATGACCACTTGACTATCAATGCTTATGACACTCCAATGGGTGGACCCTCCTAGGATGATGAGCTCTCTCAGGGGTGCTAGAGGGTGAGACTGTGGCATGAACTTTGATCCATCCTAAGACTTCTTACCTAGACCAGGTTTAGACGATTGTTGACCCTTCTGGTGGTGTTCACCTGGGATAAGGGTTTTGATTCGAGTTTGTAGATTCCTACGTGTGTTTCTTCAAACCCTTAGTGCGCTGGTTTAAATTGTTCCTCCATTTACATGGAGTGTTTTACCGCCTTTTCCTGTTGCACTCATGAAAAATGTTAAGTCTTGTATATGCAAATGCAAGTTACATGTAGGAAGGCTTGTGAAATCTTAATTGGCTTCCATAAAATGTTGAAAATTTGAGTTATATGCATGTTTCAATGTATATTGGGTTGCATATACATTAGTGGAATCTTTCGCAAGACTCCTGGGAATATTCTACACCTGTATGCATTTCAATTGCATATCGGGTTCAAGATGGAAGATACATTGAGGGAATATTTTGTAGAAGATCTTGTGTTTGTATGTGCAGGAATGAATGTATGTCAATATACATCGGGTCTTATGCAATGAAAAATATACAAGGAGGCCCGATATACATTTTCTACAGTGCGGCGGAGGTGATGCATGTGGTAGGGCCCGTGGGTATATGCAAGCAAGTTTGTATATTCGGCGTACAGGAGAAGCAGATGCAAGGTTGAATGTGTGTTTGACATACATTGGCGACATACAAGAGGGAATCTATATTGCATATCCTAAAAGATTCCTTGCTTGTATGTTAGGGGATTTGTATGTTTGCATATACAGGCCAATATACAAAAAGAGGACATACATTCCAGACCCGAGAGATAAATCAGATGAAGTTAATAATATTTCGGGTCCGCTGCATGTATATTGGGCACCTGTATGTGCTGATATACATTGCGAAGGTACAAAGGCTAGATACAAGCCAGATTTCAAAACAACTTCAAATGCCTCATTAAAATTTGAAATCTGCCTTGTATGTATGAGGCGAATGTATATGCAGTTATACATTTGAAGATATGCAAAAGGAGAGACATGTAATCCGGACGCGATGGAGGAATAAGGTGCAGTGAATGAAATTTGGCGTCCATGGGTTGTATAAAGTGCTTGTATATGCTGATATACAAGCTGATGTGCGGTAAAAGGGATACAAGCTAGATTTGAACCGATTCTCAAATTGTTCTAATAAAATTTGAGGTCCGACTTGTATATAAGGTGTTTGTATATGCTTTTGGGCATGCATATACAAGGCGAAAAGGGGAAAATAAAGGTGTGAAAGGCCATCGATAGAATCATGGGGTGCCCACGTGGCACGATTTCATTGGCCTGTGGCTCTTCTTACATATTTTGGGACCGTTGATCTTGGCGATGGGTTTTCAGATCGACGGTCGGGTTTTGAACCTTCTGCGATGGTTTTTTCCTTGTGTTTGCAGTCATGTTTCGAGCGGGAAAACTTCAGTGACGCGCTGCTGTAGATTTTGACGGTAGATGAGGGTGGTTGAGCCATTTATGGAAGAATTGCAAACAGGCATGGGCTGATGGTTGAATGGCCAAGTACCAGGTTCATGACGAGGAGTCTTCCAGCGGCGGCACAGGGCTCGAGCTCAACTACTCCTTGCCCTTCTTTTGCTTCTTCCTGTTGTGTCCCCTACTGCTGCATTTATTATTTTGAGCACCATTTCTCATGATGCATTGTATCTGGCAGATTTTTGATTAGCCTAGTAATTAATTTTTGCGAAGTACACTTTCTTGCTGTTTTAAGCAAACTGTGTTACTCTTTTGTTGTTGTTGAAAACTGGACAAACTTCTGGCTCTATGACACAATACAACTTAGTTGGTGGCCCTGTCTTGAAATTTCTATGAGTTTATGAGTCTCATGTTGTGTGTTTCATGCATAATTTAACTGGTTTCATGCTATTTTATATGAGAAATGCACTGATTGCATGTGTTTAATCATTTGTCTCCAAGTTGTGGCCGTATTTTCTTTTGAGTCTAAATAACTAAGGGTTATTTATGATTTAGGAATATGGGTTTTCTGTATTAAATGTTTAATCTCCTACCTTTGTTTAGGGGAAAAATTAAAAGTTTCAGATTAATCATTAAGAAAATCTATTGCAGCAGGGATTCCTTGAAGTATGAATGACTAAACACTCTATTTTGGGAGATATCTGTAAGGTAGATATAATAAAATCCCCTTGATACCCAGTCTTTGGTACATCTTTATGCTGACCATTCACATGTGTATGTCTACTGACTCCGAGCCCTAGATAGGCACCAATCTAGCCTTGTATTGAGGTTACACTCCAGGTCCTAGTTTTGCATCCAAATATAAATCAAACTCAAACTTCATAAACAAACCTTTTAGGACTTTAGAAATAGGTTTAGGACCAAAATCCTTTGTCTACAACTGAACATAGGCCCAAAGCTAGCCCCTTTGCACTTATCTCATAGTTTTGGTCTGCATAATAGAGGATTTATCTACTTTGTGTCAACATCCCAGCAAATGCATAGATGCATTTTATAGATGTTGAATAGGGAATACCCCCCTTGGTTCTGCAGAGCCTAAAGAAGAAGAGGAGATATTTATAGAGTCTATCTCCTATACTGTTGGCCCCTGGCCCGGGAATCTTGTTGATCAATGATGGCTATTTTGTAGGGATTACTGGGAATAAGCATCTAGTCTGGGAAAATAAGCAACAGATTTTGGCAACTCTACTGGGGAGGTGAAGTGAAAGAACCCTGATTTTGAAAGGAAAACAATTCCTAGTAATAGGTGGCGACTCCGAACCAATCTCGCAACCGGTAAAGTAAAAATTTGTATGCAAGGGAGAAGATCCCAGCGTAATACTCTGTTTGAAGAGTTACCCATAAAGATGATGTATAGGAAAAAAGGGATTGTGCGAGCCAGTCAGGATGGTTCTCCTAGCCCCAGGAAAAATGAATTTATTCAGGACAATCCAGGATCTTCAGAGCAAACAATGCCTTATTTTTCAAACACAGAAGCTAAAATCTAAATTGTGTATGAGAGACAGTAGGGTGATGGATTGAGAATAAGGTCAGAAGTTTTTCAAGAACGCCCTTTCCATGACTCCTCTAACAGATTTGAAGAAGCTGAATCCCTAAGGGATGATGATAATGATGATCAGAATATGGTGAAACCCTCCTCTTCTATGCCTAGAGAGGAAGAACTAGCTGATGAAATTAAGAGCTTATTGGATGAGTTAGAATATCTGCAAGCAGTAAAAATAAGAGATGATATGAGATAGAAAGTGCAAGCTCTGAGAGTTGCTCAGAATGATTCAATTCCTACCCTTGAAAATATAAATATGCAGAGAAATCAGCATAGAAATGAGGCCCAGGATCGGCATGATAATCAAAGACAGAATGCAAATAACATAAGAGCTCCATTAAATAATGTAAGAAATCAAAATGCAAATAGAAATGCAAATGCTAATCAATTTGGTAGACAACCCATGCAGCTAGACAGATTTAGACAGCTTGTTTTTGATGGCATTCCGGGTTATCCAAACCCTATTGACAAACATGTGAGGCTACAAGTACCTAAATTTTTAGGAAACAATATTGTGTCAGGTGAGGACCATTTAAAATCTTTTTATAATATCATGGACAACTTCGAGGTTGAGCATGAGGATGTTTTCATGAAATCATTTATGCAATCCTTAGTTGATGAAGCCAAGGAGTGGTACAAAGGTCTGCCTGATAGAAGCATTTCATCATGGGATGAATTTAGGAGAATATTCAAGGAACAATATGGTGACAAAACTGATCCTAGTTTCTTCATTAATGAATTCACTAGCATTGCCAAATGATCAAATGAACAAGTTGCTGATTTCAATGCTAGATTCATGAAGGTATTGAACAAATTGCCACAGGACTTGAGGCCTAATGAACCTATGTGCATAGTGTTGTACATAAATGCTTTTGATGCCAAGACAACTTATGGATTAAGAGACAAGGGACCTCACAGCCTCAGAGATGCCTTCAAAGTTGCAACAAATATTGAAAATAACAGAAAAGCGTCTGGTAAGACAAACAGAAGAGATGATGTGAAAATCCTACAAAATACAAATACTAAATCTCAGAATAGTCAAGGCAGTGCATCTCCTTCTGAAGATAAAATAGATAAATTAACAAATGTTGTTAAGGACCTGAGTTATAGAATAGCTAAAAATGAAAAGGGGATAAGTCCTGACAGGCCAGTTTACCAAAGGCAAGAAAGAAGACCATCATTACATGATATGCCGTATCATACTAACTAGCATGATGGTAAACCCGTCCTCCCGCACAACAATACAAATCCAAGAGCTCAGAATACAAAGGAAACTCCTGAACATTTGAAGAAAGCTATAAATATTGTTAATGACACCCAATGGTGTATAATCTGCCAAATGCCTCATTCACAGTCACAATGTATGATTGCTCAGTCTCTATATAATAATGCTGTTGCCTGTGATGAATGCAATGAGACACATTGCATGGAAGATGATAATGTCAATATGCTGTCTACAAACAGAGGATACTCTTCTCATGATGCTGATGCAAATGCGAATGATGAGATGCAGGTCTATCAGTAGTTTCCTTATGACGAAGATGAGGAAGATATCTATGCTTATGCTCAGGATTCACATAATTTTTTGAATAGTTTGAGGAGACCTTCTGATGAAGAAATTAGAGCCCTCACAGCTGCAGTAGTAGCTCAAGTCAAAAGTAATTACAATCTCAGGGGTAAAGCTCAGGTAGGCAGCTCACCTCAACCAGAGAACACTTTTGTGGGCCAACCTGTGCACAATCATAAGGGGACGGAAACATATAAGAAACAATGGAACAATAATAAATAAGGTTTTAAGCAAAAAATAGGCTATGATTCTCAAAAAGCAGAGAATATAGTTCCCCATGCTGAGGATCAAAATAAACATCTTCAGATCAAAGATGATAGTCAAGGAGCCGTAAAAGCTAAAGCTAGATCAACTTAGGATGGAAGTAAAATTTGGAGCAAGCTACAACTGTCATACAAAGTTATGCTCCATTTGACATCACTCAGGTCTTGTCTCAAATAAAAGTCTCTGTTCCACTAATGGAACTGATGAAAGTAGAAGAGTTCGGAAATAAGTCTGTGTCCTTAATCTCAGGAACACCTTGTCAGGTCAAGTAGAATGATGAACCCCAGGCCAAGAAACAGGCCTTGTGCGTTGAAGAAGATGAGGTTCCTGAAGTGTATTTGGGGATGACCATGACAAAGTGCCCTTCGCAAGTGGAGCCATTTTATGTCTCCCTTGTCATAAATGGAAGAATAATTAGAAATTGTATGCTCGACTCAGGAGCATCAACGAACATCATGCCTTTGGCCATCATGCAGCAAGTTGGATTAAAGATAGATAAGGCATGTGGGAAGTGCTATGCCATGGATGCTAGGGAGGTACTTGTCATCGGAATTATGAAAGATGTCAATTTTAGACTAGCAATATATCCTGAAAAGACCTACAAAATGAACATAACAGTTGTTGATATCAAGCCACAGTATGGCATGTTGCTGTCAAGAAGGTGGGCAACGTTGATTGGTGGAAGTATGCAATTAGATCTGTCATATGCTATGATGCCTATGAATGGTAGGAATACCAAACTGATTAGGGAGGAAAGATCATCAGAGACAGTGGAGAATCAAGAATCAGAGGAACATATATGCTTTTTGAACACCGACTGTGATAATTTCAGAGTTGTCTCAGGTGTTAAAGAAGGTAAAAAGGGAGACATATGCATTCAAAAGTCTGATCAACAGGGCCTCTGGACCATGTATTTTGATGGAGCTTGTTCGAAGGAAGGCTCTGGTGCTAGGATTGTATTTCTGTCTCCATCTGGTAAACTTCTAAAATTCTCTTTCTTGTTGAAGTTTACCTGTACAAATAATATTGCAGAGTATGAGGCTCTGTTATTAGGATTGAATGTGGCTTTGAAGCATGGAATGAAGATGCTCAAGGTGTTCAGTGATTCAGAGCTAGTTATTTCCCAGGTTATGGATAAGTATGCATCAACAAATAAGAGGTTAAAGCAATATAAGCATGCTGTTTGGGATACAATCGAATTGTTTGATGCCTTCTCAATAAATTGGATAGAAAGAGCAAAAAATGTTCGGGCAGATTTTCTAGCTAATGTAGCTGTAAGGCCAGATGATATAACTCTGTCAGATGTAACAAATGTTGAGGTCAAACTCAGACCTGCAGTGCCAGATAATGTATGCAGCTGGCAAGTGTTTGATGATGATAAAGATTTACTGAGATTTCTGCATTGTATTGATGAATATGAGAACCGGGAAATGGATTTTCAGAATTTTGTAGAGGTAGTAGATGGGAAAGAAACTCTCTTAGGGAAGGAAGTAATTCAGCTAAAGACAAATAAAATCCCTAGAGGGCTAGTTGCTTTAGAGAGAGCTTTTGACAATAGGGACCAACTCGTCACAAAGTCATCTCCAACAAACAAGAATGATTTAGAAGAGATAAATTTGGGGACATCTCATGCTCCCAAAAGGGTATACATTGGCAAATAGCTCAAACCACATATCAGAATTATGCTGATTGCATTGCTAAGAAGGTACAAGTATGTCTTTGCCTGGTCTTATGAGGACCTAAAAGCTTATAGAGAGGATTTATTTCAGCATGAAATCTCTTTGAAGCCTGGAGCTAAGCCGTTTAGACAAAAACAAAGACCTATCAACCCAACTCTAGCTCCAAAAATGCAAGAAGAACTTATGAAACTCAGGGAAGCTGGAATAATCATGCCTATCAGACATTCAACTTGGGTGTCTAACCTTGTCCCAGTCAGAAAAAAGAATGGTGACATCAGACTTTGTGTGGATTTTAGAAATTTAAATGTGTCTTCTTTGAAGGACAATTATCCATTGCCAAACATGGAAGCCATGTTGCAGAAGGTAACCGGCTGTGAGCTTCTCTCCATGATGGATGGATTTTCAGGGTACAATCAAGTGAAAGTAAAGGAGTCAGAACAGTTCAAGACTGCTTTCACTACTCCATGGGGAACATATGTATATGTTAGGATGCCATTTGGACTGACAAATGCAGGTGCCACATTTCAGAGGGCCATGGATGTGGCTTTTGCAGGATTGATTGATTCAATCTTGGCTATGTATCAAGATGACTTAACTGCCTTTTCAAAGAAAGAAGAACAACACTGTTTGCATTTGGAACAAATTTTTATTAGAGCATTAGAATATGGTATCTCACTCAACCCAAAGAAATGTGCTTTTGGGGTTGTCGAAGGAAAATTGCTTGGACACATTGTTTCCAAGGATGGAGTCAAGATTGATCCTGAAAGGATGGCTGCAATTGACAAAATCCAGATGCCTAAAATGGTAAAAGGTGTTCAGTCCTTCTTTGGACAGATTAATTTTGTTAGGAGACTTGTTCCTAATTTTGCAGAGACCACCAAGGAGATCTCTAAAATGCCGAAGAAGAATGCAATTGTCAAATGAGAAGATGAAGCAACCAAATCATTTTAAGACATAAAGGAGGCAATAAAGATGGCTCCTGTTTTAAAATCTCCAGATTTTTCTAGGCCATTTCAATTGTTTTCATTTGCTTCTTTCCATACTATTGCTGCATGCCTATTGCAAAAAAATGAAGAAGGGTTTGAACAGCCTATAGCTTTCTTTAGTAGGTCATTGCAGGCTGCTAAATTAAAATATGATATAATGGAGAAGTAGGCATATGCATTGGTCAGAGCAGTCAAGAGCTTCAAGCCCTATTTGGTAGGCTCACAAGTAATTGCATATGTGCCTCATGCAGCAGTCAAAGATATATTTACTCAGCAGGAGATAACTGGAAGAAGATGCAGATGGATAAACAAGTTGCAGGAATTCAACATAGAGATACAAATCACGAAATTGGTAAGAGGACAAGGTTTGGCAAAATTGATGACACAGTCAAACCTAGAGGCATGCCAAGTGAATGCAGTACATAATGAAGATATAAACATGTTAGATTCTGAATGGTATAAGGACATAGTACATTATTTGTAGAATTTTAACTGTCCTTCCCACTTCAGTGATAGTCAGAAAAGGACTTTGAAGCTACAGGCTATTAAATACATCATTGTTCAAGGAAAGTTGTATTGGAGAAATCTTGATGGTGTATTACTCAGGTGTGTCGATGAAAATCAGGCCAAGGATATTCTCAGTGACATGCACAATGGAGTATGTGGTGGACATTATGCTGGCTAAACAACAGCCCATAAAATTCTTAGAGCAGGCTATTGGTGGCCAACTCTTTTCTCAGATGCACATAGAATGGTAAGAAGGTGTGATCCTTGTCAGAGGTTCTTAGGAAGGCTAAAATATGGAGGTGCATTGCCCCTTAAGACTGTAACTGTAGAAGCTCCATTTTAGCAATGGGGAATTGATTTTATAGGGGAAATCTCAGAAAAATCAAGTGGAGGGCACAATTGGATTCTGGTTGCCACTGATTATTTCACCAAATGGATTGAGGCCATCCTGACCAAAAGAGCTACCAGCAAAGTGGTGATGGATTTTATTCTGGAAAATATTATTATTAGATTTGGAGTACCAGTAAAATTAGTCACAAATAATGCTATGTGCTTCAGGTCTGGTGAATTTACTAATTTTTGTAGTAATTATGGAATTAATTTGTTACATACATCACCATATCACCCACATGGAAACGGTCAGGCTGAGTCGAGCAACAAAAGCCTCATGAAGATTGTAAAGAGAATGGTAGGTAAAAACAAAAGGGCTTGGGATTCAAAGCTGAAAATGGCATTGTGGGCTGACAGAATAATAGTCAAGAAAGCAACTGGAAGATCTCCTTTTGAATTGGTTTATGGTGTAGTGGCTAAGTTTCTTGTAAACAACTTTTTTCCAGTTTACAAATTCATACAAGAAAACATGTAAGAGATCGGAGATCCAATGACTAAAAGAATCAATCAGCTGGTTGCACTAGATGAAGTGAGAAGGGAGGCACAGAAAACAAATAATCAAAAGACAGGAAAGGGTAAAATATCTGTTTGATAAGAGAACTACAAAAAGAAAATTTTAGAGAGGTGATTTGGTTCTTGAATGCAAGGAACCAGGATAAGGGCAAACACGGTAAATTTGAGCCCTTGTGGGTGGGCCCGTATCAAATCAGCGACATTCATGGAGGAGATTCTTACTTTCTCCAGGCTCTAAGTGGTGAATTGTTGGAATTGCCAGTGCACGGTCAGTTCCTGAAGCTTTACTTCTTATAAGGGTTATCTTCTGTGCACATTGTAAACTAAATGTAAATATTTTGTACATGCCCTGTATAGTTGGTCGTGTTTTGAGTTTTGGGTTTTGTCTGGTCTGCCCTGGAGTTGCTTGGTTCTCACTGCAGTCTTGTGTCTGCACGTCCCCAATCAGAGCCACTGGTGGTGTTCACCTGGGATTAGGGTTTTGATTCGAGTTTGTAGATTCCTGTGTGTGTTTCTTCAAACCCTTAGTGCGCTGGTTTAAATTGTTCCTCCATTTACATGGAGTGTTTTACCGCCTTTTCTTGTTGCACTCATGAAAAATGTTAAGTCTTGTATATGCAAATGCAAGTTGCATGTAGGCAGGCCTGTGAAATCTTAATCGGCTTCCATAAAATGTTGAAAATTTGAGTTATATACATGTTTCAATGTATATCAGGTTGCATATACATTAGTGGAATCTTTCGCAAGACTCCTGGGAATATTCTGCACCTGTATGCATTTTCAATTGCATATCGGGTTCAAGGTGGAAGATACATTGAGGGAATATTCTGTAGAAGATCCTATGTTTGTATGTGCAGGAATGAATGTATGTCAATATACATCGGGTCTTATGCAATGAAAAATATACAAGGAGGCCCGATATACATTTGCTACAGTGCGGCGGAGGTGATGCATGTGGTAGGGCCCGTGGGTATATGCAAGCAAGTTTGTATATTCGGCGTACAGGAGAAGCAGATGCAAGGTTGAATGTGTGTTTGACATACATTGGCGACATACAAGAGGGAATCTATATCGCATATCCTAAAAGATTCCTTGCTTGTACGTTAGGGGATTTGTATGTTTGCACATACAGGCCGATATACAAAAAGAGGACATACATTCCAGACCCGAGGGATAAATTAGATGAAGTTAATAATATTTCGAGTCCGCTGCATGTATATTGGGCACTGGTATGTGCCGATATACATTGCAAAGGTGCAAAGGCTAGATACAAGCCGAATTTCAAAACAACTTCAAATGCCTCATTAAAATTTGAAATCCGCCTTGTATGTATGAGGCGAATGTATATGCAGTTATACATTCGAAGATATGCAAAAGGAGAGACATGCAATCTAGACGCGATGGAGGAATAAGGTGCAGTGAATGAAATTTGGCATCCATGGGTTGTATAAAGTGCTTGTATATGCTGATATACAAGCCGATGTGCGGTAAAAGGGATACAAGCCATATTTGAACTGATTCTCAAATTGTTCTAATAAAATTTGAGGTCTGACTTGTATATAAGGTGTTTGTATATGCTTTTGGGCATGCATATACAAGGCAAAAAGGGGAAAATAAAGGTGCGAAAGGCCAGCGATAGAATCATGGGGTGCCCACGTGGCAAGATTTCGTTGGCTGGTGGCTCTTCTTACATATTTTGGGACCGTTGATCTTGGCGATGGGTTTTCAGATCGACGGTCGGGTTTTGAACCTTTTACGATGGTTTTTTCCTTGTGTCTGCAGTCATGTTTCGAGTGGGAAAACTTCAATGATGCGCTGCTACAGATTTTGATGGTAGATGGGGGTGGTTGAGCCATTTATGGCAGAATTGCAAACAGGCATGGGCCAATGGTTGAACGGCCAAGTACCAGGTTCATGACGAGGAGTCTTCCAGCGGCGGCACAGGGCTCGAGCTCAACTACTCCTCGCCCTTCTCTTGCTTCTTCCTATTGTGTCCCCTGTTGCTGCATTTATTATTTTGAGTGCCATTTCTCACGATGCATTGTATCTGGTAGATTTTTGATTAGCCTAGTAATTAATTTTTGTGAAGTACACTTTCTTGCTGTTTTAAGCAAACTGTGTTACTCTTTTGTTGTTGTTGAAAACTGGACAAACTTCTGGCTCTGTGATACAATACAACTTAGTTGGTGGCCCTGTCCTAAAAGTTCTGTGAGTTTATGAGTCTCATGTTGTGTGTTTCATGCATAATTTAATTGGTTTCATGCTATTTTATATGAGAAATGCATTGATTGCATGTGTTTAATCATTTGTCTCCAAGTTGTGGCCATATTTTCTTTTGAGTCTAAATAACTAAGGGTCATTTATGATTTAGGAATATGGGTTTTCTGTATTGAATGTTTAATCTCCTACCTTTGTTCAAGGGATAAATTAAAAGTTTCAGATTAATCATTAAGAAAATCTGTTGCAGCAGGGATTCCTTGAAGTATGAATGACTAAACACTCTATTTTGGGAGATATCTGTAAGGCAGATATAATAATATCCCCTTGATACCCAGTCTTTAGTACATCTTTATGCTGACCATTCACATGTGTATGTCTACTGACTCTGAGCCCTGGATAGGCACCAATCTAGCCTTGCATTGAGGTTACACTCCAGGTCCTAGTTTTGCATCCAAATATAAATTAAACTCAAACTTCATAAACAAACCTTTTAGGACTTTAGAAATAGTTTTAGGACCAAAATCCTCTGTCTACAACTGAACATAGGCCCAAAGCTAGCTCCTTTGCACTTATCTCATAGTTTTGGTCTGCTTAATAGAGGATTTATCTGCTTTGTGTCAACATCCCAGCAAATGCATAGATGCATTTTATAGATGTTGAATAGGGAATACCCCCCTTGGTCCTGCAGAGCCTAAAGAAGAAGAGGAGATATTTATAGAGCCTATCTCCTATACTGTTGGCCCCTGGCTTGGGAATCCTGTTGATCAATGATGGCTATTTTGTAGGGATTACTCAAAATAAACATCCAGTCTGGGAAAATAACCAACACCTTCTATGTTAGGTGGTGTGGAGCTCGTAGCTCTAGTTCTATCATTGGTTCTTCTAGCTTCAGGATTGAGTCTATCCCCTCCTTACGTAATTTGTCTATGGTTGAGGCATCAGTTGAGGACTCCCTCCTTTCCCCTCGGTATGAGGATTTGGACTCAGGGTTTTCTTGGATGGTTGTTCAGAGAAGGAAAAAAAGACTCCCTAAATCTATCTCTGCTTTGCACCCTTAGGTTAAGGGAGTTAGATTTTCTAGATCAAGTTTTGGAGTTGTCTAGATCTCGATGTTCCATTTTGTTGTATTGTAGTGGGATTTCTGTCTTTGTGCTGTTTGTTCCATATCTCATGGTACTTGTTCCGTTTGCCTTTTGGATGTTTTGTAAAAGGGTTTAGGCCCTTTCAAAAACTCAAACTATTTATCAATATAAAAAACATTTAGTTATTGAATAAACAATATTAATGATATTTTGTATTTAGAGCATGAACTATGAGTTTATATGATTGATGTTAATAAGTTGAAAGAAATCTTGTTTTCATCAATCAAACAAGAGATGATGAAAGATGCTTACAATAATTTTGATTGTGACATTGACAAATCAGACTAGGTAACTTACAATGATTAGAAAAGGTAAAGAAGAGATGATGAAAGATGCTTCTGTGACAATTTTGATTGTGGCATTGATAAATCAGACCAGGTAACTTACAGTGATTAGAAAAGGTAAGAAAATGATGAAATTCCATTATACATCCAAAAAGAACAATATGATTCCAATCATTCACAAAAAAAGAATTATGTGATTGTGCAACTAATAGAAATAACCATTTCTCATGAGAATCCTTGTTTTGTGTCATGAACTATTACCTCTTTGCATGAAAATACACAATAGATAATACAACAATTGAGCAATGACATGGAAATGATGGGATTTTGAGTTAATTTAATGGGAACTAGCCTTGCTGCATGGTGTAGAATACGTCAAAAAGAACATGCTAAAGCTACTTGTCCTGAGTTCCTCAAGGATGGGATTTACAAAATGATGAAAGTAAGATTGCAAGTGTCCTTCCACTTGATGACATTAAACCAATAAATTCCAAAGGTAGAAGTGCCACAACTCAATTGATTAACATGAATAAGCATATATCAAAAGATAATAGATTATGAAGAAAACATAGATAATATAATTGAGAAGGTATTTTTTCTGAAGAATTGATAGTGAATATAGTTGAAGTAAAGGAAGAGTCTAAACATAATAGACATTTTGTATTTATTTAAGAAAGATAAAAAATTATTGAGAACTAATTGTGGACATTGAAATTGATGGCTCTAATTCTAAACAAGGCTGTGACATCAATATCGAGTTAATAAAACCAAAAGGTAAGTCTTATCTTGCCATTTTTAGATTACAATTTACTTGAAGAAACAAAATTATGGAGTCTGAAGCTTTAGTCCATGGACTTCAGTTTACTATTAAGAAAAATATTATAAGTTTACAAGTATTGGGAGTTTCAAAATTGAGTACTAAAAAAGTTAGAAATCAATATGCTTGTAATGAAAAACACTTGTCAAGGTATTGTAGTAGGCTATGTAATTTAATAGAAGATTTTGATTCTTTCAACATTCAAGAAATTTCTTGTAAGAAGAATCGCATAGTTGATGCTTTGGCAATGGCTGTAAGTACACTAGAACTAGTTGTAGGTTCCTATGAAATGGTTTTTAGTCGAACTAGTCTCTATTCCCTCAATTCCAAACAATCTTAGAAATTTCTAGTTATTTAATGATGATCAACATATAATTGACTTTATCTCAAATTCTAGAATTTTTGAAAGTCAGATCATAGATGAAAGTGATAGAGATGAAATTGAAATTGAACATGATATTTTGAATCTTAAAAGAAATAGTCTACCTAAGGAAATGATCTCCTTGGAAAGAATATTTGACTTGGATTATCAAGGAAATAAAGATAAATCTACTGAGTCTAAAGGAAGATCATATGAACCATGTAATTGGGATATATAGGCAATCTAAAGAATATTTTCCTAGTAAAAGCTTGTATCAAAGAAGAAAGACAAGGAATTACACAAGATTGGTAGATTATAGAGATGTCATAGCATGGAGTTATGAAGATATAAAGACATTTGATTTAAATCAATAATTACACATACCATCCCTTTGAAACTAAGAACTAACCCATTTTGTCAGAGACAAAGGCTAATGGATGCTTTGTTAGAACCCTTGATTTTCAAGGAAGTGTAGAATTTGTTATCAACAAGGATTATTTCCCCAATTAAACATTCTATATGGGTAGAAAATCTTGTTCTAGTTAAAAGGAAAATTGGAGAGATTAGACTACGTGCTGATTTATAGAATTTAAATAGAGCTTCAAAGAAAGACAACTATCCATTCCCCTCACTTGATAAATTGTTACAGGTTGTGAACAAATCTTAAATAATGTCATTCTTAGATGGATATTCTAGATACAATTAGGTGATGGTGAGTTATAAAGATAGAATCAAAACAACCTTTACAAAAAAATGGAAAACATTTGCATGCAGAAGGATGCCTTTTAGTGTAATAAATATAGGTGCTACTTTTCAACAAGCCATAAATATTGCATTCAAAGAGCTTATTGAAAAATGTATTATTATTTATATGGATTATCTTACAATTTTTTCTAAGAATATAGATCATTTGGAAGAGTTAAAGAAAGTATTAAAAGATGTAGAGAACATGGAATCTCTTTGAACACAAAGAAATACATATTTGGGGTCACAAAAAGGAAGTTATTGGGTCATTTAATTTTTGAAAAGGGTGTATCAATAAATCTAGATAGAGTTGAGACAATTATAAAAATCCTTTTTCTTAGAAGCAAAAAGGAGTTCAAGTAGTTTCTTTTGTAAAATCAATTTTTTATAAAATTTGTTTTAAGATTTACAAAAATAATTAGACAATTCAATGCTGTAGTAAAGGATGGTAAAATTTAATGGAGTACTAAAGCACACACCATATTTTTAGAAATCACTTGAAATTAATTACAAATACTATAGTGTTGATTAGTCTTGATTACACTCAACCCTTCTATATCTATTCTTTTGCTTCTGAACATTCAAGTGTGGTAGTTCTAACTTAAAAGAAAGAAGTTAGAGATGAAAGAACTATTATATTCATGATCTCTCCTTTCACAAATGTTAAAATTATATATTCTAACATTGATAAACAAAAAATTGTATTATTTTGAATTGTTAAGAAATTCATACATTACATTTTAAGAAGCAAAGTCTCTACTATTGTACTTGATCCTGTGATCAAGGCTATGTTAATGCAAAATGAGTTAGGTAAAAGAAGACGCAAATGGATGGCAAATTTTTATAAGAGGACAAAGATTAAGTAGAGTTATGGTTGAAACTAACTCTTAGATTATATGTCAGCAATACAAAGTACAATCAAATATTGATGATGATTGGTATCATGATATAGTTCATTACCTATTGAATCATAAATGTTAGGGCCACATAAATTCTGCACAAAGAAGAGAAGTGTGATTGAAGATCAACAAATCTATGATCAAATAAGTACTCTACATGAAGAATCATGAAGGTATATATATTTGAGATGTTTGAACAAGGTTGAAGTGATAGAAATACTAAAATATTTTCATGAAAATTGAAATAGGAAATGGTTCATGAAATGCCACAACACATCAAATACGTAGAGTTGGTTGGCTACATAATTTAACATATGCTCTCACACACATTAATAATTGTCATTCTTGTCAAATTATAGCTAATAGAGAATATCACCCAACCATGCTTTTGTGGTTGGTCATTGAAGTTCATCCATTTGTACAGTGGGGACTTGATTTTATTGTAGTTATCAATCCTACATCTTTAGCTGGATACAAGTTTATCTTAAGAAAAACTAAAATTTGCACCTATTGGACCAAAACACAAGCATTCAAGAATAGTACAATTGAGATCTTGTGATTATATTTTTAAAGAACACACCATTACTAGGTTTGGAATATCTTTTATTCTAGTATGTGATAATGGACCTACCTTTTATCCATTGAAATTTATTGAATGGGCTTATTTTTTGATAGGTAAGAAGAGATAGAAACCCTGCCCTTGTATTCATAAAATGAACTTTATAAAAATCACAAAGTTGCAAGAGGAAGATCCTCCATGGCCAACCTATAGACAAGTTTATTTGATTATATTGATAATTCTATTTGTTCCTAATTACATGAATAGAGAATAAAAATATGATACTACAGTTAGAAATGAAGGCAAGCCACTATAATATACAAATATGAAATTATATTGCAAATCTAAAATTTAATTTGTAGAATGCCAAAATGAAGATTAAATATGTAAAATTAGCTCAATAATGAAAATCAACAAATTCAAGAGATTTACACATGACATAGTGATTTACGTGGAGAAACTCTTTTGGAAAAAACTCCACTAGAAAATAAGACAAGTCTGTATTATCTTCAAATGAGATTACAATATAGTCACTTCCTTCAATCCTACATCCAATTTGACTACACCTGTGAACCTATAAACTTTCAATTCATCCTCTACTCTCTTCAAGATTTTGTTAAACATAAAATACAAGCTACAAAAGTGCTCTTAGAATGTGGCACCCAAACTTGGGAAAACCTAATGCCATTCTTGGGAAACACACAATCTGGTTATTATTACCCTCTTACATATATCATAAACCACCTTACAAAATATTGCACCCAAGATATCCAAATCCCAACGCCCTCCTTAGGAATAGTCACCAACAGGCTAAAAATAGCCTCTTACACCTTACATGTTGTCATAAAATGCTATTCATAGACTATCCAAATATAACTAATTCCTTACAACATGTAAGGCACTAATAATAGGTGATGCTCTTACACCTATCATAAGCCAAGAATAGAATTAGACATCCCACATTTATCTACTTACTATCCCAAGATAAAATATCACAAATTACTGTCACCATAAATAAATATTTATCGTAGTTAATGGATCTGACATCCCTTATGGAATGCATTTACAAAATAATATTAGGAGTAATTAAATAAATAGGATTTACAAGGTTAATGACACCTTAATCCTAAAATTCTCCCACTTGAAATAATACATTATAAATTCAACCATTGAAAAATATATATCAACTAAGTACAAGAAACAAGGTTCACAACCTCCTTGCACCAAGTGAACTTTTCTGTGCTCATAGGCTCGATAAAATAATCTACAACATTCTCCCAAATGTCAACTTTCTTCAACTCAATCTATCCATTTGCAACCATTTCATAAACAAATTGGTATTGGACATCCACATGCTTAATCTGAGCATGATACATATTATTCTTTGCTAAACAAATTGCACTCTGGCTATCACAACCAATCTGAATTGTCCTACAATCAAAACCAATACCTGTACACAATCTCTGTAACCATACTTTTTCTTTAGAGACATGAGTAGCAACCATATACTCTACTTCAGTGGTGGACAAAGCTACTGTGGGCTGCCTCTTACTCATCCAACTCACAACTCCTCTAAGCAGAGTAAATACATAGCCATTAGTGGATCTTCAACTATCCAAGTCACCTACCCAATTTGCATCAACATAACCCTATATGTCCAATGTCTTATCCACACTATTAGTACTAGAATAAACAAAAAAAATCAAAAGTGCCACACAAATATCTTAACAACACCCTTGTCACATAATTCTAGTGATCTTTATCATGATTAGATTTAAAACTGCTCAATACTCCCACTGTTTGGGCAATATGTGGCCTAGCGCAAACCATTGCATACATTAAACTTCCTACTACACTAGAATATGACACATTAGACATATCCTCTAAATCATCTTCGCACTTGGGACACATATCTAAAGTACGTTTAGTGCCAACTGCTAAAGGAATTCTGATTGTCTTATAGTTTTGCATATTAATCTGTACAAAATAGTATTCACATACTTTGTGAAACCAAAGCTTTCTATTACTTTGATCTCTCTTGATTCCAATTCCCAATATGTACCCTTTTTCCCCTAGATCATTCATCTCAAATGCACTTGAAAGTTAAGCTTTCATTTCACTAATCATACCCTTGGTGTTACTGAAAAATGACACGCCATCCACATACAAGGAAAAAATTAGTATACGATCATCAATACATCTAATGTAAACATAGTGATCCTCTTTGCTTCTCAAAAAACCTAATTTCAACATAAAATAATCAAATTTTTGATATCACATCTGGGGTGATTGTTTCAAACCATAAAGAGAACCATAAAGAGATAGTTTTAATTTGCAAACCAAGTGTTCTTTCCCTTTTACCTTAAAACCTTTAGGATGTTGCATATAAATTTCCTCTTCTGGATCTCCCTACAAAAATATAGAACTTTAATATCCATTTGCTCAATTTCAAAATCATAAGTAGTAGCTATGGATAAAATAAATTAATAGAAGGTAATTTAGTAATAGGAGAGAATATTTCACCAAAATCAACTCCCTCTCTCTAGGAGTAGCCCTTACCTACTAGTCTAGCCTTGTACTTTTCCAATGAACTATCTACTCCAAATTTCTTCTTTAGACCCATTTACATGTAATGGCCTTCCTCTCCTTTGGGAAAATAAACAATATTGTAGTTGTCACAAGAGTCTAAAGCCATCATCCCCTCCAACATGGTTTTTTCCTAAGCCTCACTATCATATGCAAGAATAACTTCCATATAGGATCTAGGTTCATTGTTAGTACTTAATAAAGCAAATACAAAACAAAAATTTGGTGGGCTATACCTGCCAACTGTATTTTGTTATCTTGTGAATCTTCTTAAGGGTAGAGTAAGGGATTCTTCCTCATGTTCTTCTGCATGCTCAATTTATTTTGTAACTTCAGATTCATCCTTCTCATAACTTCCATTTCAACCCTCTTCTTCCTCTCCATCCTCAAATCCCCCATTTTGTTCTTCGTTATGTGTATCTTCTTGCTTCAATTCAAATTGCACCATATTTTTCCCTTATTTATCTTTTGGTTGTTCAGGATAAAAAATAGCTCTAAGTTCCCTAAAAATTACATATCTAGGACATACAACTTTCTTGGTTAGATTACAAATCTTTTAACCTTTAACATTCTCACCATATCCAATGAAGATGTATTTGTGTGCTTTTGGATCCAACTTAGTTTTCTTTAGGAACATGAACAAAACCTCATAGCTAAAAATCCTTAAATGTGAAATAGAAGGTTTCTTACTTGTCCAAACTTCATAAGGTGTTGAATCAAGAGCCTTACAAGGAGACTTGTTTATCAAATAACAAGCTGTTATGTCGTAAAAAGTTTCCCTAGGACTTTTTACCTCCTAGTTTAGCTCCTAGGTCCCCTTCATTTAATCATGCATGTTTAAAACTTATCCCAGAGCAATTTTGCCGCCGGAAACCCATATCAAATGGGGCTTAGGGGTCCACATTTAATGTTAATCATGACTTAAAATCATGCCTTAGACTTGGGCGCCTGCGCCCTAGTCAAGGCCTATTTTACCGGGACCTAAATTTAAATTATCAGCATAGGACCTTTAAAAGGTTTCCCTTTGTCGGAGTTTTCAATTTGAAATACAAAATTTTAGTGGGAATGCATATATAAACATGTTTAGGGCTTCATTTTACACCTAGATGGATAATGCAAACTTGTGATATTGAGCTAAGGGATTTTAAGGCATTCATTGTGTTGCAAAGCAATATTGTGTTGTTATTGTGTTTGTTTGTTGCATATTTGGCTTCATCAATCCATCTCCTCATGGTGTGAAAGATATTCATCTCCATGAGGGCTTCACCTCCAAGGTGACATCTATTTGTGTTTCAATCAATCTATTTCATCATTTGATTTTGCCTCTGTACACCAAGGACACACACTCTATCTAATGGTGTTGGAAGGATTGAATGCCATTCTAGGGCTTGACTGAGGCAAGCTCCTAAACACCATAAGCCCCAAACTCCTCTCTTTGTGATTGTAGGTTACATGTGTAGGATTGTGTGAAGTGGAGTTGCATAGAAGCTGAGTAGAGGATAAAGATTTAGGATTTGAGAAGAAATTGTAGAAAACCTAACCTAGTACTAGACTAGGGCACTCGCCCCGTAGTCCTCTCGATTGGCATCTCTGGAAACTTTGAAGCAGGTTACAATCTTACACACCTCACTATTCCAGATCTACAGAAAAACTACCCTGTTGGACTAGGGTGCCCACCCTGTTGTCCTTGAAGTTTTTACCTCTAGAAATCTAAATCCTGGTATGTTTCTAATCTATATTTAGTGCCTTCATGTGCCATCATTTGTCATATTTCATTCATCTATATACAATTTCATATAATTAGGGTTTAAGGTTTAATTGAACTAGGGGTTGACAAATCTATCAATTAAATCTATCTTTCCATATCATTCCTAAGTGACATCAACCTGGAGCTGAGTCCTTTCCATCTGTAGTGACTTAGCTTGATTGTTGTCCTTTGAATGCTATTGTGAAAGGAGGGTTTGATTGAATCTACCTTAACCACATTTCAGCTTTATCTTCTTTTCATACATAACATTTTGGTGAACCCGTGTTTTTATTGAACTTGCATCTTGCTAAGTGTTGTAATCAATTTTTCATTAATTCATATCATATTCATCATCATACATTCAAAAATCTTGCATACATTTGAAAAATTTGAAAAAATAAGCATTCTAGGCTTGCATTAAGGCATAGTTTTCCATATTTTGTGTTGCATATCATAAAAACATTTAATTTTATGATATTTACATCAGATATGAGATAAATTACAGAATTTCATCATTTTATGATCTTTTACCTTGCATTTGCATATCTTATTTGCTAGGGTTTTACTTGAAATTTGCATTTTTTTTCATATAACCTGGTAATTCCAAAAGCTAGGGTTTGTAGCTAAAATCTTATTTCAGATTTTAATACTCATTTAAACACTCTTTAAAATCTGATTTTGGATTGTAGTGTTGCTGCATTGTAAGTTTTTGCATTTATATTTACATCATGTTAACACATTTACATTGAAAAAAGTGGAAAAATAGGGCATTTTAGGTTCATAAACAAGCATAATTTTGCATTGTTTCCTTACATATGTAAAAAATATCTTTCAATTCAGATATTGCATTCATCTTAGGTATATTTTCATTTTTCATTTAAAAATTTTGTATCATTTCACACTCTTTCTTAAAAAATTGCATAGTTTTAATTACACATTGTGTATTTCAACATTAAAGGTTGTATATAGTTTCTTCAAATTCTTTTAAGAAAAGCTTCCAAATCATTCATCTTGCCTTGTTGTGTAGCACTATTTCCATCTTACTCACTTTATTTGTTGTGAAAGTTTTGTGTTTTCCTTTTAAAAACCCGATTTCCTCAAATAAGTGCTTTAGTGTAAAATAGTCTCACATACATGGCTTCTCATCACAAAAAAACTATGTTCCCTCCTAGAGATTATATGAAGAGGAAGACTCCTAAACCCAAATTAGTCTTTACACCACATGATAGAACAACTGGAAGTGTTGAAGGACCTCTTTACATCGCAGTGAAAGTAATGAACAATCCTACAAGGGGAGCACTTATTGATCCTAATTGTATGACTAATGTGGCTACTGAAGAGTTCCTTTATTCACATGATTTGATACAAGAATCTTATGAACCCACTGACATGATGATTAAAACACATATTGGAGATTTCCTGCTGGCCATAGGGAAGATTACTTTATTGATCACAATATTTGATAAAGCTTTAGAACAATAATTTGATATCATACCTACATCTGACCTCTTCCATATAAAATTAGGCCATCCGTGGCTCAAGGCCATGAAAGTTGTCCCCTCAACAATTCATAAATGTGTAAAATTTCCTCTCCATGGAATCATGCATACTATTCATCATAGTAAGTGGCAACCTATGGTTACTCGAAAGAACTTTAATCTTGATTACTTTTGGCCATGACCTACTGAACCTTCTGAACCACGACAAGATCAAATCTTCTTGGGATACCAATGGTATAAAGAAAAATTGATAACAAGATTGGTTGGACCTCCTCCTAAACAAATCATAAGTAAAGATCCACCTGAGTTGAAATAACCTCCTCGACCAAAAGGTAAGGGAATCTATGCTGACGTTCATCCTCTGTCATCCTTACAAGGATCGAGAGATACTCATAAAGAATAAAACAAATCAGCACAAAAGGTTAATCTAACACAAGCTTCCTCCTCTGAAACGTCAAAGACTAGAAAATCATGAGAATACTTTTGCAAACATCACCAACAAAACAATGAGGAATAGACAAGCAAGAGAACGAAGGAAGAGACGACAAGCTTTAGCTCGAAAACCAACACCTCAACAAGAGAACATTCCACAACCTGACATTGAACAAACTAAAGAAGAGCTGAATGTCGAAGAACTAAAGGACAACGATGATCTAAGTTGGGAAATTGTGCCTTATGTACCTCTTTCCTCTTACATTCGAGATTGGGAGGAAGATGATTTTCTCAATGACAACCACTAGTTTGGTTGTGTACATAGATAAGTATTTCTAACCCTGTTGGCCACCTTTATTGTAGCATATCTTTTCTCACTTACGTGGCCTTCTCCTATGTGTTGTGTTCTCCGTGATGTGTTATGTGTTATTTAGATCTCCTAGGATGACCCTTGATACTCTTGTAAGGTCAAGGATCCGGGAGATCGCCCCTGTTGTGACCATTCTTCTATTTATTTCACTATTCTTCTATCGTTCTACTCTCTATTTTATTGTTGTGTGTTGTGCCTTAGGGGCATAGCATTGCAGTTGATGTCTTGTGGCATCTTCCTACGTGGTGTTCCTAAGGCACTTGTTTTCCTCTCTCATTTTTATTGTTTACCTTCTTCAGTGGTTCTACCTAGTTGGTGGATGATGAAAACAAACAAATACTAATACAGACCATAGGTCCCTTCAACGAGTAAGCTAAAATGGACCTAGTCCATATATGGAGATGGGGTTGATATATATATACCTGACACTTGACTAGTAGAATTACTCCATGTGATGCATCATGTTGTCATATCTCTTTTAATAAACCTTTGCAATATAACTGCTCCATGTACTTTGTTTTGTATTTGACCTTGTTATTACACTCGATCCTAAGATTCCAATAGTATAAGCCCAATAGATATACTTGGATCTGAACCCGTAAGTGTAGCCTTGGTTTCTTGATGTGATCTAATACATGCATCGATTTCATGATTTGATTTGGTTAATATCTTAGAGTAAGATGTTCTAACCTTATCTTTTGATTATCTTAGCATATCTTATCAATGTGTTTGTGGACACATTTGACAATCATGGCACATGCAACCTTTGGGGGCATGGGCTTTGCAAGAGCTCTTGTTCCCTTGCATGTTTTCACTCTACCTTAATGTGCTTGATACTAGAAAGTGACTGTTATCACCCAAATTTGCACCCTATGCTGCAGTTGTGAAACTTCAGCAATCTGGAGTAACATGGGAATGATCTCGAAGTGTGGGACCTTGCGAAATGAGATCAATCCTCTGAAGAAGGCTAGCTTCCTCTCTCTAAGCCTAATGCTTAGAGAAATTCATCTAAACCTAGTGCTAATGCTTGCTGGGAAAAGGGTTAGAAGGAATGCTGAAAAGAAATGCTGAAATAAACTAAGTGATACACTAGATTTAAATGTGTTTGGCTGCAACTGAATAGACATAGTAATAATCTCATAGCTGGAAAGACATTACACAGACCCATATTAATTTTAGAGAGGTCTAGAAGAGCAGACACAGGCCAAAAACTAATAAAAGAGAGGCAAAAATACGAGTTTATATTGATCATAGAGGCCAAATAGCCATTACAAAGAATAGCCCAGAAGAACAACCAACCCTTCAATACATCTATTTTTACATGTATATATATCATTTCATTTTTCCTCAGTCGGTTACAAAATTTGCTCTAAGAGCTGGGACAGAAAAATATCTACATGAGTGACTGTCCAGCCGCATCAGTTATGGCGTCAAATATCTGGCGCTGGGCAGGTAGGAGATATTTGTTAGTCTTTATTACAGCTGCTTACTCCTCAATCTGAAAACAAATGGTAAAGAAATATCCTTTACCATCAATGCGAGCTGCCTCATCATGGTGCGACAATGAATGCCAAAAATATCTTCATCTGCTCAATGTAGTCGCTAAAACGTCCAGTCGCCCAAGACATGCAAAGCTAGATCTAAAAATGGAAAGGTGACAAAAACTCCTGAAAACCCTGCCAAATGAAAGAGGGGACCAAAATATGCAACTTTGCCTTTTATAGCAAGTCAAAATTCGCCAGGACAAAGGAGATATAGGCAGTCAAAGTTTTGGTCAACCGCCTGTATATATCACTTTGCATCTGTGTATATATCGCTTGCATTTGCTACCTGAATCGCCGTCCAAAACCTTCTCTGCAACTCCTTTGTATATGCATGGCGCCTTGTATATCAGACTTGAATATCCCCTTTGAATTTTGAAATTGTATATGCATACAATTTCCTTTTGTATATGCGGGCCCCAACATTTGTATGTTAACTTGCATGTATGTCTGCCGCCACGTGGCACCGCCTGATTCGTTGCTAAGCTGGTTCAAGGAGCATCATTGAAAACTGTATCTGCCCTTTGTATATTGCAATATACAAGCACAATTGTACATGCAAGCCGCAGACTTCAAATTTTATGAAATAGCCTAACAAGATGATGAAATCTGGCTTGTATACCTCCTTTGTATGTTTGCTTGTATATCGCATGATATACAAGCGCCAAATATACAAGCCACGGACCCCAAAAATTTATCAACTGCTTTGACTACTGGGTTGGATCCGGCTTATATCACTTTCTTTGTATATTTCCCTGCATGTTCAAATATACAAAACACTTATACATATATAAGGCGGACCCGAGACCTGAAATGCTGAATTTGATCTTTGATTCAAGTCCGCGTTGCATGCAACCCTTGTATCTTTTCTTTGTATATTGGCTTGCATGTGCAAACATACAAGTGAAATATACATTCTACTGTTCATGCTCACTTGTATCTTCTAACATACAATTAGCCTTGTATGTGTGCGGGTGCCACCTCTTGTACATTCAACCTTGTATGTTTCTCTGTATGTTGCACTTGTATGTGCGAAACATACAAGCGAAATATACAAAGAAACATACAGGGCCGAATGTACATTCCACTGTAGTAGATGCACTTGTATGTCAAACCCTGTATCTTTTCATTGCATGTGCAAACATACAACATAATATGCATCTGAAAGCCGATATGCATTGAGGGAATATTCCTGTAATGTATCTCCTGCTTTGTATAATTTTCCTTGTATGTTTCTCCTTGCAACTAGATATACAAACCGGGAATATCCCAAGAATCTGTGATAGATTCCTCCTTGTACATGCACCTTCCTAAGCCCGATATACATTCAGAAATGTATAAAACCCACTTTTTTCATCATTTTCTAAGGCCGATAGAGATTTTGCAAGCCCGCCAATGTACATTTTGCCTTGTATATATCCTTTGCATATTCCTTTGTATGTATAAAGGCGAATGTATATGCAAATGTACATTCAAAAATACATACAAATACAAGCTATAGAAATGAGAAAATCCCAGCGATAGAAAGCACTTGAAAACAAAAGATTTATGGGTTTTTTTTTTGGGTTTTCTGCAAGGATTTCTTTAGGAAAGATCTTGGGATTTTTTGACAAGGCATGCACGAGTATTTAAAGAATTTACACCTTGTACATGCATTTCTAAAAGATTCTCAAGGAAAATACAAGGTGAAATATTTGGTTCTAGGCAGAGGCAAAATAGGTCAACAGTGACATCAACCACCTTAAGGTGGTGGCATATATAATGGTATCTGTCTGATTATTTTACACTAACAAAGCATGTTTGTGTACATTGATCTATTACGTATACCTCCTTTTCAATGTAAGGTGTCTCCGTGATGGGAGTGGGGTTGTATACTTTGAACACATGCTTCCTTTTCATTGTAAGGCATCTTCGTGATGTGGGCGGGGCTGCATTTTGAAAGCCCTTCTATAGAAGGTGGGATGGTGTATCTCTTGAGCTAGTGCACATCCTTTTATACAAAGTCCTCATTGCGAGGCGGGGTTGGATCTTGAGCTATCCTCCCTTAAGTGTGTCTTTGGAAGTTGTGGTAGCATAGCTCAACTGTCAAGTGTGTTTTAGATGGTGGGACTTAGCAATAAGATCCTTCCATCGCTCGTGTTTGCTGTGTCTAAGACATATAGTGTGTTTGTGGCATGTTATGCGGTGCTCATGTATTTCATGTGTTTTCCTTGCGTGTTTGTTGTGTCTTCCCCTGAGTGTAGTTTAAAGGCGCATGGCGATGAGCCCCCTCCACATTTGGGTCTTTGTTTGGCATGTCTTCCCCTGAGTATGGTGTAAAGGCATGTGGCGATGAGCCCCCTCCACATTCAGGTCTTTTTGTTTGTTTGTTTTTGGTGGTCTAAAGGCGAGTGGTGATGAGCCCCCTCCGCACCTTAGTTAGGATTTTATTTCATATATAAAATGTTGTATCAATGTATTTATCATGTTTTGTGTGACTGCTCTCATGTCTTCATCGTGCATTATGTGCTTCCACTATATTCTCCATGTTTTGCATGCTTCTTATTATCTTCATTGTGTCTTGCATGTCTTCAATGTGTCTTCTAGTGCTTACTTGAGATTGGGGGCTAGAAATAGTTCTCCAACCTTTGTGTATGCCTTAGCTTCATGTGCCTGGTGTGTTTGATGTGTTTATGACTGTACTTTAATGCATGTATGGGTCATAAGATCATCCATATATTAAAGTGGGGGCTAAATGTTATGTCGTAAAAAGTTTCCCTATGACTTTTTACCTCCTAGTTTAGCTTCTAGGTCCCCTTAATTTATTCATGCATGTTTAAAACTTATCCTGGAGCAATTTCCCCCAAAACCCATGTCAAATGGGGCTTAGGGGTCCACATTTAATGTTAATCATGACTTAAAATCATGCCTTGGACTTGGGCACCTGCGCCCTAGTCTAGACCTATTTTTCTGAGACCTAAATTTAAATTGTCAACATAGGACCTTTAAAAAGGTTTCCCTTTGTCAGCCTTATTAATTTGAATTACAAACATTTAATGAGAATGCATATATAAACATGCTTAGGGCTTTATTTTACACCTAGATGGATAATGCAAACTTGTGATATTGAGCTAAGGGATTTCAAGGGATTCATTGTGTTGCAAAGCAGTATTGTGTTGTTATTATGTTTGTTTGTTATAGATTTGGCTTCATCAATCCATCTCCTCATGGTGTGAAAGATCTTCATCTCCGTGAGGGATTCACCTCCAAGGTGACATATATTTGTGTTTCAATCAATCTATTTCATCATTTGATTTTGCCTCTATCCACCAAGGACACACACTCTATCAACAATGTTGGAAGGCTCGAATTCTATTTTAGAGCTTGACCGAGGCAAGCTCCTAAACACCACAACCCCCAAACCCCTCTATTTGTGATTGTAGGTTACAAGTGTGGGATTGTGCGAAGTGGAGTTGTAGAGAAGCTGAGCAGAGGATAGAGATTCAGGATCTGGGAAGAAATTGCAAAAAACCTAACCTACTGGACTAGGGCACCTACCCTATAGTCCTCATGACTGGCATCCTCAGAAACTCTAAAGCAGGTTACATTCTTACACACCTCACTATTCCAGATCTATAGAAAAATTGGCCTGTTGGACTAGGGCGCCTACCCCATTGTCCCCAAAATTTTTGCCTTTGGAAATCTGAATCCTGGTATGTTTCTAATCTATATTTAGTGCCTTCCTATATGACCATTTGTTGTATTTCATTTTTTTGTATACGATTTCATATAATTAGGGTTTAAGGCTTAATTGAACTAGGGTTTGACAAATCTATCAATTTAATCCATATTTTCATATCATTCCTAAGTGACATTAACCTGTAGCTTCAAGACCTCTCCATCTACAATGAATTAGCTTGATTGTTGTCCTTTGAATGTTATTGTGAAAGGAGGGTTTGATTGAATCTACCTTAACCACATTTCAACCTTATCTTCTTTTCATACATAACACAAGCATTACACAACTTCTGTCCCAAAACATGTATCCAATTGTGCATCACTTAACATACTTTTGGCTCTTTTTATTAAAGTTTGGTTCATCCTTTTTGCAACCCCATTTTGTTGAGATGTCTAAGGAGTAGTCTTTTGCCTTATGATACTTGTATGTTTGCAAAACTCATCAAATTCGTTAGAGAAATATTCCCATCCATTGTTAGATCTCAATAATTTTATCTTATGTTCTAATTGATTCTCTACTAAGACTTTAAATTCCTTAAACTTAGTAAAAACTTTAGATTTTTTTCTCATGAAATAAATCCATATATCTTGAAAGATCATTAATGAAGGCCACAAATATCAATTTTTTCCAAAAGAATCATTATCCACAGGTCCAAACACATCCATATAAATAATTTCTAATTTTCTCTTTGCTTTAAGGAGATGATGTTCTATTTTGTTTCCCAAACACACAATGCTCACAAAAACTAAAATACTCATTAGAATTGGAGAAAATGTCAAGCAACTTTTTATTCATAATAGTTTTGAAAACTTTTTCACTTATGTGGCCCAATTTATGGTGCCACAACATACATGTATTTTTAGACTTTTCAGTCACATCGGTGGATTTACATAAAGTAGTGGCACTTAGCCTAAACAAAGTTACCAATCTTGTCCCTCTCACTAACACCAAGCTTCCTCTCACCAATCTACAACCATGTTTATCAAACGTTACATGCATTCCTAAATCATTCAACTTAGATACATAAATTAAATTTCTAGCCAATGTAAACACCAGGAAGGGTTTTTATCCTCCCATCACTGAAACACACTTTTACCTTACCCCATCCAACTATAAGTTATGAATTATTGTCCCTAAGGTAAATTTCATCTCCATCATATTATTCATATGTGGAAAACTACTCCTTATGAGGATTCATGTGATTAGAGCATCCTGAGTCAACCAACCATTGTTTGGTAGAAATAATATTACATGAAGAAAGAAAAACTTCATCACTTGATTTTGAGGACTTTTTTGTAGAGAAATCCCATTGTTTCTTCTTGTTTTTGTATTCCTTCTCAACACGTCCCCTCTTTTTGTAATTACAACACTTCACTCTATTTTTTATTAGGAGTTTTAGATCTGCCCTTAGACTTATCTTTAGGCCCCTTTCTATTCTCCTTTAGATCCAGGTCTCTTTCCTTGGACCTTCTCCTGACATGAAGAGCATCCATTGAACTATCCATAATATTTTTCTTCCTCATTTCGTGTGACAACAATGTTGCAACAAGATCATCCAAATTTGGATCTTCAAGGTTAGCACTAATAGAAAGAATGATATTCTCAAGAAAAGAATAAATAAGCATAATGCATTTATCTTCTTCACCAATCTTAACATCAACAGAGGCTAACTGACTCAAATTAAAATTAAAAGTATTTAAATACTCAGCTATTGAATCACCTTCCTTCATTTTTAGAGATTTTTATTTATTTTCAAATAGAATTTATTTACTAGACTCTTGGCTTGGTAGATATCACCCAACCATTTCCATAGATCATATGTAGTTTTCTCTTCTAAAACATTGAGTAGGACAAAGTATGTAAGACAAAGCTAGATTGTTCCTTGTGCTTTATTATCCATCTTGTTGCACTCCTCTTGATCTATTTTGTCTAGTTTATTTTTCTTTCTTGGAGCCAACCATTGATTCCTCTCTTTAAGGAGATTCTCCATCTTCAACTTCCACAACTCATAGTAAGTTCTGTTGGGTCTTGAAATTGCAGCTCCACAATCCTAGAGTATGTTTTCACTTTCAAGGCTAGGGAGTGTCATCTACAAGGTGAAATAGGGGCTCATCAATAGATCAAGGATGGATGGTTAAATGCCAATTTACAAGAGTGGGTAATCTCTCTTGTACTTTAAGATCAGCTAGACTCGAGAGGGTATTCCCATAGGTACTCCTTAACAGGGTTTTAAACCAATTAAAATAAGCGTGACTAAAACAATGACAATTAAACCCAATGTATACTTGAACCCTATAATTATCACTAGGTCAAGACAAACTAGATGTATATAAAACCTCTAAGCTAAAATTACAACCTTAGACATGCACGCATAGATGACAACAATATTATCATTGCCGTAAGTTAATCCACTTAACATTTCATACACAACAACAAGGTGCAGGTATGTAAGAATATAATTCTCTAATGATTTAAGAACTATAAATAACTTATGATTATTCCCTAGTTTGTAATAATGAATCATGAACATCATGTGAAACCCTAATCTAATACTATAGATAATAGGATGCATAATTATAAAATGGAAGGTGTTTGATCCTTCACCAATTAGACTTGTGTCTACTCCATTGGGCAACAGAGTTACAAAATGCAAGATAGAAGGATATACATTTGCAAAACATCAACATAGCCAAATATGTATTTACATAGAAATATTAGATAACAATGCATACAATGGACATACTCAATAATCCAAAACAAAACTGTAATAACCCATGTGAAATAAATTAAAAAACTTTACAATGCATTAGAAGCTATCACACATACATCAAATCCTCATTACACTCATACCAACAAATGTGGCAAAAGAAAATACATAGCTGTGACTATGGATTCCCTTGAATCATTAAAAAACTACCTTGGAGACATACCATTACATGCAAGTGCATGTTGAAAACCTTTCCTCTAATTTACAAGATGAATTCCTTCTTTTTGTAGACCAAACCAACAATATTTGATGCCCTAGATCCACTTGAAGCACCTGTAAGTCCAAAATTGGCTCAATGACCAACAACTAGAATGAGAAACAAGATCTATATTTATGGCTCCTTCATTTTCACGCCCTAAGTCATTTTTACAGAAATTCTAGGCACTTCGACATCTCTAAAGCATTGAATGCACACCCACTAAATCTTGTAAAATCCACTTCGATCCACGTGTAGGTTAAGAAAAGAGGCTTGAAAAATATTTTCCCACTCAAATGGGTAGTTGTAGGAGTTAAAATGGTCAATAATGGTGTTCTGGGGCATTATAGAAATTTTTGTGAAAATATGACGTACTTTTAGATATGGGAGAAAAGAGGTCCTAAAGGAGGTCAAAATCCTAGAAGGGAGAAAAGAGTTCTTAAAGGAGGTCAAAATCCTGCAAGAGAGAAAAGAGGTCCAAAAGGAGGTTGAAATCTTGCAAGGAGAAAAGAAGTCGTAAAGGAGGTCAAAATTTCGTAATGGAGAAAAGAGGTTCTAAATGAGGTCGAAATCCCACAAGGGAGAAGAGAGGTCCTAAAGGAGATTGAAATCCCACAAGGGAGAAAATAGGTCCTAAAGGAGGTCAAAATCCCACAAAACATAAAAAGCACCAAAAAATGACAAGGGAGCCACCCAACTTAAAAGTTTTATAGATTTTTAAAGTGTTGGACACATGAGGAATAACATGGATAGAAACAAAAAAACACCCAATGCAAATAAGGGACAAAGGGGAAAAGGGGGCAGGATATGACATGCAATATCCTTTTGCTAGGTGAAATCCCACAAAACACAAAAAATGCTAGAAAAACCCTATGAACTTAGGATAGCATTGGATTTTTCATTTCTCAACACATTTATAGGATCACGAGGGAAGGAAAAAGGAAAAACTTAGGCAAATTAATGAAATAAGCAAGGACTTAAGTGGATTTGAATTTTTTTGATTGGGTCCAAAAAAGTTCCATTGAACTTCTCAATATCCAACCAAGATGTAGATGTAGACATGGCTACCACACACAAATTTGCAAAACAAATTTAACCAAAATTCCCATTACAACATAGAAAACCTTCACTCTTCCACCGAAGAAGCAAAGATAGCTAGGCTTTGATATCAAATATTAGAAATGAAGGCAAAAGTTACTAGAATATAGAAATCTAAAATTATATTGCAAATCTAAATTTAATCCATAGAATGCCAAAATGGAGATTAAACATGTAAAATCAACAATAATGAAAATCAACAAACTTAAGAGATTTGCACATGACACAGTCATTTATGTGGAGAAATCCTTTCAGAAAAAAAAAAAAAAAAAACTCCACTAGAAAAGAGGACAAGTCTATATTATCTTCAAATGAGATTGCAATACAATCACTTCCTTCAATCTTGAATCTGATCTGATTGCACTTGTGTATCTGTAAAATTTCAATTCATCCTCTAAACTCTTGAAGCTTATGTTAAATAGAAAATACAAACTATAGAAGATCTCCTAGAATGTGGCACCCAAACTTGGGAAAATCCAATGCCATCCTTGGGAAACCCACAATCTAGCTATTATTAGCCTCTTATAGATTTCATAAACCACGTTACAAAATATTGTGCCCAAGATAGCCAAATCCCATCACCCTCATTGGAAATAGTCAACAATAGGCTAAAAATAACCTCTTACACTTTCTTATAGGTTGTCATAAAATGCTATGCATAGACTGTTCAAATATAATTGATTCCTTACAATATGTAAGGCACTAATAATTCATTCATAAGCCAAGAATAGACTTGGATGCCCCACATTTACTTGTTTAATATCCCAAGATAAAATATCATAAATTACTATCACCATAAATAAATATTTATTGCAATCAATGGATCTCACATTCCTTATGGAATGCATTTACAAAAACTATTAGGAGTAATTAAATACATAGGATTTACAAGGTTGGTGGCACCTTAATAATAACAACTACAACTTATATAACCTATACATTCTATTAATACATGACTTTGCATACCCTATATTCCATTGTCAATCGTGAGCCTTGGAAGAAAAAGTGTTGCATTCAGAGCTCACTCATGCCTAGTTTGATTAGCAAACAAGTTTTGTGAAAAGAGGGGAGTGTTAAATTTCATGAGCAAGTCTCCTCCCCTATCCATGATAGTCTCCAGGTCTCCAATCTCTAGCACTTCCCATACTACCTATAAATTATGTGCTATTCTCATTATTATTCTTTCTAGCTTAGCTACAACATCCATGGATGCCACCCCTCTAAATTTTTCTCCACTCATCAACAACATATCTTGGAGAAAAATGAAATTATCTAGATGCCATCTCATCTAACCTAAATTGCTCCTTCACAAATCTTTATCTGATTTGCACTATTATCTCTATGGAGCATGTGATCCATAAAACATTTGAAAAGAAATATGAAGCTATCAAGTTGAGATGATACAAATTGACATATCATTCTCCATGTAATATATTCCAATTATTTCCTTGATCACGTTCATGATTTTTGAGTTATTCACATAAAAAATATATGAAGTTTGTTTCTATGAATTGGCCCGCAAAGGCCATCTCCCTTTGTAAAGAATGGAGGAACAAAAGGGGCTCCATTGCAAATGAGTAGCATGTAGGATTATTGTGTCAAGGATTCACTTTGTTTTATCCTTGTAGTAAGCATGCAAGGTCTCTCATCTTCTATGATAAAAATAATAGATATTAATGCCATAATTAATGTTAGTGTGAAGGAGTTTAAGATGTGAGAGAAGTATGAGAAGATTATCTTGTCTACTGATCACGTTGTACACAAATTCCTTCCACCATCAAAGAGATTGATTTTTGTACCTGTTCCCATGTTTTTCTTAGTCATTCCTACCAGGGCTTAAATTTGACAGTTGTATAACTGTATTTAGGCATTTTTGCTATAAAATACAATCAAAATTTTACAAAGACTGTATCATATGAAAGGAGAGATTTTGGATAAACTGTCAAAATTTATATATGATTATGATGATTTATATATTTGATTTTTATATGATTTACTTATACACTAAGGCATGTCATAGTATTTGAAAGGCACCATTGAATAGATAAATGCCATAACAAAATTGCTTGACAGGCAATGTCGACTGTCAAATTTAAGCCTTGATTCCCACTGATTTAAATTATTTGTAACCTTTTGTTCTCCTATGTCATCAATTCTAGCAATCACAAGGTGATCGACCTGTAGGTTAATCTCTTGAAAATAATGCTAGATAATTACATCATTAAATGATTAAAATTCAACCATACTTGGTGTAAAATGCTTCCAATATTTCAATTTTTGGTATCTTATTTATTTTAACACATTTACAATTATTAATGAGTTTCCTTCTAGTATGATTTTCCTTACTTCCTTTAATATTTCCATTTGGATAATGAGGGTTGTAGCTAAGAATTTTTCCTTATTAATTTTGTCCTCCATTAATTTCTTTAAGGTAACCACAACATTTCTATTGTGATCTATGACCATGCAACTCTGTGACCATGCAACCGACTCCCAATTTGCTTGGATTACCTTAGGAAGTTCTTTAAAAGTTGATCTCTATATAGCCCTAGAAGGAGGGGGACTAGGTGGCATCTTGTCTTTTAATCCTTATATATTCAACCCTAGAAACCCCTTGAAGGGGGTATTGAATGAGCTTATATTAATAAGGTAATTATCAAATTTCATTCCAATTATTATCCATAGGGGAACAATGTTGTTGAATCTATCAATTTAAGAATTTTATTGAATGTAATTAATTAAATCATAGATAAGAATCCTAGGGATTGACACAATATGCTAAAGTATGCACTTTGGTTTGATAGAATAAGAACTAAGTCATCCCTAGGCACATCTCTATATCATTTAGGATATGGTCAAAATCTAGTCTTTCCTATAAATCTAAAGATTCCCACCTTACAATTCATGATATATTACCTTGAAGTTGACGATAAAATTAAAGCTTGATTGCTAAATCTGATCCAATTAGAAGAAAAAATGATGCAACCTTGTGACACTTTAGTACACACAAAGGAGTTGTGAAAAGATGGTTTGATAAAATACCTAGAGTCAAATATTTTAAGATTGCTGACTTGGTTTTTCTCTGGGATAAATCAAATGAGAAAAAAGGAGATCATGGGGAATTCAATGCTTTATGGTTAGGTTCCTTTTAGATCTCAAAGATTTGGGAAGAGAATATTCAAACTTTAAAGTTTAACTGGAGAAGATGTTCCATTACCAATGAATGGACAATTCCTCAAGCATTATTTTTAGACCTAAATTGTTCCAAGTTTTGCTTTGTACATACTTTTTTAATAGGTTATTTAGATCAATTTTTTTCTATTTTATCATTCTATTGTTTTTGTCTTAGGTTAGATGTTATTATGCTTGTTTTATTTATGTTTGTAGTTGTAGTTTCCATCTTTGGTCTAAACAAAGTTTCAAACTTTGTATGATGTGGTTACTTGTGGAAATCAAAGATAGGTTTGTTGGCTAGAAATAATTGTGGTAGTAATTTTATTGATTGTTCTTGGTATTTTAAGATAGAATCTCTATTTTTAGTCTAGATTTGATGCTTCAGGTAGTCCTCTACAATGTAAATTTGTTCATATAGAAAAACTATGATGAACTATGTGATATATGAAGATATTTCTCTTAAAATTTACACAAAGTACACTTAATGGTTTATGAGTTTGCATGGATGAGTTATTATAGTTAATCTATATCAAGTGAAAGTTTTAAAATTTTACTTTCTTGATTACCATTGTGGTCCTCAACCTAGAAATGAGCTTCATTGCTTGTGAATTGAGATAAAAAATAAGAAAGAGAAGTAAAATGAAAAGTAAAGAGAAAATCAAATAATTCAATTATCTAGGCATTTTAGCTAACCTCTAAAGGGGCTATAGATACCTAGTCAATAGTGGAGATCTACCTAGATCATGACTAGAGATAACTCTATTTGGTCTATAACCACTTGACTAGTAGTAGAGCAATGTCTAGGTAACCAATGACTATTTCTACTTAAATTCTTATATATTCCAGATACACCTCTATTCACTGAAAGACAAAATTAACCATTAGTTTGAGATTTGAGTTGTAATGATTAAATTCTACAAAATTCAAAAAGAGAATAAATACAAGTGTAAACACTATGGTTTAAGAAAATATTGGATGATAGCTTGTGACTAATACTTTCTTATCACTTCATAAATCCTTTTCTTTATAGGTGTTGTTTTAGATAGAGATCCTAGGTTTGTCAACATGTTCTTTTATTTTGAAATGCTTTGAAGCATTTACCAATAGAGTTGTCATTTGTTATTTCTTGCACAACACACCCTATTTTATCTAAAGAAAACAAGCAACCCCTTTTAATGAGGTGTTTAATTTTGCATTTTGTGGCACTTTACAATAGATTTAGGTCACCATATTTGTTTCTTGAATTGTTCACTTTGTGGCCTAGTATCATTGATCTCGTTGTAAATTTGGTTCTTTGTTTGCATAATCTTAGTTACAATGATGATTATGAGCTTGATGAATATGTTTGCATTTTTGTCATATTGCATGAATGCACCTTTCATTCTTTAAGGTTGTTGTGCATTTTTATGAGTTTTGCTTATTTTAGATTAGAGGATAAGATTGATTAATGTAAGTTAGAAAACATCTTTTTGGTCACTACAAATTATTAAATGAATGTTTAGATATATAATTACAACTTTTTGTAAGAAATGTCACAATACTAATATTAACACATATCCTAATTTAATCATTGTGACAATTGTGATGATTGATAAAAGAAGTTTGATACACTTTTATTGTTTATAGGGCCTTATATTGCTGATTCACATATTTTGCATATTATCACAAGAAAGATTTGGGTTGGAATATCATGATAGTAATATAAGAGGAAAATAGTGTGGTGATATATTTCACTTGTTCACACATGATAAAGAGAGGGGTAGTTTTGAAGGTTCCATTTGCTAAATAAGTCACCACAGTGCACACCACCCAATATGTGGTGCCACACAACTATCTATAAGGCAATGAATCCTAGTTTTGTAAGAATTTTGCAATGGAGACAATGATCCAAAGTATTACTCCTACTAATAAATGCACCAGGCAAACTATGAATGAATGGATAACTAAGTATTAGAGATGCTTATTTGGTCATTGGTATTGGAAATTGTTACAAAAGAAGATGATAATGAACTCCTTACATAACTTGGTGTGTAATTTACTTATGGGCCTTGTACATATGAATGAAGGATACACCACAAGGGGATCTATTCAAGGAATGTGCCATGAAGGGATCTATTCCCAATGCTATGAAGGATCTAGTGCTACATGAATTATGCTTTGTGTTTATCTTGTGCCTTGAGTTTATGCAATTTTACATTGAGATTTGAAATTTGAATTTAATTATTCTAACCATCCACACAATAGGAAAACATACTTCCTTTTGAGCTAGAGCCTATTTAAAATGGGCTAAGAATTTTTGTAAAGGGTTGGAAACCAAATTGTCTTAAGTAAATTTTTGACTATTTTGACTATTTTCTTTTATTTTATTGGTTTTTCAAACACGAGTAATTATATTCTAGTTCTATTTTTACAATCCAACTAGAGATGTAGTGAATTCTACTAAGTGCTTCTAAAATATCTTTCTAAAAGAAGGTTGTGGAGATTTATGTTTTCGATCTACACATGAATATGGTGGTTATATTTGTTTTCTTAATCATTGAATTACATTAGTCTTTTGCACTATATTGTGTTCCTAGATATGTGTTCACTAATCAAGAAAGGCTAGCTTGATGGGATTTCCCTCTTCAAATGGATTGGATTTGACATTTGTATAAAATAGGCTCACTTATTTTCTCTTTTCTCTTTACTCTTTACATTTTATCTTTCTTATAAATCAATTAGATTTAACATTGGATCTAGTGTTAGATCAGATCTTAGATTTAAACTCTTACTTGTGATCAATACATGAAAGGTAAATTTTATGATTGAAATCTCATTTAATTTCCAATATAGATGTAATATTTGTGATGTTTTTAAAATGAATTGTATTGGAAATAATTTATAAAATCATGATTTAGTTATGTTGGATACTTATAAACTTCTTATCTGGATTTCTATCTATGGTCTCTTGAATTCGAACAACGTTACGTAGGCCTTAGGGTTATCTTGCATGACCAAGAATTGGTAGTATAGACCTTGGGGAAATTTTATTTCCTTTCAGGAGAGGCAAAGTGCATTTGTACTTTGCCAAAGTTGGTGTGTCAAACAACACATCACCACTTCCTTATAGTAATGGAGATCTTAGAAAAGTAAAATTTCACCAAATTTGGTAACATGTAGGTTGTACACAAATCCACCTTTTTAATGTTGAAATGCACAAGACAACTGAGAGGGGAGGGGGTGAATCAGTTGTCTCTAAAACTTTAATCACTTATCAACACATCTAATGCTCAATTACTATTATTAATATTTAATCATGAAAACATGAAACAAGAAGATCAACACAATAACACATTCAACACATGAGACACTAGATTTTTATGTGGAAAACCCTATAAGGGAATAACCATGGTGGGTGTTAGCCCACAAATATAAATATGTTATAGCAATATCTAAAAAATAGAGGCTCACTGCCCAAAATGCTCATGGAAAATGTTAGGGCTCACTACCAAGATTAGCTCACTGCCAAGGGTTGGTGAACTGATTTGATAGCATCTACTCCATGCTTGGGTTCAGTTCCATTGAAGCACAATATAACTCCTCTGCTCTGCTCTTCTTATACTTTCACACTTATCTATTCATTTTCACTCAAGGACATCTTTTTCACAACTTCATTACATGTTTTTATACACTTCATCAAGCTTGGAATGTACATTAAGGTTGACACTACATTCATCAACCATTGGAACAATCTCCAAGGTTGACATTACAAACATACATAGAAATAGGTCTGGACCTAAAAAAAATTAGCTAAGGGAAAGATGTATGCAGATCATGTTATGCATTAGATGGGACTCAAATGTAATCTTCTATGCCATGACACGCTTCCACAATCTTTGATGTATCTCCACAAGTAATGAAAACAACCAAGTCAGCCAAGACTGGTGTTACCATTAAGTCTTCTAAGAACAATCTTCATCCATGATCCAAATTTCTCTTTGCAGATAAATCCAAAAGTAGGAACATGATCAGGAGACATCCACCAGCACATTGTAATCACCAAGAACAACCGTACAATCTCTAACCACTTTGTCAAGAAGATTCTTCAAACCAGAGCACATAAACAACATTGTCAACTACTTTCATAAAGAAAAGATCGCTTGCGGACCACCAAATCATGAACCATTGGAGTTGAAGGCACTTATCATCATTAGAAACTTGATTCTAGAGCCGCAGACTGAAATACTTAAATGCAGAGGAATGCGGAGCATAATACGTTCTCCCTGTCACTACCAAATATACAAAAAAAGTAGTTTTCACTTTGATGAACATAGCTCACTCAAATCTTCATATCGGAGGCTCAAACTTGGAACATAGCATCTTCAGACATGTCTCTAACTAAATCCCAATCCACAGATAAATATATTCATTTTACAAGAAATGTGGAGCAATCTACTGGACTATTCTGCTATATCAGGAATGCTTATTATCTTCAACACTTAACTCATTACAAGCAAACATCAAAACAAGAGCATAGTTGACACCAATGACAATACTGATATGTTGACATCAATGACAACACCGGTTAGGCACATACTTGTAACAATCTCCCCATTTGTCATTGATGGCAACATATGATGTGAAAAACTGTAAAGACCATCAAGACAAGATACTCCCCCTTTCTTTTTATACATCTGCACTCTTTCTCCTCCTGAGTTTTTCACATGATTTCTCTACCTCTTTGACATCAATGGCAAAGGGCACATACTTGCACTCTGCTATTATGATCAAATCATCAATACTGTAACACTTATTGCTCTTTGTCAAGAACACATATCAGAAACACTTGCTACTCCCCCTGAGAGGTAGCTCTCAAAGCATCAATCTAGATCAAAGAATGAGGCTTTGGACATCACTGGACTGATGCATTCTTATGCATCTTAGTTCAGAGCAAGAGGGTTAATAACCCCTAATTTTTCTCTAAGATACTCAAAGGTATCCTTAGGCAGAGGCTTAGTGAAAATATCTGCAATCTGATCCTTTGTGGACACATATTCCATCTTTGCTTCATTCTCTGTCACCTTTTCTCTCAAAAAGTGATACCTTATTGATATATGCTTTGTTCTTGAGTGCATCACTGGATTCTTTGAAATGTTTATGGCACTTGTATTGTCCTAAAAGATTGCAATTAGATCTTCATACACAACTCTTATGTCCTTCAAAGTCTGCTTCATCCATAACACTTGAGTGCAACAACATGCTGCTGTAATATACTCTACTTTTGCAGTAGACAAGGAGATTGAATCTTGCTTCTTGCTTAGCCATGAAACTAATCTATTACCTAAGAAGAAAGCACCTCCACTTGTGCTTTTTTTGTCATCAACATCTCTAGCCCAATCTGCATTTGTGTAAGCATTGAGAGTGAAATCATTATCCTTTGGATACCATAAGCCATGATCTAATGTGCCTTTCAAATACCTCAAGATTCTCTTGATTGCCATCACATGTGATTCTTTAGGATCTTATTGAAATATTTCCACAAGACATACTGCATACATTATATCAGGTCTAGTTTGAGTTAGATAAAGTAATCCTCCAATCATAGATCTGTACCTTTTTTGATTAGTCTTAGGTGATTCATCAGTTTTGCTTAATTTGCAGCCACTCACCATGGGAGTACATATTGGTTTGGAGTCCTCCATCCCAAACTTCTTCAACAATTCTTTTACATACTTAGAATGAGAAATGAAAATTCCTTTATCTGATCGAGTAATTTGTAGACCTAGAAAGAAATTTATTTCACCAAACAGAGACATCTCAAATTCATTTTTCATTTCTCCTACCATGAAACAAGAAACATGAAACAAGAAGCTCAACATAATAACACATTCAACACATGCGACACTAGATTTTTACATGGAAAACCCTATAAGGGAAAAACCATGGTGGGTGTTAGCCCATAGATATAAATATGTTATAGCAATACCAAAAAATAGAGGCTCACTGCCCAAAATACTCACTGCCAAAATCAGCTCACTGCCAAGGGTTGGTGAACTGATTTGATAGAATCTACTCCATGCCTGGGTTTAGTTCCATTGAAGCACAATATAACTCCTCTGCTCTGCTCTTCTTACACTTTCACACTTATCTTTTCATTTTTGCTCAAGGACATCTTTTTCACAACTTTATTACATGTTTTTATACAATTCATCACCTTGGAATGTACATCAAGGTAAGCATTACATTCATCAACCATTGGAACAATCTCCAAGGTCGGCATTACAAACATACATAGAAATAGGTCTGTACCTAAACAAAATTAGCTAAGGGAAAGATGTAAGTGGATCATGTTATGCCTTAGCTGGGACTCAAATGCAATCTTCCATGTCATGACATGCTTCCATAATCTTCGATGTATCTCTGTAAGTAATGAAAACAACCAAGTCAGCCAAGACTGGTGTTAACATTAAGTCTTTCTAAGAATAGTCTTCACCCATGATCCAAATTTCTCTTTGCAAACAAATCCAAAAGTAGGAAGAAGATCAGGAGATATCCACAAGCACATTGTAATCACCAGGAATGACCGCACAATCTCTAACCACTCTATCAAGAAGATTCTTCAAACTGGAGTACATAAACAACACTATCATCTACTGTCATAAAGAAAAGATCACTTGTAGACCACCAAATCATGAACCATTGGAGTTGAAGGCACTTATCATCATTACAAACTTGATTCCAGAACCACATACTGGAATACTTAAATGCGAAGGAATACAGAGCATAATACATTCTCCTTGTCACCACCAAATATACAGAAAAAGTAGTTTTCACTCTGATGAACATAACTCACTCAAATCTTCATACTGGAGGCTCAAATTTGGAACATAGCATCTTCAGACATGTCTCTAACTAACTTCCAATCTTTAGATAAAGATATTCATTCTACAAGAAATGAGGAGCAATCTATTGGACTATTTTGCTGTATCAGGAATGCTTATTATCTTCAACACTTAACTCATTACAAGTAAGCTTCAAAAAAAGAGCACAGTTGACACCAATGAAAACACTGATATGTTGATATCAATGAAAACACCAGTTAGGCACATACTTGAAACATTTAACCCTAGCATCACAAAGTATGAAAATAGATTAGAACAATGTATGTAAGTAGGATATGATTAAATTACATTCAACAAGGTAAAAAATAGATTTATATCAAAAGAAATCACCACGTCCATTTGTGAGCAACATTGGATTTCATCATTCTAGAAAATCATATTCCATTGATATTAACAAGAAAATCATAAAGTTGCATACTTGAAGAGGAGAAGATTCTATTGATATTTGGACATAAATTTCCAAACCTTAGTAACACTTAAAGAGAATTTTGACTTCTAAAAAATGAATGACTAATTGCCCTCATTTGATGAAAAAATGGATCTAATTTTGTACTTCTTAAAATGTTGTGGGATTATACAGGGAAAATTTTAGTGGTGATTTGTCACTAATTGGTAATTTTTTGACTTTTAGGGGGTTCAAAATGGTGAATATTACCCATTTTTGAAGCATATGCTTTAACCCAAATTTGAATCTATTTTGGTGCACGTATCTTTAGATCACCCATGAATTGATTTTTTAATATCTTAGAATAACATTATATTGCTAGGTTATTTATTGTAGTTTGGTCCCCATCACTAAGATATTATAGAGCTAATTTTTAATTTGGGTCCAATAACCTATCATGTGAAGTTTCATTTTTCAAATTTAGGTTTCAATCACCCACCTATTTATATTAATTATGGGCAAACAGTGGTGCGACTACCAATGAAATTATAGAAAATTAGGGGCAAAGGGGCACAACTACTAATAAAGTTAATGGTAATTAATGACAAAGGGTGGTGGCATCACCAATGATATTATAATCATTTAAGGGAAAATGACAGTGTGCTCACCAATGAAATTATAGGAAATTTAAGGAAAATGTGTATTACTACCATGCAATGATAGGTATATTTAGGAAAACATTTATTATCACCATTGAATTATAGGCAGTTTAGAGAAAACATTACCCATCACCTTAGAGTTATAGGTATTTTAGGGTTAATGTGTTTAATCGCCCATGCAAAATGTAGTATGACTATGGCATGTTTAAGCAAAAAATTCTCCATTCACTCTTTAAGCAGTACATTTTAGATTCATCCATTTCCTACATTACAAATTTGTGAAATCTTTTTGGTCCTTTAGATTGGCATTTGATCAATCCACTATAAGCTACTAACTATGAGATAGGAGGGTAGTTTCTCAAAAGTTGGGGAATAGACCGAGGCTGCAACTCTACTTCAATCTTTCATTCCTAGGGAGTTACAGAGACATAGTTGTCAATTTGCATCACATTTTGCATTTTATATTGTATGATTAATATCTATAATAGTAGTTCTCATGTGGACCTGTATATTTGTCATGTGTTGATATTGATTTAAATTTTATCATTGCACACATATGTGTAGTTTTCTTGCAATTGTTTATATTTATTTTTTATGTAGACTATATTAATGGTTGTAGGCTAGTGGTTGAGTAATGTCCTTGATGTATTTACTTCCAAATAAATTTATGTGGATGATTTTTCCTTTGTGTCCACTACCTCCTTTCCACAAACAATGAAAGACACATTTTATTTAAATTGCATCATTTGATCAAATTAAATCAACAACTCGTGAGGATCAAAGGAGAAAATAAAGATGCAGAGATAAGGAGGCAACACCATTGGTCCAAAAAGCTTATGTGTTAGTTGGGGGCCCATAATTGTTTTATTTTAATATGTCCATGGTATAGATTTATTGATAAAAATGCATCAACAAATGGTAGGGCTCAAAGGTAGAAATGAATAGTATCTGAGTGGGAGATAGTGCCATTGGCTAGAAAAGGTGATGTGTCAATTGTTAGGCCTTGTAGTAAATTTTCCCAACTTTGATTTTTTAGAATTTTCTATAGGTGTATATTTCATAGCTACATGTATATTTTATTTATCCTAGCTATGTATAATTTTATTGGTCCAACCCATAGTATTAAACCAAAGCTACATGTTTTATTTATTTCATATTGTGGGATCAAATTGTATCAACGAATCATGGGTTCCAAGGATAAAATAAAGATGGATTGAGTGGGAGGTTGCACCATTAGCCATAAAAAGTTGTTTGTTAGTTGTTAGACTCTATAGTAATTTTACATTAAAATAAATGATTAAATTTAATTAATAATTAGTAATTTAATGGTCCATGAATATAATTTAGTTCCCTATGTATTTTAATAGTTGTAGCCTCTCGCTCTGACCATCAAGTTCCCTATGACTTTATTTGCCTCATCTCTAGACAAGGTGATGACCATTGACAATACTTCTTGGGTTTGCATGCATGTTTATATTGTAGACAATCATATTCACTAGCCTCATCTATTTATAGTTCATAAAATTAAAAGAAAATTCTACCTCCACCAACCTTATGGAAATCATAAAAATTTGTTAGATGGATATTGGAAGCCTGGATGATTTGGAAATTGCAAGGAATCTAGTTCAAATTGGTGTGAATAGGGCATCAATCATGTAGGGTCACATGAATGGGCCTATTGTTAATTTGCAGACATCATGTTCATTGTACATGACCAATATTCATTGCATGGACTGCAAAATGAGTTTATCTTTTAAAATTATAATCTAGTTTCAATCTATTTCAAAAGTTAAAGATCTTGTGCGCGAGGTGCATACATATTTTTTTAGAAGTTCAATTTTTTTAGAATATCAAAGATTTACTGAAGGACTTACTCTAGGTAACAAGCTTCCTAAGGATGTGGATACTAGGTGGATATTGTTACACATATTGACAAGCAGATTGTTCCAAGAGTACTAATCATTACTAGGCCTGTTCTACAAAAAATGCTCAGATTAGGAAAATATGTTAGCACTGTTCACTGATGTTGAGACATTATTGACTCTATCTAGAATTTTTCCCTTGTTATAATAAATTAATATTTTGTCAAAGAAGGCACAAGACAAAACAATGTACATTACAGAATACTTAAAGTTGTGGAAAATGGTATGTCTTACTTTGGACAATCTGTGAGGCCGATTATTTTCACTCCCCTATTTTGATTGTTTACATTTTAGTTGATGACATTATCAGACTTTTAGAGACTATTGTTCCATTATGCAGATTAGATTATATGTCTTGATTTCTGGTTTGACATTGATTAGACATATGGTGATTCGATTTGATCATATTTTGATGCTATGTTGAGACTAGACATGAGAGATATATTAAATGATGATTATTGATGTGATTTCTAGTTCATTATGTGGATTCATTAATTGATGATGATTATGTGACATTAGATAGAAAATACAGTTTAATCTTGAATTCTGTTGTGAATGATTAATGTTGTATGCAATGACATGAATTTAATTTCAGTTGCTTCGGCTATGATTATACATGATGTGATTGACACTTGATCTAGTTGTGCATGATTATATTCCCAGACCACGGGAAATCAGAGGTAGTGTTCACACATATGTTATTCCCTGTGAAACTAATCCATTCCCAAGAGGGATGAGGATCATGTTTGATTGGATGTTGTTTGAGTACTTGTTTGATTTATTATTTTGGCCTAGTACCCCTTTTGTTAAATTAATTTATATCATGTGTTGTATATTTTTATTGTTTTACACCACTTGGTATTGTTTTCATTTATGGGCCATTTAAAGTGAAATTTTGACTCCCTAGGTGTACCTTAGTGTCCCTAAACTTACCCTAGGTGGTTACCCTTGGGTCTAGGGTCAATTTTGACTAACTAAACCTTGGGGTAACTCACTTTTGGTCACTCTAAACTGAGGTTTAGTCAAAGTGACGAATTTTGAAATGGCCAAGGGTGGGAGATGAGTCATGCTTTGGGAAAGACCCATCTCCCTTCCCAAAGTTTGGGGATCCCTTCACCAAGAAGACTTGGGAGGTCTTTAAGACTCCCAAGTGTGTGGGATCTCCCTCCAAGACTCTCACACACATGTGAGAGCATCTTGGAGGGAGATGGCTCTCTTAGAGAATAAGAGGATGCCATATGGCATCCCTTATCCTCATGGAGGCTTGAAGGGGATTGCCACCTGACCACTTGGTCTCTCACACATGTGTGAGAGCACAAGTGGATAAGGTGAGGGATATAATGGAATTCGAGGGTGACACTTGTCACCCTCACACTCCTTCTCCCTTTCAAGTGGCATGGGATGAGGAAGGAGAAGGTGACAAGTGTCACTTTCTCATTCCTCAAGGCCAAATTGGAAGGCCTATATTACCTCCTCTTGAAGAGGAGTGTGGGGTTCTTGCATTTTACATTTTTTTTCCATTCTTGGAGTTCCTTTTGGGGAGTTAGAGAAATTTAGAGATTGGGAGACTTGGAGAAGCTTGGAGCTCTTCACCAAACATGCTTCCATTGTTAGGGCTTTTGAAGGTAAGCTCCATGGCTATGGCCATTTTCCCTTGTATATTTCATTTATGTTGTGTTTGTGGTTTTATGTTGTTGGTTGTTTTCATTTTGTGTGGGTTGGGAGTTTGGTGAGAGCACCTCCATTTGGAGGTAAGGCTCAACTTGTATGGGGTGGGGGAGAGTGAACCTCCTCGAGGTCACCTCCTTATTATTGTGCTACTTATAGCCTTGAGGGCTTTTCTATGGTGTTGAAAGCATTTTTTTGATGGCAAGAGTGCCATGATAGTTTTTTTTGAGTTATTTGGAGATATGTATTATGTGGTTGTGGCTTGAGGCCTTGAGACTTGGTGATTTTGAGATCATGGAGTGACCTTTTGAGTTGAGGGGTCCACTCCCCTACCCCCATCAAACTCATTTTCATGAGTTTAGTATTGTGCATATCCATGGGAGTTGAATTCTTTTGTGTGTTTGGAAGATTTCTTTTGTTGTGGTGTGTGTGTGCAACCGTGTGAATCCTACCTCCCTAGCTTGGGGGTGACCCACTTGCGGGTCTATGGTAGGGAGGAGGCATTTCCTTCGTGGCTTGGTTCCCCATTGTTGTGTTGTTTACTGCAGGTTTTTAGTTGAAGAAAATGGAGCTTGGTGAAGTCCATTTTTGGTGTTTTGGCACTACTTTTGGTTGGCTATTTTTGAGCCATGGCCTTAGAGGCCTCATTGTAATTTTTGTCAAATTATTTCTATCCTATGTGTTGGTTGTTGTAAGGAAAACTATTGTTAGTACTCCTTAATGTTTATCCAAAATCTGTTGTTATTTTCATGCTGTTGTGTTTATGGGTTTATGGAGAAATGCAAGAGAAAATACATTTTGCTGTCATTTTACTTCATAAAAAAATATGTGTTGCTGTTAAAAGTTTAGTGTATGCTATGTGGAAAAATAAATGTACAATTTCTGTTATGTTTGCAATAAAATTTCATGTTATTATTTTGCTGTTTGTGTATATGAGTTGTTAAAAATATAACTGAAATGATTTTTGTATAAACTGTCACTTTATACCTAAAAGGGAAAGAAAGAAATAAACTAGTTAATGTGTGATTTTTGCAAAAAAAAAAAAAAAATACTGTTTAAATCATTTACAAAAAAAAAAATCCTATTGGTTACTTTATGCCTCAAATATAGATATTCATCCCATTTTAAGGTTGTCTATAAGTATATATATGATATAATATATATACATATACATATATATATATGTATATATATACATATACATATATGTATATATATACATATATATATATGTATACATATATATATGTATATGTATACATATGTATATGTATACATATATATGTATATGTATATATATATGTATAAATATGTATATATATACATGTATACATTTATACATATATACATATATGTATACATACATATATGTATGTATACATACATATATATATAGGATGTGTATATACTCTGTTTTAATATCTCTTACCTTACTATTTGGGTTGAGCAAACTGTATACATATATACCACTGTGTATATATATATATATATAAATTTAAATATATATATATGTACATATGTATATATATACAATTGGATATAAGTATATATATAAAATTATTGAACAAACTGTATTGTAGAGAAAATTGTATATATGTATATCACTGTACACACACATATATATACAGTTAAATATACATATATATATATATATTTAAACATTTTATGCCAAACTGTATTGTGGAGAAACCTATATATATGTATATCACTGTATATATATATATACACACACAGCTAAATATACATATATATATTTAAACATTTTATGCCAAACTATACTTAAGAAGAAACAGAAAATAAAATTTAAAAAGGGCCGAACCTTAGATATTTTTGGACTGTGTTTTGTTTGCTGAAAACAAAAAAAAATATCATGGCAATGGATGGCGGCCATGGCCGCCGCCCATCGCCCCCTATTTTTTTAGTGTAGTTTGTGGTGTGGGGAGACATGGCCCCCTCCCCACACCTTACCCCCCGTGCCTCTGCTCAGTGCCCATGCTCCCTTCAACCTCCCTTAACCCTGCAGCGGTGTGTATGAAATTTGTGGGCCATTGGCCCTACCTTGAAACGGCCTTTGTCACTCTAAAACCCTGCCAGTTATGCCCTTTAATACCTGTAGAAACATTAATATATATACAATATGTAATTTAATATATATATATCACAATCTGTGTATCAAAAAAAGGGATATATACTTCCAGTTTCATACTAAATGAAAATATATATATATATATATATATGTGTGTGTGTGTGTGTGTGTGTGTGTGTGTGTGTGTGTGTGTGTGTGTGTGTGTGTGTGTGTGTGTGTGTGTGTGTGTGTGTGTGTGTGTGTGTGTGTACAAAAAGGGGATATATACCCTATTCATATTCAATCAATATATACCTCTGGTAAATTTTCCATGGCTCTTCAACAAAACTTCAACCTGCAAGAAAAAAAATAATAGAGAAGAAGAGGAAAGAAAATGAATGGAGAGAAAAAGGAAAAAGAATATGGTAGAGTTGTTAGGGTTTCTTTTGCCATAGAGATAACAATAAAATAAGTTTAGGGCTTTTCTTAGGAAACTAATAGAATATTAGATTAGGGTTAGATGGAGTGAGTAGAAAATTTGAGATTTTATTTTATTTAAATTCTATTTTCCCATGTGCACGGGAAATTAAGTTTCCCTCTCCTTTGCTTTTTAGACCTTTTGAATTAATTTTGCCCTCCCTAGTAATTCTTTTGGGGTTTGGATTTTTATTTCCATGGAGAATTTATTCTAGTGGGGATGGGATTTTAATTTTAACTGAAATTCTTTTTCCCTTTGCCTTTTAATTTTGGTCTTCCTTATTATTTTATCTATTGGTTTTTAAATTAAATTATTTGGGAAAACCTTGTGATTTTATTTATTTTATCAACTTTTATATTGAAGAGGGATGTTTAAATTTTTCCCCACTTTTAACCTTCTTACTTGGGTGATTTAATAAATATCAATGTTGCGATGACATTTATTAAATGGCTTAAATATTGATTCTAATTTGGTCCTTTATTCCTTCATTTCAATTCGAATTTTTATATTTCAACAAGTGGTAATTTTTAATTTGACCTTGGATTTAGTTAATTTATTCTTCCACTTTATTTATTTAAATTTTGCATTAATTACTTTCATGGGAATTCCTTTTAAAATATTTATTTCAATTGTTGAAAACATGTTATGCTGTCAAAATTTTCTCAGATTTTAGGGTTTTATTTTTATGGCTATTTTGTGATATTAATTTTACCATCCCATTTCACCATGCAACCATCATATCATGGATGCGTTATTATTTTCAATTTTATTTGTGTATTAGAATTAGGGTTTGATTTTGATTCTGTCGAAATCATTTCACTCACCTAGGAAACTTAGGGTTTTGAATTAAATTGATTCTAACCCTAGTAGTGGTGCTCATCGCGTTGCATAACCCCCTAGTTGGTTATCATCACGCAGGGGATTGCATTAGTAAACGTTCTTCCCCAAATCTGATTGACATGTTTACGCCTTATGCGTATTGCCACCGAGTACGCTGACGAGTGTGAGGGGGTTTCTAGGGACACGGGGAAAAGTTTTTGATATTTCGTGTCATGACCACATGACAAATGTGGACATGACACGTGTGTTGCGTGTCGTGACTGCATGGGAAATGTGGGCATGGCACAATCAATATATCAATAAATCTAAAGCATTTATGGGTCCAAAGTTTGTAAGATGGAAAGTAATGATGGACATTGAACACTTGAATAACTTTATAGAGTACAATTATGTAGGTGATTTATGTGCATCAATGCATGGATATATGATAGAATTACACTACTTTAGTAAAGCTGGATGAAGCTCTAGGATTAGACAAAAAAGTGTTAGAAGGGAGGATTTTAATGATCTTGTGTTTTCTATAAAGGATACATTATAGGAAATTGTGAGAAGTCCGTCTTCTTAGATTAGAGAGTTCTTTCCTCGAGATGCTTCTACAAGTAATGGCTATAGTTTATCCTCAATATTGGAACACCATTGTTTAGTAGAAATAAATGAAGTATAGATATGTAAATTTGTTCACTAACAAGATAGAATGAATAATAGATAAGACAAAGTTGGTAGAAACTTCTTCTTAGTTTGCAGCAACAATGATTGAATAGTTTAAATTCCTTGACCATCCTTTTGAAGATGGTTCAATAATTAGGTTATAGAAAACCATAAGTTTGAGCAAAATTCTACGATATTCTATTTAAAGATATTTCAAAATTGTAGATATATGCCAAACAATGATTGTAGGTTTAGTGGAGGATGAAAGAGTTTTTAGCACATTATCATTTTTGAAGTCAAAGTTATGAAACAAACTTGAAAAAAATTTAAAGAATTGTTTAAGGCTTTATATGACCAAATACAATGTTAACAATATTTCCATTTAATAGAACTATTACAATTTGGAAGTCCATTTGTGAAGGAATAGGTGTGACAAATATTTTGTCTCAATCAAAAGGGGACCAACCAAGTATTTCAAAAAGGGTTTTAGAGGAGTCCGTTCAAACACAAGACAAAGAAGAGGAAGATGGTCCCCAACCAACTTCAAACACAAACAACCTTGATATTTAGTAAATTGCTGATTTTGATTAATAAACTAAGTTATGGTCAATTTTTACAAAATTTGAAATATGTATTTACTTTTATAATTACTACATTATACAAATAATAAATTCATAGATTGCAAGGGTGTTGTGTTATTTAGTTTCACTTTCTTCATGCTTTTAATATTTATGTAGCTAACTCATTCTTCCTTTGAAAATAAAGTAAATTTAAACAATCTAGTGTGATTATTTGTGCACATCATCATTTTTTACAATAATTGTGCTTACAACAATAATTTATGTTGAAATGGGTTAAATGTGTTAGCTTTCAAATAGTTCTAAGATTACAACAAAACTTCATAAAAGATTGATCCTGACTAGAGAACACTTGATACAACCTAAGAGGAAGATTATCCCTAAAATAACTCTAGTAAACTTGTATTAAACTTCATAAAATAATGTTCAACTCTTTAAGTTGTGGGGAAATAATTGTTAGTTGTCCAATCCCAATGTGGGCACCTTAAAGATGCTACTCTTTGTTATTTAAGATGCATTTGATAATAAATAATAACAACATGTGGAAACACATTATGTAGGTAGTGTTACCGAGAGCAAGAGATTGAAGTTTTAACATAGTGGGTGGTGTACATAATTGAAGAGAGACAAAGGGTGTTGACCAACTAAAGGAAAAACTAGACATTTATCATATTTTTAAGATGATAGGTTGGAAAACATTTTCAAATGATTACATGGATTTGACAACCAAGTTGCCCTAGATTTCAGCGTGGGATGCCATGAGGATAAAATTGTAATGAGGTGCATTGATTTTCCTTTTAATATGAAGTTTGTCATAGTAGATACAAGGTTGCATAACACTGGGGAACACCATTTTCCCATTGATAGACCAGATTTGGAAAGCATTCACAAGGATTTTTTGAAGCTGGGAGACCCAAATAGTGCATGGTCAAGGCATCATGTAGACCTCACTATCAGAGATATAGTTGGAGACCTAGCATATGTTCTCACTCAATATGTGACATGTGAGGGAAGGTACTCATTTATCTATAGTTCTCTTCATTTAATGGTGCATTTGAGACATCAAAGAATCATGAATGTTTCATATTTTTTATTCAAATCCTTAAGAAAGATGTCTCTAGAAGTGCAAAATGGCAAACTCGAATACCTGGGCCATCATGGGTTAATTAAGTTGGTGCTAATAGAGGCCTTGAAATGAAGGTAACCCTAATTAACTTGGGAAGTGTTCATTTCAAAACTCACCACACAAGAATAAGATGTAGAGGAAGATGACCGTGCCCCTATCCATTATGTAGGTATTGAAACAAGTAATATATTGTCTACGGGTATTGATCCAGGAGATAAAGAAACACCTTCTATCATTGCAATAGGATATAGTAAAAAGAAAAGGAGGCGATACATTTGGACAAAATAATCTAAATATGAGATGAAGCACAGGCAAAAACCACTCCAAAACTGAATGTAAGGTCATCTATGAGACTTTAGAATTTAGCAGCCATGGCCAATAAACAAGCTTCAAGATTAGAGAAACAAGCTCAATCTTATTATGAGGTGGAGATTTTGGAAGAAAAGGTGTCATGGAGTAATAAATGAAAGAGAAGAACACTTGTAGCTAAAATTTCTATAATGGAAAACCTTGAAATAAAAATTCCTATTGCATAAGACTCTATTAAATAGGAGAACTTGAATCAAAGATGCCTGTAGCAAAGGCATTTATTGTAGAACTATTGGGAATTAAGGTGTCTCAAACTTTACAAGTTCCTAATGTTGTATTTACTTATTCTTTCATACTACTATAATTTTCTATGTAAATCTTGTCCTCATATGAGGAGGTAGGCATCCCATGTTGACTTGGCATAGTTTTTCCATGTGTTGGCACCTTGTGGTCATGTGTACACACAGAAAGATAAATTTTGGTGACTTTGTCAGTCACAATTTCCTCCCAAAATAATTAACGGGGGAGTGTAGGGGGGCAAAGCCCACGGTAGGGGTTTGGGGGCAACACCACTAGCAGGAGTTGCTAGTGCAGTGCCCTCAAAGCAAAAAATGCCCTATATTTAATAAAGGCATCGATAGTTAGTTTGTTATTGGTCGACATGGAAAAACTGACATTAGATAACCACCAAAGGGACTTGATAAATTAGTGGCTAGAGAATGTGAAAGGTTGTGGGATGCGAATGCGAATCGACATTTTGTGTACTCTTGAAAGAGCTTGCATTGCAAGTGTGTTGTAATCATCTTTTGATTTTATAATACATTGTGCAAGTTTTAGAGTGTGGGGTTTTTTACCTAAATGGGTTTTCCCCATGTATATCTTATGTTGTGAGCATTGTACTTGTTTTTGATGTGTTATTACCTTTTTGTTAATGTGCATCTAATACCCTGTAACTGGTAAAGATTGAAATTTTCATAACTTTCCTCATTAGATCAGTGTAGGAAGCTATTTCCGCATACCTTGCTTCCTTTCAGTTGATATCAGAGGTTGATCACCTCTAGTTCTAGTTTTTGGGTAGAGGGTTTTTTGAGATGATCTTCATTTTGAGTGGAAGCTTGTGTAGAGAATTTTGAAATTTTTATTGTAGGAAAGAGATGGTGAGCACATCTAGGAGGCTTGAGATAGATAAGTTTAATGGAGGCAACTTTGAGTTGTGGAAACTCAAGATGGAGGAATTATTTGTGGATAGAGATCTATAACTTGTAGTATCCAGAACCATACCATCAGGCATGAAACAAGAATATTGACATCTGATGGATCAGAAGGATAAGGGTTTGATAAGACTTTGTTTGGCTAATTCAGTGCTCCTGAATATCCATGAAGAGAAAATTACAAAAGATCTTTTGAAGAAACTTGGAGATGTTTATTAGGCTAAATCCTTGGTGAACAAGTTATTCCTATGAAATAAATTGTATTATCTGAGGATGGAAGATGGAGGATCTGTCATTGATCACTTGAATACTTTCAATATGCTTGTTGCCTAGTTGACCTCTACTGGTGTGAAGATGGAGGAGGAGGATCGATGTATGACATTGCTGTGTTCCTTACCAGATTCATGGGACCACCTTGTTATGGCCATTGGGAGTACCACTACCACCTTCAATATGGATGAATTGGATTCTTCATTGTTGTTTGAAGAGATGTAGAGAAAATCTTTCGAGTCATCTAAGGAGGCTCTTGTGGTTCGTGGTAGATCTAATGAGAAAGGGAAGAAAAAAGATAAGAAGAAAAAAGAAAAAGGAAGATCCAAATCCCATGGGAGATCCAGGTCTCCTAGAAAGTCCAAGGCTTTGTGTTGGAACTGCGGCAAACCTGGTCACTTAAACAAGGAGTTCAAGGAGGAGAAGAAGAAAAATAAGAAGAACTATGATTTAGATTCTACAAGTCCTCTCAGGATGATGGAGAAGCATTTTTCACTGCCTTGGCAACACATGCATCTGAGGATGTATGGCTTATTGAATTTGGTACATCTTTTCACATGACCTCTCATTGAGGTTGGTTTTCAAAGTATGAAGAATATGATGGTTGGAAGGTGTACTTGGGTGATGACTCTCACCTGAAGATTGCTGGCCATAGAAGGGTCTTGATTCGATTCCCTGATGGATGAGTGAAGGGGATCAATGGTGTTTTTCCTATCCCTAGTTTGGCATGGAACCTATTATCTGTAAGTTGAATGATGTGGGTGTGTGGGTTGTTTTCTCGAATGGAGGATGCAATATGACTAGAGGAGCTATCGTGCTCTAAGCTAAGGGTGTTCAGATTGGCACTCTATTTCAACTTGATGCATGTGCGATACAGTGCAATAGTACCTCTTTTTCAAAGAAGAGAACTTCAAAGTCTTCATCCTCACCATTGGAACCAACATCGAAGATGACTATTGCATCTACATCTGATGGTCATGCTTTCTGGATACCTACGGGTGCTCATTCTATGGAGATGAAACTTCTAGATGAGAAGATAATGTTATGGCACCAAAGGCTTGGTCACATTGGTGAAAAGGAATTGAGGACCCTAAAAAATAAAAACCTTGTCAATGTTATGAATGATTGTAATCTTGAGTTTGATTTTTGCAAACATTGCATCTATGGTAAACAAAAACATGTTCAGTTTTATTTCAGTTCTCACAAATCTTTTGATGTGTTGGACTTGATTCATTTTTATGTGTTTAGTCCAGTTAATGTTCCTTCAATCTCAAAATCTATTTACTTTGTTTCATTCATTGATGATTGCAGTAGAAAGACATGGGTGTATTGTTGGGAATTAAGGTGTCTCAACCTTTGCAAATTCCTAATGTTGTATTTATTTATCCCATGTTGAGTTGGCATAGTCAGCACCTTGTGTATATGCAGGAGGATAAATTTTGGTGACTTTGGCAGCCGTGGTTTCCCCCTTGAATAATTAACAGGGGTTTTGGGGCAGTGCCCCCAAGATGGGGTCAAGGGGTGTAGCCCCTTGCGAGGTCTAGGGGCAGCGCCCCTGGCACGCTCCTTATCGTGGTACAGGGTGGGGTCGAGGGGTAGCGCCCTCGTGGGGGCTCGGGGGCAACGCCCCCGAAACCTCAAACATTTTTTAATTAATGACAAGTGTCGGTGAGTATCTCTGCACAAGAGAAAGGCATCTTTGGGCGGTCAAGGGAGGTTATGACATGTACGAGGAATATGATATTTTTAGTCAGTGTATGATAGATTCTCTGACAGCTGTAAGGTACGTAAGAGCATTTGTCGTAACCTATCTTGGGACCAGGCGCCCACTTTGGGATGGGATGTTGGACAAGTGTCCTTAGGCGTGGGTTTTGGGGCATGAGTCCAAGATGGACGCCCATCTCTAGAAGGTTCCATATTTTCCTTGTAAACTCTATAAATAGGTGCTTGGATGGGAGATAGATAAATTTTGGTATAAGTACTGTTATGCTGCCGAAATATCTCCAGATTTGACATTTGAAGACTCCTGAAAGAGTATTGGCTCTGAAACTATATTGTAATCTATTATTGTTTACTGTAATACGTTTGAGCTGTGTTTTGGAGTGTGGGGTTTTTCACTTGTAAGGGTTTTCCCCACGTATATCTTGTCTCTCTCTCTCTCTTCTGTCTCCTTTCTGGTTCTTGTGTTTTGTTGTAATATCTCATGTTAATGGTTTAACATTGCTGTAATAGTTAGGATAAAGTTGAATTTGCATAGCCCTCTCCTCATTAGATTAGTGTAGGAAGTGTTTTCTGCACACCTATCTTCCTTTCAGTTGGTATCAAAGCTTGATCACCTTTGGTCCTAGTTGTAGGGTAGGGCTTTTTTGAGCTAATCTTAGGTTGAGTGGGAGTCTGTGCAGAGCATTCTATATCTTATTGTAGCAAGGAGATGGAAAGCACATTAGGAAGGTTTGAAGTAGAGAAGTTCAACGGCAGTAATTTCAAGCTATGGAAGCTCAAGATGGAAGACATGTTAGTTGATCGAGACCTTTGGGAAAGTGTGAACGGAAAACCAGCTGCAATGTCACAAGCTAACTGGGATCTCAAGGATCAGAAGGCTAAGGGTCTCATAAGACTTAGTCTTGCCGATTCTATGTTGTTAAATGTCCATGAGGAGGCTACTGCAACACTCCTTTGGAAGAAGTTGGGGGATGTGTATCAAGCCAAATCCCTTGTCAATAAACTTTTCCTGAGAAAGAAGTTGTACTCTCTCTTTGAATGGAGGATGGAGGATCCGTGGTTGAGCATATGAATGCCTTTAACATGTTGGTTACACAATTGACATCTATCGGTGTAAAGATGGAGGAGGAGGATCGGTGTATGACCCTGCTTTGTTCTCTGCCAGACTCATGGGATCATCTTGTCATGGCAATCGGAAGCACCACATCCACATTCAAAATGGAAGAGGTGGTCTCTTTGCTATTATCTGAAGAGATGTGGAGAAAGTCTTCTAAGGCAGCCAAAGAAGCCCTTGCAGTTCATGGAAGACCCAAGGAGAAAGGGAAGAAGAAGGACAAGAAAGCTGAGAAGGGTAGATCCAAATCCCGTGGGAGATCCAAATCTCTTGGAAAGTCCAAGGCTCTTTGTTGGAACTGTGGCAAGACTGGGCATATCTGAAAGGAATGCAAAGAGGAGAATAAGAAAAAGAAGAAAACTCTTGATTTAGATTCTGACAAATCAAAAGATGACGGTGATGCCTTCACCCTGGCAACCCATGCATCTGATGATGTGTGGCTAATTGACTCTAGTGCATCATTCCACATGACCTCGCATCGAGATTGGTTCACTAAGTAGGAGGAGTTCGATGGTGGAAAGGTGTATCTAGGTGACGACTCTCATCTGAAGATCATTGGTCATGGAAGAGTCTCTATCTGATTCCCTGATGGTTGAGTGAAGGGGATCACTAGGGTTATGCACATCCCAGGCTTAGCATGGAACCTACTTTCTGTAAGTATGTTGAATGATGCAGGTGTGTAGGTTATCTTTTCAAAAGACGGATGCAAGATGACTAGAGGATCTATGGTGCTTACTAAGGGTACTCAGAGAGGTACTCTGTTTTAGTTGGAAGCATGCATTACACAATGTAATAGTTCTTCTGACTCAAGGAAGAGGGTAGCAGTCACTTCATCCCCACCATCTGAATGAGCAATGAAGAAATCTATAGTTTCTAATCTTGATGGTTGTAATCATGCATTGGAAGTTAAACTTCCTGCAGAAAAGACAATGTTATGGCATAAGAGATTTGGCCACATTGGTGAGAAGGGTCTGCGTACCCTGAAAAATAAGAACCTCGTTGAGGGGTTAGATGATTGTAATCTTGAGTTTGACTTTTGCAAACATTGCATTTATGGAAAACAAAACCGTGTTCAATTTTACTTGAGTTCTCATAAGTCTTCTGGTGTGTTGGACCTCATTCATTTTGATGTGTTTGGTCCTATTAATGTTCCTTCGTTATCAAAATCTGTATACTTTGTATCTTTTATAGATGATTACAGTAGGACATGGATTTATTTTCTCAGAAGCAAATTTGAAGTCTATAGCAAGTTTAAGGAGTTTAAAGCCTTTGCTGAAAATTAGACTGGTAAAAAGATTAAATGTTTGAGAACTGACAATGGTGGTGAGTTCTGTTCTACAAAATTTGATAAGTATTGCAAGGAACTTGGGATTGAAAGACATAAGACAACTCCATACACACCGCAGCAAAATGGAGTTGCAGAGAGGATGAATAGGACACTAATGGAGAAGGCTAGGAGTATGCTTAGTGGAGCTGGTCTAGAACAAAAGTTTTGGGCTAAAGATGTTGCCATTGCTTGCTATCTGGTAAACAGATCTCCTACATCAACTCTTGTTGGAAAGACACCCATGGAGGTGTGGTCTGGTAGAAAGCCTTCAGTAAGGCATCTTCATGTTTTTGGTTGTGAGGCATATGCACATGTGCCTAAGGAGAAGCGGTCAAAGTTGGAGAACAAAGCTGTTAAGTGTATCTTCATCGGCTATTCTGTTGGTGTGAAAGGATACAAGCTTTGGGATCCCGTGAATGAAAAAGTGTTGTATAGAAGAAGTGTCATCTTCAGAGAGCTTACACCTTCTTCCACTATTTTGCAGCTAGAAGAAAAAGAAAAGAAAGAGGATGTTGTTCAGTTTCCTCTCACCCCTGAGAAGACTGAACGGAAAGACAATGTTGGACCTGATGATGAGGAGAGATCTAGCAGCTCTGAAAGCTCAGAAGAAGAAGTTGAACCTCAACCTCAGCTCTTGAGGAGGTCTACATGGATAAGGAAGCAACCTGAAAGGTTTGGTTTTACATTGCTTGACTCTAGCTGTGCTTATGCTTTGCTCACTAACAGTGATGAACCTAGAACTGTATCAGAGGCTTTGGATATGAAGGATGCAGGTTCCTGGAAGGAGGCCATGGAGGAAGAAATGACTTCTTTAGAAAAGAATCAAACTTGGGACTTGGTGCCTTTGCCTCCTGGATAGAAACCCGTTGGATGTAAATGGGTGTTCAAGAAGAAGCTTGGTGCAGATGGCAGTATTGAAAAGTATAAGGCCAGATTGGTTGCGGAGGGTATTCATAAGTGGAGGGTATAGATTATGGTGAGATCTTCTCTCCCATTGCAAAGCTGACATCCATTCGATTCCTGTTGTCTCTCACAACAGCTTATGACTTGGAGGTAGAATAGATGGATGTGAAGACAACTTTCCTTCACGGTGACTTGGAGGAGGAAATCTACATGTCACAGCCAGAGCATTACATAGTAAAAGGTAAAGAAAAATTGGTTTGCAAACTTAAGAAGTCTTTGTATGCTTTGAAGCAATCCCCTAGGAGATGGTTCTTGAAGTTTGATGCCTTTGTGTTGTCAATTAGATTTGTGAGATCAAAATAGGATCATTGTGTTTATTATAAGTTTGATGGTGATCGTATTCTCATTGTTGCACTGCATGTTGATGATATGTTGTTCATTGGGAAGGTTAAGAATATGATTTCTGATTTTAAATCTCAGTTGTCAGCTCAGTTTGAAATGAAAGATTTAGGGGCAGCCAGGTACATTCTAGGAATGGAAATCAGAAGAGACAGAACCAATAGAAAACTTTGGTTAAGTCAGAGTAAGTATGTTAAGACCGTGTTGGACAGATTCAGCATGGGAGATTGTAGACCATTGTGTTTTCCCGTTTCCTTGGGGACAAAGTTGTCTGTTGAGGATTGTCCAAAATCTCCTAGTGAGGTGGAGGACATGAGCATAGTACCTTATGCTAGTGCTATTGGCAGTTTGATGTATGCTATGGTCTGCACAAGACCAGGCATTGCCCAAGCAGTGGGAGTCCTTAGTCGATTTATGGCTAATCCTGGACGGGTTCATTGGGATGCAATTAAGCGAGTGTTCAAATATCTGAGGGGTACTTTCGAGTATTCCATTTGTTATCATGGTAATGTTTTAGGACCTCTGCATTCTGTTGATATTCGTGGATTTGTGGATTCAGATTGTTCAGGTGACATTGACAGTAGGAGATCCACCAGTGCTTATGTTTTTACATTATTTGGTGGTGCTATTAGTTGGATGAGTAAGTGACAACCTGTTGTTGCTTTATCCATGACAGAAGCTGAGTATATGGCAGCAACTCATGCTTGTAAGGAAGCCATTTGTCTTAAGAGATTATGTTTCAATATTGGTGTTGATGCAGGTTAGATCACGATCAGTTGTGACAGTCAGAGTGCAATTTGCCTTGCAAAGAATCTAACTTTCCATGCTAGAACAAAGCACATTGATGTTCAGTTTCACTTCGTGCGAGACATGGTTGAGGATGGAAAGGTAAATTCAGAGAAGGTAGATACTTTGAAGAATGTTGTAGATGCATTAACGAAACCAGTGGGCACAAAGAAGTTCAGATGGTGTTCAGAGTCTATGGGCCTCTTGGCCCCTAGCAGTTAAATCTTGTCATTACTTTTGGCCCTTGCAAGGTGTTCGACAAGTGGGAGAATGTTGGGAATTAAGGTGTCTCAACCTTTGCAAATTCCTAATGTTGTATTTATTTATCTCATGTTGAGTTGGCATAGTCAGCACCTTGTGTATATGCAGGAGGATAAATTTTGGTGACTTTGGAAGCCGCAGTTTCCCCCTTGAATAATTAATAGGGGTTTGGGGGCAGTGCCCCCAAGACGGGGTCAAGGGGTACAGCCCCTTGTGGGGTCTAGGGGTAGCACCCCTGGTGCGCTCCTTGTCGCGGTATAGGGCAGGGTCGAGGGGCAGTGCCCTCGTGGGGGCTCGAGGGCAACGCCCCTGAAACCTCAAACATTTTTTAATTAATGACAAGTGTCGGTGAGTATCTCTGCACAAGAGAAAGGCATCTTTGGGCGGTCAAGGGAGGTTATGACATGTAAGAGGAATATGATATTTTTAGTCAGTGTATGACGGATTCTCTGATAGCTGTAAGGTGCGTAAGAGCATCTATCGTAACCTATCTTGGGACCAAGTGCCCACTTTGGGATGGGATGTTGGACAAGTGTCCTTAGGCGTGGGTTTTGGGGCATGAGTCCAAGATGGACGCCCATCTCTAGAAGGTTCCATATTTTCCTTGTAAACTCTATATAAACAGGTGCTTGGATGGGAGATAGATAACTTTTGGTATAAGTACTGTTATGCTGCCAGAATATCTTCAGATTTGACATTTGAAGACTCCTGAAAGAGCATTGGCTCTAAAACTGTATTGTAATATGTTATTGTTTACTGTAATACATTTGAGTTGTGTTTTGGAGAGTGGGGTTTTTCACCCATAAGGGTTTTCCCCATGTATATCTTGTCTCTCTCTTCTATCTCCTTTTTGGTTCTTGTGTTTTGTTGTAATATCTCATGTTAATGGTTTAACATTGCTGTAATAGTTAGGATAAAGTTGAATTTGCATAGCCCTCTCCTCATTAGATTAGTGTAGGAAGCATTTTCCGCACACCTAGCTTCCTTTCATGTATTTCCTTAGAAGCAAAACTGAAGTCTTTAGTAGATCCAAAGAGTTCAAAGCTCTTGTAGAGAATCAGAAGGATATAAAGATTAAGTGTTTGAGGACTGATAATGGTGATGAGTTTTGTTCAATAGATTTTGACAAGTTCTGTAAAGAACATGGGATTGAGAGGTACAAAATAACTCTGTATACCCCTCAACAGAATGGAATTATAGAGAGGATGAATAGAATGTTGATGGAGAGGGCAAGGAGAATGCTAAGTGGAGCTGGCCTTGAACAAAAGTTCTAGGTTGAAGCTGTTGCTACCACTTGTTACCTAGTTAACAAGTCTCCTACATTGATAAGACACCTATGGAGGTGTGGTCTGGTAAAAATCTTTCATTGAGACACATTTGAGTATTTGGTTGTGAGGCATATGCACATGTGCCTAAGGAGAAGAGGTCTAAGCTAGAGAACAAGGCTGTGAAGTGTATCTTCATTTGTTATGGCATCAGTGTGAAAGGGTACAAGCTTTGGAACCTAGTGGTTGAGAGAGTTCTGTATAGTTGAAGTATGATCTTCAGAGAGATCAATCCTTCTTTTGTTGTTCTACAGCTAGAGAAAGAAGAAAAGAAAGAGGATATGGTTCGGCTTGCTTCCACCCCTGAGAAAGTTGAATCGAAGATATTTGTTGGACCTGATGATGAGGAGAGATCTAGTATCTCTAAAATTTTAGAAGAAGATGAAGAACCTCAACCTCAACCTTTGAGGAGGTCCACGCGGATAAGTCAACAACCTGATAGGTTTGGTTGTTCATTGCATGATTCCACTTGTATTTTTTCTTTGATTTATAACACCGATGATCCTAGGACCGTAAGTGAGAAGAGGCCATGGAAGAAGAGATGGATTCCTTGGAGAAAAATAATACTTGGGATCTAGTGCCCTTGCCTGATGGACATAAACCTTTTGGATGCAAATGGGTGTTAAAGAAGAAATGTGGTTCAAATGGTATTTTTGAGAAGTTTAAGGCAAGCTTGGTCATGAAGGGTTATTCCTAGGTTGAGGGAATAGATTATGGTAAGATTTTCTCTCCCATTGCAAAGCTAATATCTATAATATTCTTGTTATCACTTGCTACAACATATGATTTAGAAGTTGAATAGATGCATGTGAAGATAGATTTCCTTCATGGTGACTTGGAGGAATAAATCTATATGTCACAGCTAGAGTACTACATGGTAAAAGGTAAGTAAAATCTAGTTTGCAAGTTGAAAAAGTCTTTGTATGGTTTGAAGCAAGCAATCTCCTAGGATGTGGTACCAAAAATTGGATGGCTTTGTGTTGAGTTTGGTATTTTTGAGATCAAAATTACATCATTATGTTTACTTTAAGATGGATAATGATTGTATTCTCATTATTGCATTATATGTTGATGATATGTTATTCATTGGAAACGGTAAGAATTTGATTTCTAATTTGAAGTATCAGTTGTTAGCATAGTTTGAGATCAAAGATTTAGGGGCAGCCAGATACATCTTAGGAATGGAAATTAGAAGAGACAAAGCTAACATAAAATTGTGGTTAGGCCAGAGTAAGTATGTGAACACCGTGTTGGAAAGATTCAACATGGAAACTTTTAGACTATTGACTGTTCCTGTTATGATGGGGACAAAGTTATTTATTACAGATTATCCAAAGTCTCCTTCTAAGATGGAGGATGTGAGCAGAGTTCCTTATGCTAGTGCTATAACGGCCAACTAGGAAACCCCAGAGAACAACTCAACTATACTATACAAAAAGGACATAATTTTTTTTTTAAAGAACGAAATAACAAAGAAATGTAAATCATAGTTATTCATAACATTTAAGTTAAGCTTTATTCTCTAGTGTTCCACGACTGCATTACTAATAACTAATAACAAGATCTAACCAACATTATGAATTAACTAACAACCATAGTTTATTCTAAATCTGATTGCATCAAATGAATAAACACATACATTTCCATATTATATCACCATATAAGTAATCATCAAGATCCTGTATAAAGGATTACAAGTACATATACAATTTCCTTTACAAGAGAGTACAACATTACATTGTTTACAATATTGCCTTCCTGATTACATTGGAGTACATACATCAAGATAACAGTACATGATTCAATTGATATACAAAACTAGAATCTATCTCCTCAGCTAGACCAAGATCTAAAATCTGATATAAGAGGTACATCCTTCTTGCACATGAACAACAACATGGGAAACCAATGGAGATAAAGCACAACCACCCGACCATGTGAAACCCTAAGGTCCACCCCCCATGCTTGGAGATAACAATAAGGTCCCACTAAGCAAACAGTCAAGAAGACAATAGGCTAATAGGTGCAAGGACTACACATGACTCTAATACAACACTGGTCAATATGAACATCACAAGCAACTCAAATAACACTTCTAGAGATAATCACACAATGAAAGAGGAAAACACAATTAGGGAATGCTATGCTATAGTAGGGAAGAGTGTCATCACATGGCCCTGACATGGGTTATCCTAACAGTCTCTCACTAGATGTTGGCCCCCATCTATGGTTATCCTGGCAGTCCCTCACTAGACGCCGGCCCCATTGGGTGACACATGCAGAACCAACATTCCTTTTGCAAGGGCAAGGAAGTTGATTTGCCAACCACGGCCTTCTCATCCCATCCTTAGCCTGAATGAGCACTACAGGCATGGGTGAGGCATCTAATTATCTTATTTAGTGTGGAAACTACCCAACCCTTTAAATTTATTATTAAGTTATCACTGGATTAACAACTTCCAATGGGTTATCCTGACAAGACACTTTGGGTGCCGGCTCCACATTGAAAGCCACTCCCCCTTCACTGCATCTAGATTCACAAAGCCCAAAACATAAACCAAGCATGAGCTTTCACATTTCTCATCATGATGCATTTACATCACAAAATATACATTATTTCACATCACACAAAGCAAGGTGTTACTCATCTTACATAATCATCATAATCACATGATTAAGTACACTGAGCAAGGTACAAACCATCTTGTACATGTATCATACCAACCTGAATAAGAGTCAATATTTCAAGCATGCATTTCATTCAACTCACATGATGCACACATAGCCAACCCCCACACAATCACACCCTCCTAGGCCTTTGGAAACAACTTCCCCAAATGACACAAACACTTGACATCACTAAACACAATGGTCTAACATCACATTCACTCTTAGATGCACATCATAAACTAAGATCCTTCATCAATACTTCAATTACAATACCACAAATGCAACATATAATATGATGCACTAATTATGGGTCTTAAGGAAAGTAACATTAATCCAAGCATGATCAATCATCTAACAATTATAAAGTGAATCTATCTCATCAATACAAAACCGTAACTTTCTAACCACCAGTAGCAGTTACAATATGATCATAAGATATAAGTGTCCACGAATAACAATATTTTAACTAATAGTTCCCAAGACTTATTTTAGTTTCATTTAATTAAAATAATTGTGAACAACATGCAAATAACCCTAATGCATACAAATTAAACACAACAATTATTTAAATGCAATCCTTATCACAGTGAGGGTATAACACCATAATTAAAATCATACAATAGAGTATTAATAACCATAACACACGAATGCTATACCGATGGCTACATAATCCACTATTTACACTGATGTAGATTTCATTAATAATCTGGACAATTTTGAAAATACTATTAAATATGACTGTATAAGCAAGACTAAAAGCCTATAATATTAGAATTCTATAAATCTCTTACACTAGTTAGAATCACAAGATACAAACCCAAAGCTACAATGAAAGAACCTTGTTTTAAGGTTAGCTTGAGAGGAAAGGAATATAGAACAACAAAACATTCCTATAGATCTAACATCTTCATCAAATCTACCACACTTTTAACCACATGCATATGATAGGATCATAACACATTTAAAGGATGGTTCAAACCAAGTAGAAGTATCATGGCTAAAGCAACTCAAGAGTGAACACTAATAGGGCACAAGTAAAAGAACAATCGTTTTCTAGGTTTTACCAAATTCTGTTCAACACACGAATAGGAAGAGAGAAGGTCAGGTTGCTATGGGAAAGCTTAAGTGTTATCTTGATCAATCTTCTATAAACCACTAGTACATTGGTCCTATGAATACCAAAATGATCATACCTAATACAAAGTTATTCTAGAGGTGTCTACACCTCATAATGATTACCAAGCTTGTTAAAATCCCTTACCCAACACTAGTATTAACGGAATAAACCAATACAAAGCATTCTAACCTGCTAACATACCAAGTTTAGGAATGGGAAAGGGTTGATTGAGTTCAAGACAAATATGATACAAACATTTTCTCAACAACAAGGTTAATAAGAACGTGATATTTCTTAAGCACAAATTATAAACATGCTCTATACAACTATTGAGCCACAACATCTGTAAAGGACTTTATTATCATATCAAAATTTACTTACAACATCACATACACATGAAATCAGGACATAGTAATCTATGCCTTAGGAAAACCTCGACAACATGACCCTATTACAACCACTGATACGACTTACACAAGTTCCATTTACCTTATACAATTCCACTCGAAATCAATTAATTTCTAAAACTAACTAATAAATCAAATCTTAAATACATTGTTTACAAACCTAATTCCAACCCATCAATCAATTGTCAACTTAACAATACTATTACAAAGAAATTGTAGTAAAATCAATAGTAAATTCATCAACAATAATTAACAACTATGTCAACTCTCATTTAATCATATTAAACAAAATATAGTAATGTAATTATATATATAGTAATGTAATTATATATATATACACAACTTTTTTTAACAATTAATAAGATATCAGTCGTAAGGTTTATGCAATTTTGGTTCGATGGTTATGCAAAAGATCGAGGCATAGACAAGGTCTGTGAACTGTTTGACAATCATCTCAAAGAGACATCATCTCTTGGATCGAAATGATTGCAGGATACACACAGAATGGATTTGTAGATTTAATAACAACCAATATGGCATAGGAATTGTATGTCACTAATTGATACATATCTATGAATTGACAAAGTGGGTAATTTTTGGATATGATTTTCATAGATAAGATCTAAATCTTATATAAAAATTTCAGAGAAACCCAGTTCGAAAATAAAGAGTTATTGGTGACGCAACTAACTATTTTAATAGAGACAAAACGGGCGAGAGGTAGATAGTCACAAAATATTCATATCTCTAAAATAAAAAATTAAGTAAGGGTGATTTGTGGATATGATTTAGATAACCAGGTTGTGCACCATATATAAAAAATTTAGAGGAACCCAGTTCGTAAATATAAAGTTATGGCTGACACAATAGACTATAAAAACAGAGATGAAATGGGTGAGAGATAGATAGTCACAAAATATTCATATCTCCAAAATGACAAACTGGGTAAGAATTATTTTCAGATATGATTTAGATAACCAAGTCATGCATCATATATAAAATATTTAGAGGAACCCAATTCGTAAAAATAAAGTTATGGTTGATGTAACAGACTATAAAAATAGAGATGATTTGGATAACTAGGTCGTGCACCATATATAAAATTTTTAGAGGAACCCAGTTTTTAAAACTAAAGTTATGGCTAATGCAATAGACTGGGTTCAGAATATGTAGAAGAGAATTCACAGAATAATATAAAGCTTGCATATTACAAATTTATTTCACTAAATTTAATGTAACAATAAATCAAATTCATATCTCAGTCCATACCTGGAATATTACTTTTATCACATCTTCACAAAATTCTCAGCTCGCATCCATTTTCCCCCAAGTCTTTTCTTCTGGAAGCTATGGTTTATGGTGCCAAAAGAAAAATGAAAACTTCCTTAGAGAGAGAGAGAGATCATGAAAACATAAAACATATTCTCCTCTTTTAAATGCACGCTCCCCTTCCCCAAATTATATCTTCAGATTTGAAAATAAAGTTGAGCATGCATAACCACCCCATCATTTCTTCCAGAAGATTCTCCTTATTAAAGGCAATAAATTCTTCCTTTATTACTTTCTTACAATTTGCTATTTAATTCATTTACAACTAGACAAAAATAGTTTCTTTCTACTTTTCTAAAATTGATCTCTCACTCAAAAGAAACAATTATTTCTAAGATTCCCTTTTGAGGTGCATAATTGCCACTTCTTCCAAGTGGCCTAAATGGAAAATAATTACTCAAGACAATAATTTCTCTCTGATTTTATTTATTTTAGAATTTGCTATATATATAAGTTTTTATGACAACTCATAAATATTATAAATTTATTTTTATTGCCACTAACAAAATATTTACTTGTTTATAAAATATTTTCATTTTAATTTTATCAATTATATTCCTGTTTTAATAACACTTTATTTTTCCTCATTATAATAATTATTATTTATTGACCATAAAATATAATATAATATAATTTCCCATAAACTTAAATTTACATAAAAGCATCTATATTTATTTATTTATCAAAAGTACCTTCTTAACTTACTAATTTTATTTTAATGCAACAATTAACCAAAGCATTAATCAAACAATTCCAAACAAAATAACCCAAATTCCAAATAATATCTGACACTATGCACGATCAAAAAACATGACCACAATGACATTGACTGACTATCAAGTCCATACAGACAACACTGACTGGGTGTAAAACTGGATACTCATCCTTTTCAAGGATGATGACTAACTAGGGGACCATATGTTATCTCCGTTCAACAGTTCCATTAGTTTTAGGGCATGCTCAGACCTGTCAATTCAGGTGGAGTCGATGCCTAATACCTGCAACCTGCAACACACAACATGGTCTATGCACAAGTATAATAAATATCAAATGGTCATAGAGTGAAAGATAATCGCAACATCACCAGACGCTCATGAATGAGTGGTATGAAATTGTCTCTTTTCACACCACACAATAATGAGATCATCCTATAATACAAAATTAGTTGCATAAAAATCAATTCTAACTTATGAAAATCATAGTAAGATCAACATCATAATCACCTGAATGTAAAACAATGTTAGAGCATATGAATTATCAGTGTCGCAACAAGGATTATCAATAAAACATACTAACTGTCATATGAAACCACACATGAGGATAATCAAGAATGTCACCAACATGAATGTTGCACCTACCAACATCATATAATGTACAACATCAATTGTCTAACATACCCTAAATATTCATATTATTTTACCTTCATTCTCATGCTCCTTAGCTAGACTATTTGCACATCCAAGATAAGAATGGAGGGGCACTACAAGTATAGTTGGAAAATTGATGTATGTTATGGTCTATACAAGACCAGAAATTGCCCAAGTAGTGGGAGTCCTTATTCAATTTATGGCTAATCCTAGATGGGTACATTGGGATGCTATGAAGAGAGTGTTTAGATACTTGTTGGGTACTTTCAAGTATTCCTTATGTTACCATGGTTATCATACAAGGGATTGGCATTCACTTTGTATTCGAGGATTTGTGGATTCAGATTGAGCAGGTGACATTGACAACAAGAGATCCACTAGTGCTTATGTGTTCACTATGTTTAGTGGTACTATTAGTTGGATGAGTAAGTGGTAACCTGTGGTTGTTTTGTCCACTACTAAAGCAAAGCACATGGTAGAAACTCATGCTTGTAAAGAAGCCATTTGGCTTAAGAGATTGTGTTCTGATGTTGGGTTTGACATAGGGAAGATTACCATTTGATGTGACATTTAGAGTGCCATATGTTTGGTGAAGAATCCTACTTTCTACGCGAGGGCAAAGCATATTGATGTCTAGTACCATTTTGTTCATGATATGGTAGAGGATGGGAAGGTGAATTTGGACAAAAATGACACTTTGATGAATTTTGCAGATGCCTTGAAAAAAGTTGTGAGCATGGAGAAGTTCAGATGGTGTTCAGAGTCTATGGGCCTCTCAACCCCTAGCAGTTAAGTGTTGTCATTCTATTGGCTCTTGAAAGGTATTCGGCAAGTGGGAGAATGTTGGGAATTAAGGTGTCTCAACCTTTACAAGTTCCTAATGTTGTATTTATTTATTCTTTCCTACTACTACAATTTTCTATGTAAATTTTGTCCTCATATGAGGAGGTAGGCGTCCCATGTTGACTTGGCATAGTTTTTGCATGTGTTAGCACCTTGTGGTCATGTGTACATACAACAAGATAAATTTTGGTGACTTTGTTAGCCACAGTTTCCCCTCAAAATAATTAACTGGGGAGTGTAGGGGGAGTGGAGCCCCTCCTGTGGGGCCCAGGGGGCATATCCCCCTGGTGGGGGCTGGGGGGTAGAGCTCACAGTAGGGGTTTTGGGGATATGCCCCTAGCGAGGGTTACTGGGGGCAACGCCCCTAAAGCAAAAAATGTCATATATTTAATAAAGGCATTAACAGTGTCATGCCCACATTCCCCATGCGGTTACAACACACAACACATGTGTCATGTCTACATTAGTCATGTGGTCATGACACGAAATATCAATTTTTTTCACGTATCCCTAGAAACCCCCTCGCATGCGTCAGCGTGCTTAGTGGCAATACGCATAAGGCGTAAACATGTCAATCAAATCTCGGGGTAGTACAAATACATACGTAATCCCCTGCGTGATGATAGCCGACTAGGGGGTTATGCGACGCGATGAGCATCGCCACTAGGGTTAGGATCAATTTGACTCGAACCCTAAGTTTCCTAAATGAGTGTCATGATTTCATCATGTGTCAAAATCAAAGCCCTAATGCTAAAGCATAAAAAGGTTAAATAACAAGCTCATCAACACATAACTATTTTGTGAAAAACATTAAAGTATTAATTAATGCAAAGATTAAATCATTAAAATAATTAATCTTGATTCTAGAAAAAATTTGGCAGCATAACGCCTTAATGATAATCATAGAAAAATACTTACATTAAAAACACCCCTATCACGCCATTTGAAAAAATCAAGGGATTAAATATGCCCAATTAAATTATACATTTCCCCACTTGCACCCTTTAATAAAAACCTAAATTAAAATAATATTAATTAAACTAACCTTACCAATAAGGTGTTAAATTAATCGAGCTTAATCCTAAGGCCAAAATAATTTCCCAAGGCCAAAATACAATTCTTCATTAATTTTTTTTAAAAAAATATTAATTACTACATCCACATCCCACATTTTAAAGTTAACCCTCAAGGCAAAATAAAAGCCATGGTTGAGGATAATTTTCCCCACTAAAAATTAAATAACACTCCTAAGGATAAAAGGGGAAAAGGGTCTAGTTAGAAAAGTTAAATTCCACCCACTATAACCAAATGCCTATACAAGGGATAAAAGTAAACCCATTTGCAAAAAAAAATCAATACAAGTCAAGTTAAAGGGGATGAGTCACGTGCACTCAATTTCCCAATTTCTACCAATCTTTAAAATCCTATCTCCTCTCCACCCAAATAGATTAAAAAGGATATTATAATCCCTAATGCCCTAACCCTAAACCTATTTTCCTCTCTTTACCATTTTACCCTAAACTCTTGTAATTCCCTCTTCTCTCTTTCCTTCTTCTCTATTTTGTTTTGTAGGTTTTCTACATTCTGGGTAGCCATGGGAGGCCTCTACCAGAGGTATACTCAAAGAATATATGAATCATCATTTTCAAATATTTATGTAAAACCCCATTTTTTTAGGGATATATATATCCCTACATTTTATATTGTTAATGTATATATGCTGCAGGTTACATATTTGGTTGCAGTCAAGGGACTGATATATATACACACACACACTGCAAGTTAAATAAAAAAGTATATATATATATACAATGCAAGTTAAATAAAAAAGAATAGGCACAATGGTCTCAATAGCAAAGGTCGAATGAATTAAGGAACGCCGACGGAAATGTCTTAATGGCGCCATGGTTTCATCACGCAGGAAAGGGCAAGGAAAAGTGTTTTGGTGGGGGACAGACCTTCCACCCACCCCCTACCATATGGTGGGGAGTGGGTGGGGGATCCGTCCCCCACCCCTTCACTTGATACATAGTCGCCATCCCCCCCTCCCCTCTTTCTTTTTACACAGAACATTTAACAAAAGAAAATAGCAGCTGTCAAAACCGCTACTAGGGTTTAAGAGTATTAGTTGGAAATTTTATTTTTTATTCTTTAAACTTTGATTTTTTTAAATGCATATATATATATATTCAATCATTAAATACTCCTTCACTTCTGTATATTCTTTTTAAAACCTTCTTTCTAGCATATATTAAATATGCATAATACATATATTGGTAGGAATATATATATATATATATATTATTCTCTTAGTTACACAGTATATTCTCTTTTCTGGAATAAATGTAATGTATAAACACTTGCAATAAAAAGAGCATTATGTTAGAACTTAACTTATTTTGCATTTAGCTAAATGTTGCACATAATATAATCTCTGAGTTAAAACAGTGAGTTACTTTCCAACAACAACTAAAGTAACCAACAATTTTACATAACAACACTTTCTCATACATAATAAACATATAGAGTTAAACAACAAACAACAACATTTCACATACAGTATAACATATAAATAGTTTTTCCTTTGAAAGAACACAAGCCATAGTAACAAATTTAACTAAATACCATTTTCTCTTTTCATTCTTTTCAACATTGTAATACAAATATCATGTAATTATATTTTTCTTCACTTGAACAGAGTACTGATTTACAATAGCAAACATAGGAATACATTTGAATGCTCACACAACTAATACAATCCCTTTTCCTTTATATATATATTTTTAAATGCACAGAATTAATAAACTTCACACAGCAACATTGGAAACCAACAACATATTTATTTTCCATTTGCAAAACTTTCTCACAGCAACATATTAAATTAAAAATAGCAACACATATTGCATTTTTGCAACCACAAGTATGATGAGATCTAACATTAAATTTCATTTAAACAAATAGACATTAAGAGAGTATTTTCTCTATTTCCTTTTTGTCCAACTACAAATAGGCCATTCTTTGGCCATGGCTTTCAAGTAGCCAAAATAACAATAAATACTCCAACAAAATAAGACTTCACTGAAGCTCCCAAGGTCTCCCAACAAACCTACAAAAATTAAAACAATGGAGAACACATCCAAGCCACCAAAATGCTCTCCTCCCTACCATAGACCTACAAGTGGGTCACCCCCAATCTTGGAGGTCAATCTTCACATGGGTCTCATACCACAACACAACAATAAGCAATCCACACAATAACAAGAAGAACACCTCTAAGGCTCACGCAACACAAAATTCATAAAAATGGATTTGAGGGGGTAGGAGAGTACTCTCTCTACTTAAGAGGTTCATTCCAACCAACTCTCATGAATCTATAACAAGGCCTCAAGCCTAAAAATACCTCCATAAAAACCATAATACTCCCAACAAGGCCTCAAGCCTAAAATCTCCTCCATGAAATTTATCACCTCAAGGTACTCATGCCATAAGATAACCACAAAAACTCCACCAAAATGCCCTCAAGGCCACAATATGCCAATACAAGGAGGGTGACCTTGACGAGGTTCACTCCTCTCCCACCCCTCACATGAATGGAGACACCAAGAATGGTAGTTTCATTCAAAACACCCATAAAACTCAACACAATAATAATGCAAAACACAAACTAAGCCATTCACACAAGAATGTAAAATTACATGAGGAAAGCTCAATGCCTTGAGGCTTACCTTAAAAATCCCAATAATGGAAGAGGGTTGTAGAAGAGCTATCCAACCTTCTCCTTCAAGCCACCTTCCAAGATCTCCAACTCTCTCACCAAAATCCTCCAAAGATAGCCAAAAACAAGAAAAAGAAAGAACCCCTTTCCTCTCACAAAGAGGAAATACTATAGGCTTCATTCCAAAGCCTTGAGAAATGAGAAGGTGACACATGTCGCCTTCTCCTTCCTCTTCCCATGCCACTTGCAAGGAACATGGAATGTGGAGGTGACATGTGTCACTCTCCCATCCATTCAAACCTCACCTTCTCCACGTGCTCTCACACATGTGAGAGAAAAGGTGGAGAGGTGGCATCTCTCAAAATGGGCTCCAAGAGGATAAGGGATGACACATGTCATCACCTTATTCTCTAAAGGAAGCCTCTTCACTCCAAGATGCTCTCACACATGTGTGAGAGCATTGGAGGAAGGTTCCACACACTTGGGGGTCTTGAAGACTCCCCAAGTCTTCAAGGTGATGGGAATCCATGCCTTGGAAATGGAAATGGGTCTTGTTTCAAGGCATGACTCATCTCCCACTCCAATTCAAATTTGAATTTTCGTCACTTTACTTCAAGCTGAAGTTAAAGTGATGAGACAGAGGTAACCCTAGGGTTTGGCATGCTCAAATGGGCCCTAGACCCTAGGGGTACCACCTATGATTAATTTTAGCCCATAATTAACACTTTAGGAGGTAGAAAATCCATAAAATGACCACTAAAATAAAGTACACCAAGTGGTGTAAATTAAATCACATAACTTTCACAACACTTCAATTAAATAATACAAAAGGGTGGAATCTAAGCCAAATAATAAAATGCAGACATTTACGAAAGCATCATACAAATTCACACATGATCTTGGTCCCCCTAGGACTAGATCGGTCTAACACCAGAAACACATCAAGTGTGAGATCGATCTCCAATTTTCCATGGCCTGAAAATTCATCTGCGCACTTGAACAAACAAATTAACTCAACATATATATATCATAGCCGAAGCAAGGAAATGCATACACTCACGCCATCGCATAATCATTTAAAACATCATTAAAATCACATTATAAATAAGATTTACAACTACATTTCTATATACTATCTCAAAATCAAAATCACATAGCAAATCTATATAATGATTTCACAACTAGAATCTCTAATAACACCAAAATGCATGTCACATGTCTAAGCATCATTAGTGAATCAAAATTAGGATATAGTCACATCACAACATACTAAACATAGCTAACCAAAATAAAGGAATATAGTCTAGAGAATCTGCATATTAGGATCAACAGTCCCCAAATGTCGAAATGTCATCAACTATAAATATGAAATAAGAAAAATAAGGGAGTGAAATAAATAGGCCTCACATCCTCCCCCCTAAGACAAAACTTCCTTCTGGAAGTCATCAAAGAGGTGAGGATAAAGTGTCCTCAATCAAGTTGCATCCTCCCATGTCACCGTGAGCTCATCATATCTGTCCCACTAAACCCTAACCTGGTCCAGATCTCAACCTTGAAGGGCCAGCGTCTAACGAGCCAATATTGGAATTGGCTCCAAAGACAACTGCCCATCTGCCTCTACTTGTAGAGTACTCTAGTCCAATACATGAGATAAATTAGATATATATCACCGCAAAATAGACACATGAAACACATTGTGGATGTGCGACAGGCTAGGTGGCAAGGCTAGACGATAGGCTACGGGTCCTATTTGCTCCAAAATCTTAAAAGGCCCAACGAACTATGGTGCGAGCTTAGAGCCCTTTCTATAATGGATTGGACTCTTATGTAGATGCACTCTCAAGAAAACTCTGTCACCAACTAAGAAGATCCGATCTAGTCTCTTAGAATCAACATACTTCTTCTGTCGATCTTGTGCCTCCTGAAGTCTCTGTCTAATCAAGGTCACTTGTTGCTCTATATCCTACACCAACTCTGTCCCAATGGAAATCCTGTCCTCTATACGGTCCCAACTCAATGATATCCTGCAAGGTCTGCCATACAAGACTTGATAAGGAGGCATACCCAACGAGCTATGATGCCCATTATTGTAGGCAAACTCAACCAGATATAGATACTCCTCCCATCTAGACTAGTGGTCCATAACGTACATGCGGAGCATGTCCACTATCACTTGGTTCACCCCTCTATTTGACCATCTGTCTCTGGGTGATAAGCAGAATTGAAGTTGAGTTGTGTGTCCAACACCTGTTGCAATGCTCTCCAAAAAGTTGACGTGAAAACTGAGTCCCTGTCAAAAATAATGCGGCGAGGTACCCCATGTAATCTCACAATGTCATCTACGAATACTCTTGCCACTGCCAATGCATTGTACATCATGTGTATAGGTGAGAAATGTGCCACCTTGGTCAACTTGTCAACCATCACCATGATGACATCATGGTGACGAGATGACATAGGAAGACCAACAATAAAATCCATGGAAATGGTGTCCCATTTCCACTTTGGTATCTCGTGAGGGTATAAAAGACCTGCTAGATGCTGATGCTCAACCTTGACACTTTGGTACTCAAGGTATCTAGCAATGAACTCTGCAATATCCCATCTCATACCCGCCCAATGGTACAACTATCGCAAGTCGGCATCCATCTTCTTCAGCCTTGGGTGTGCTACATAATGTGCTCTGTGAGTCTCTGATAGAACCACTGCTCATAGATCACCTGCATGGGGTACATAGATACACTATCGATGTCTAAGGAGCCCATCTACCTCTAGAGAATAACCTGCAAACTTGCCCACAAGGGCCCTTTGTGACTAGATCTCCTGCTGCACCACAAGAAACCACTCATCCTCTGGCAGATGCTATAAAATGCGTCCTCTCAAGTCTACAATCAGTGTCAAGGTCAGGATCTCGTGGCACCTCCAACTCAATGCAGTGGCAACCACATTCTCCTTCCCTTTGATGTAGTGGACATCAAAGTCATACTCACAAAGGAACTCCATCCAACTATTCAGCTACGTGAAGATGTACTGAAGACTGTGATGATTTGAATGTAGCTTGAAACGATGACCCAATAGAAAGCGCCTCCAATGAACAAGAGCACAAACCACCACTGTGAGCTCTAAGTCATGTGTGGGGTAGTTCAGCTCATGGATCTTGAGCTTTCGCAACTCATACGCGATCGCTTGACCCCCTGCATAAGTACAACTCTTAATCCCTCTAATGAAGCATCTGTACAAACCATGAAATCAACTGCTAGATCGGGAACTACTAAGATAGGAGCATTGGTGAGACACTCCTTGAGGACCCCAAAGGACCTCTCGCACTGCTCAGTCCATGTGAAACTCTTCCCTTTCCACTGAAGGGAAATGATGGGGTGTGCTATCCTAGAGAAGCCCTCAATGAATCTGTGGTAATACCCTACTAACCCCATGAAACTCCTGATCTTTGTCACGCTGGTGGGTACTGGCCAATCCCTGATAGCCCTAATATTCGATGGATCTATGGAGATACCATCGCTTGATAGGATGTGCCTCAAATACTGTACCTCTGATCTGAAAAAGGCACACTTGGCCAAGTTGCCATATAGATGCTACTCTCTCAAGCACTGCAAAGCCTAACATAAGTGCTCCTCATGTTCCTCCTCGGTCTGTGAATAGATCAAAATATCATCTAGGAATATAATCACGAACCAATCCAAGTAAGAATAGAACACCCCATTCATGAGACTCATGAACACTGCAAGGGCGTTCGTCAAGTCGAAGAGTACCACGGTGAACTCATAGTGGCCGTATCGAGTCCGAAAGGTAGTCTTATGGATGTCTACCTCTGTGATGTGCAACTAGTGATAACTGGACTTCAGGTCTATCTTAGAGAACACCCTGGCTCCCTGCATCTGGTTAAAAATATCATCAATCCTAGGCAGAGGATAATGATTCTTCACCGTCATATTATTAAGCTGCTTATAATCCATGTATAGACAAAGAGACCCATCCTTCTTCTTCACGAAGATGACCGGTGCACCCCAAGGTGAGACTCTAGGTTAGATGTACCCCTTCTCGAGCAACTCCTCTAACTATAACTTGAGCTCCGTGAGCTCATGGGTAGTCATCCTGTAGGGTGCACGAGACACTGGCTCGACACTCGGCACAAGGTCAATGTGAAAGTTATCTCTCTGCGAGGTGGCATCCCTGGTAACTCTGGTGGGAAAACATTGGCAAACTCTCTCAAAATGGGATGATCATCTAATGAAGCCTCTGGCTCATCCTCTAACCTGTCACTAACAGTAATGGTAAACATCTAACATTCCTTCTGCATGCATCACTTAAGTTGCTGAGTGGATATTATGTGAACTGCCGTGGGCTTCTGAATGCCCACTATCTCGACTATCGTGCCATGGTCGTCTAAACAACTAATCGCCTTTCGGTGACAATCTAGCTTGGCTCTATGAGCCACAAGCCAATCCATGCCTAACACCACACCATAAGATCCTAAGGGCATAATCCTAAGGTCTGCTAATGTAGTGAAGGCTCCCAAAGATATCTCACAATCATGAACCAAAGCATCCATTGCCATCTTGGCCCCTGTGGCCAACTCAACCTCCCACCTATCGTCCTGCCTAGAGGCCACTAGCAGGTTTCATCCCACAATAATGGGTTACATTTTTTGGTCAAACTTGACATTGAAATTAATATTTTGAACTAAATCTTCACTTTTGGACACCTATAGTTGCTAAACCATTAGGAATTTGAAGATGATACAAACTAGTGATTTGTGAGATTTTGTTTGTAGATTCTAAATATGTTTTCTTAAAAAAATTTGGAGTTAAATTGTAAATTTTTTTGCATCTCCTTTGATAACTAGTTTTTAATAGTAAACAACATTTTTTTAAAGTGATGTGTATTCCATAGCACATAACTTTTTTTATACAAAGGATAAAATTCTAATTCTTTTGAATTTAGATTGGTAACACTGATATATAGGGAATGCATTTGGTTTCATAATGTTTTGTTGAATATTTATTTTTTAATTATGTTTTGAAGTCAAACCAATTATAATTTAGTCATAGGGATATTCTGTAAAACATAACTTTTTCTGTATGTATCGAAATTTAATTTTTCTTTTTTTCGTTGAAACAAGGACATCAATACCTAGGGCATAGATATTTTTTAGATTTTTTTTCACTAATTTACTAATTTTCCATGTGTGTAGAACATAGAACTTGATGTTCGGTGAAAAACTTACATTCACAAGAAATACAAAATAAATATAATAATCAAATTAAATATATTTAAAATTATACTTTTTGGGAACCTTATAATAAGGACTACATACTTACAAAACATAAATTTTAAATGAATTAATTTGATCCCCCAAAAGGTAAATGAAAAGTGGTTTTTTATCAGCATTTTGATAGGTGTAGAGGAAACTCCATTATAAGTATGGTTTAAAACTAGCGGGGTTCTATCCAAGGGGGTTTGAATCTAAGGGGGTTTGATCAAACCCTCTTCAATTAAAATCTTTTAAATGGAACCTTTCAAGGCTTAAATCATTCTATTTTCTAAAAATATGTGATTTCAACAAAAAATAAGATGTCCCAGAAAGTGTAACCCATTATTGTGGTAGCACTAACGATGTAGATATAAAGGAATTAGTAGCACTAGAATCAAATAAAATAGCAATGGGGACATCCCCAATCATACCTAGAGTCTCAATCACACAGGCCTGAAAGTCAGCCTGGTGGTTATCAACCGCTGCAAACATATGGTGGGACCTACCCACATCCCCAACTATTTGCTTGGATCTACTTGTACGAGGCTGCCCCCTCATCGTATAGCCCTGTTGGTGCAGGAGCACCCGCACATGATCAGGACATAGGTCCGCATGATGACATACATGATCAGGATATAGGATAGTTATTAGCATGATGACAGGGCAGTAGGCTATTTTTAGTATGTTTGACTTTATCATGTAATAAGGTCCACTGGACCGATGCTATGTATTAGTTCAGCCTAGGAGTATGTGTAGGCAGTTAGAGATCGGGATAAGGTATCTGAGTTGTCCTCTCTCCCAGCCGCTTGGAAGCTCCCAGCCGCTGGGAAGTGAAGTTGGTAGTACTCGAAGGATTTGTTATATATACCTTCGATCTGTTAAGGTTTAGACAGTTCATATTGATAGTTCATATTGATGTTGATAGATGTATGGGTGTTGTGTTGAGTTGAGATTCAGGAGAGCAGTTCAGACATTGTGAAGCTGTATTCAGGACATTGAATTTCAATTGAATAAGATCTCATCTTTTGCAGTATTTGAGTTGATCAGTTGTATTTGTGGTGATTTCCTTTTCTGTTTGCAAGTTAATGGGTATTTTCAACCCTTCCACCGGTTGATCCTGCAAATCGGTGGAATGGTCCTGTATCATAGTTTAGTTTGCATTTGTGTTTTCTGTTTATGCATTGCATTGTTCAGGAGATCTGTTAGGAGCATGCTGTGAATCAGCCTAGCATCCTCATGTGCTAGGTCTAGAAGATAAGTTGTTAGATTTTGGTTTGAAGGTGATCCGGCCCGGTCGTCACATGATCTTTGTGAAATAGCGTGATTCAGAGTGCTTACATGCAGTGGAAGGATACACAGGAGTCTGCATGTGCGTTTCCAGTCGGAACGAGCCGCATCCTCATCTGCGGATCCATCGCCATCAGGATCGGGTCATGAAGTTGTGGAAGTTTGCATGTTGCAAGTGCATCATGATGTTTTGAGTTGGATATATACTCAGTGTATATATCGCAGTCAGGATCATCTCTCGGGGAAGTTCATCATCTGCATATCGCTAACGGATGCGGGTGTGAAAGTTAAGTTTTTTTGGCTAAGTGTTGAAGAGTTCATCAGGTTGATGTGTGACGTCATCGTCATCAGGATATGACGTCATCGTCATCAGGATATTAAGAAATCCCTCTATGCGAGTTTATCCTGTTGTCACTAAGTGGTAAGGTATCGGCGTAGGCAGGAAGTTGTATTAGCATCATCAGGAGGTTTCGAGGAACCGAATGAACAATATCATGATGCTGTTGCTTGTATCGTCGGGCAGTGGAGCATCGAAGGCAAGTTGTTGAAGTGCAACGTCATCAGGATATTTGGAGCAACCAGATATTTGGATATCCTGCTGACGAAGGTGATATTGAATATCATGATGATGCCGCTTGTATTTGGCACCCGATGAACAGTGCAACCGGAGGATGTTTGCGCCCGTTGATTATCATGATGATGATGATAGGCGACAAACGGAGGAGGTAAATAGTAGTCGACAGGAGGATATTTGCGATCATCCGAAATATGATGATACTGTTGAAATGTGATGATGCTGTTGGTGTCTCTAGGAAATATGATGATGATGTTCAGCCGATAGAGAATTTTATCATGCTGTTTGTGTTGTTAGCTACTCCTTCCTGTTAGTTAGCCTCCGTTGCGTCCCACTCTGCACCACCTGTGGGCACTCTCTGGCTAAATGACCTACTCCACCACAAACATAACATGGTCCTCGAGCTTGCACCTATATTGACTGTATCCTACTCGACTGCTGCTGCCCAGGTTGACTCATGGAACCTTGTGAACCCCTGAATGATTGCTGTGATCTAGCGGGCCCCACAGATGGTCCCTACTATCGCTGATCCCTACGTGGACCCTACTACTGCCAACCACGATTATGACCCCCATGTGCCCTCTGCTGTGGCCTGGACCTCTGTTGATGCTGATGCTGATGCTGTTGCTGCTATGGAGGCCTAGGAGCTAGTGGTGCAGAACTAAATCCTTTCCTCTGAGGTGGTGGTGGTGGTCGGCAGAAGCCCTACTACTGCTGCTGGCTATAGTCCTGATACTGGGGACGTGAACTCTTATTCCATCCCTAGATCTCCTCTGCAATGTACGCCTTCTCGGTCGCCTCACTCATGGTCTGGGGATCTGCCATACGCACTGGTCCTGAGATCCCATGATTCAAACCTCTGATAAATTTGTGAACCAAAATTTTTTCATCATGGAGGTACTCTGCATACTGTGACAACTCAATGAACCTACTCTCATACTACACTATAGTGGAACCTCACTGCTGCAAGTCATGGAACTTATCAATCCAATGCTGTCTGTAGTGATCTGAAAGATAATACGCATTAAAGCACTCAGTGAAGGTGTCCCATGTAAGAGTAGCCAGTGATAGGTGACGCTTGCACTCCTTAGTGTGCCACCATGTTGTCGCTGCGTCTTTGAAAAGGTGAACTGCCACACATGCCTTTGTGTTGCTCCCATAGGGACACAACGCAAAGCACCTATCTAAGCTGATGAGCCAAGCCTCAGCCTCAGCTCCCTCTATGGTCCCCACGAAGGCAGGTGGATTCAACCTAAGTAAATACCTGATGGGATCCCCTGGGTCTCCATGTCCTTTGAAAGGCTCATCCACCTCCTCTCACCGTCCATAATTATAAGGTCCGTGGTAGACTTGCTCTATGCTCACAACCTCCTCTCGCCTTGCATTATGCAGAGGACTCCTACTACGAGCTCTGTATGCTGAACCGACATCCTCTGCTGTGGTGTTAGGTATCTCTACATGTGGCTCTATACGTGGCTCCATGTACGGCTCAACATGTGGCTCCACTTGCGGCTCTACATAGAGCTCGACATGTTGCTCTACACATGACTCAGCATGTGGCTCCTCATGTGGCTCAATGCGAGGCTCGACATGCGGCTCTACACGTGGCTCGGCATGTGGCTCTGTTGCGTCTGGTGGTCACCTCTGTAAGACTACCTATAATGCCTGAGGAATTTGTGGCCCTAAATTAGGTGCCGGTGGTGCTTGCTACTCCTGTGGTGCTGGTGGTCCCTGACCCTTAGCTGATGACTCACTACATATCTCCATGGATGCAGTGGCACGTGAGCATGCTCGCGTCGCTCTGGGAGGCATCCTACAAGAACAAGGTATTTACAAATCAATCAAAAATGTAGAATATATAATGTGCCCAAACAAGCCCAGTGTTTAAACTTGGGCTCTGATACCAAATGTCATGTCCACATTCCCTATGAGGTCACGACACACAACACACATGTCATGTCCATATTTGTCATGTGGTCATGACACGAAATATCAAAAAACTTTTCCACATATCCCTAGAAACCCCCTCGCACGCGTCAGCGTGCTCGGTGGCAATACGCATAAGGCGTAAACATGTCAATCAAATATCAGGGTAGTGTGAATACATACACAATCCCCTGTGTGATGATAGCCAACTAGGGCATTATGCGATGTGATGAGCGTCGCCACTAGGGTTAGGATTGATTTGACCCGAACCTTAAGTTTCATAAATGAGTGGCATGATTTCATCATGTGTCAAAATCAAAGCCCTAATGCTAAAGCATAAAAAGGTTAAATAACAAGCTCATCAACACATAACTATTTTGCAAAAAATATTAAAGTATTAATTAACACAAAGATTAAATCATTAAAATAATTAATTCTGCTTCTTGAAAAAATTCAGGAGCATAACGCCTTAATGATAATCATAGAAAAATAGTTACATTAAAAACACCCCTCTCATGCCATTCAAAAAAATGAAGGGATTAAATATGCCCAATTAAATTATACATTTCCCCACTTGCACCCTTTAATAAAAGCCTAGATTAAAATAAGATTAATTAAACTAACCTCACCAATAGGGTGTTAAATTAATCGAGCTTAATCCCAAGGCCAAATTAAAATTCTTCATTAAAATTTTCAAAAAAAACATTAATTACTACATCCACATCCCACATTTTAAAGTTAACCCTCAAGGCAAAATAAAAGCCATGGTTGAGGATAATTTTCCCCACTAAAAATTAAATAGCACTCCTAAGGACAAAAGGGGAAAAGGGTCTAGTTAGAAAAGTTAAATTCCACCCACTATAACCAAATGCCTATACAAGGGATAAAAGTAAACCCATTTGCAAAAATAAATCAATACAAGTCAAGTTAAAGGGGATGAGTCACGTGCACTCAATTTCTCAATTTCTCAATTTCTACCAAATTTTAAAATTCTATCTCCTCTCCACCCAAAAAGATTAAAAAGGATATTATAATCCCTAATTCTCTAACCCTAAACCTATTTTCCTCTCTTTACCATTTTATCCTAAACTCTTGTAATTCCCTCTTCTCTCTTTCCTTCCTACTCTTCCCTTTTCTATTTTGTTTTGCAGGTTTTCTACATTCTGGGCAGCCATGGGAGGCCTCTACCAGAGGTATACTCAAAGAATATATGAATCATCATTTTCATATATTTATGTAAAACCCCATTTTTTTGAAGGATATATATATATCCTTGCATTTTATATTGTTAATGTATATATGCTATAGGTTACATATTTGGTTGTAGTCAAGGGATTGATATATATATATATATATATATACACTGCAAGTTAAATAACAAAGAACAGGCACAATGGTCCCAACAACCAAGGCCGAATGAAGTAAGGAACAGTGGCGGAAATGTCTTAACAATGCCGCGGTTTCATCACGCAGGAAAGGGTAAGGAAAATTGTTTTGGTGTGGGTGGGGGATCCATCCCCCGCCCCTTCACTTGATACACAGTCTGTGAGGGGGGCGGCGGCCAGGCTATCCCCCCTTTCCCTCTTTCTTTTTACAAAGAACATTTAACAAAAGAAAACAACGACTGTCAAAACCACCGCTAGGGTTTAAGAGTATCGGTTGGAAATTTTCTTTTTTATTGTTTAAACTTTAATTTTTTTTAGATGCATATATATATATATATATATATATATATATATTCAGTCATTAAATATTCCTTCACTTTTGTATATTTCTTTTTAAACCTTCTTTCCAGCATATATTAAATATGCATAATACATATATTGGTAGGAATAAATAAATAAATAAATAAATATATATATAAAATTCTCTTGGTTACACAATATATTCTCTTTTCTGGAATGTATAAACACTTGCAATAAAAAGAGCATTATGGCAGAACTTAACTTATTTTGCATTTAGCTAAATGTTGCACATAATATAATCTCTGAGTTAAAACAGTGAGTTACTTTCCAACAACAACTAAAGTAACCATCAATTTTACATAGCAACACTTTCTCATACATAATAAACATATAGATTTAAACAACAAACAACAACATTTTCACATACAATATAACATATAGATAGTTTTTCCTTTGAAAGAACACAAGCCATAGTAACAAATTTAACTAAATACCATTCTCTTTTTTTTTCTTTTCAACATTGTAATACAAATATCATGAAATTATATTTTTCTTCACTTGAATAGAGTACTGATTTAGAACAACAAACATAGGAATACATTTGAATGCTCACACAACTAATACAATCCCTTTTCCTTTATATATATATTTTTAAATGCACAGAATTAATAAACTTCACGCAACAACATTGGAAACTAGCAACATATTTATTTTCCATTTGCAAAACTTTCTCACAACAACACATATTGCATTTTTGCAACCACAAGTATGATGAGATCTAACATTAAATTTCATTTAAACAAATACATATTAAGAGAGCATTTTCTCTCTTTCCTTTTTGTCCAACTACAAATAGGCCATTCTTTGGCCATGTGGTACAGGAGCACCTAGAAAATCATGTTTTCTTTTGTAATAAGGTCTATTGACCAATGCATTTTCATTTCAATTTGTGTCTAGGTACATTTTGTAAGTCCCAAGTGACATTTGTCAATTGTAATCGCATAATGCTAAAAATAGCAATAATGCCAAAAATAGGCAGTAGTGTTTCCCAGCCACTTGGAATCAATCTCCCAGTCGCTTGGAGTCAGTTTGGTACTACTCTGGGCAAATCTATAAAAACTAGGGAAATGAACAAGATCAGGTATTAGGGTTTGAGGTTGTAATCAGTCATATGATGTTGTGATCAAATGTAAGGAAGAGTTGACAGGTATATTAATGGCCTGAAGTATAGTATACAAGATGAGATTACCATCTTGACACCAGAAACTGCGGACAAGTGTTTCCAAGTGACACTAAGAGTAGAAGAGAAGCAGAAAAGAAAAGGAGAACAGTAGAATAGAGGCATAGGTGGAAGGAATTCCAAAGGCAAAAATAGCTTTGGTGGCAGAAATTAGTTCCAGAAGACTCAAGGGGAGTCCAGTCAGCAAGAACACAGTGGAGAATCTGGTTCCAGAGAGGGTTTCAGAGGAAGGAGACCCAATGGAAGAGGCAGATTTGGTGGACCAGGCAGAGGTCCTAATGTCGTCATGGGAAGATGTTATAATTGTAACCAAATTGGGCACACAGCAAGCAGGTGTTCGGAGAAAGCCTCAAGCTCTCATGGAGGAGAGAGAAGGAACCACCTGATTCAAGAAGAAGATTGTTAGAGTGTGAACTCACCTATGGGAAGTGCAGCTCCAACACAAGATGGAGAGAGTCTCATGATGAGAAGAACAATTTTGAAAGTGCCACAGAACAAGGAACCACCCCAGAGGAAGACACTATTCAGAACTCTGTGTAAAGTTTCCGGCAAAAGGTGTTACGTAATTGTTAATTCTAGTTCAACTAAAAATTTAGTTTCAGTAGAAATGGTAGAGAAATTGAACTTGAAAAGATTGCCACATGTGAGTCCATACAAAGTGTCATGGCTGAACAAAGGGCAACAAGTCTTGGTCAATGAACAAGCTTGGGTAGAATTTTAGATAGGGGAATATGGGGATAAACTTTTGTGTGATATAATTCCCATGGAGGCATGCCATTTACTGTTAGGTAGACCTTGGTAGTATGATGTAGAAGCCCAGCATAATGGTAAATCCAATTCCTTTCTGATCACTAAGAATGGTAGACAGTATAAGATGGATCCTTTACCAGAAGAAGGTGTAGACAAGAATGTAGGCTCAAGTATCATGTTAATGAGTGGGAAAGAGTTTCTCCATACTCTGAAAGAAGAGGGAACCCAGGGGTATGCTCTGATTTTGAAACCTAAAGACAATTCTAATTTGTCTGAAAATAGCAAGGAAAAAGTCCCTAAGGAAGTGCAGGAATTGTTAGACAAATATAAGGGTATCATGGTGGAGGGTATGCCCAATGTACTACCCCCTGTGAGAGACATAAGTCATCAGATTGACTTCATCCCAGGATCCACATTGCCAAATAAACCAGCTTATAAAATGACACCTAATCAGAATGAGGAGATTGCTAAACAAGTACAAGAACTGTTGGATAAAGGCCTGGTGAGGAAAAGTCTTAGTCCATGTGCTGTACCCACAGTTTTAGCTCCCAAGAAGGATGGCAAATGGAGGTTATGTATTGATTCGAGAGCCATAGATAAGATCACCATCAGATATAGGTTTCCTATGCCCAGAATAGAGGACCTCATGGATTGTTTGGGAGGAGCTCGATACTTTTCTAAAATTGATCTCAAGAATGGATACCATCAGATCAGGATTAGACAAGGGGATGAATGGAAGACAACCTTTAAGACTAATGAAGATCTTTATGAGTGGCTGGTGATGCCATTTGGTCTGTCGAATGCTCCAAGCACTTTCATGTGTCTAATGAATGAGGTATTGAAAGATTTTATTGGCAAATTTGTTGTTGTCTATCTTGACGATATTCTAGTTTTCAGCAGGACAAAGGAAGAACATTTGCAACTTTTGGAATAGGTGTTGAAGAAGATGCATGAGGAGAAACTGATGATCAATATGGAGAAGAGTGTCTTCATGAAGGAAGAACTCACATACCTTGGATTTGTGATATCCCAGGACAATTTGAAAATGGATCCGAAGAACGTAAATGCTATTCTGTCTTGGCCAGTACCTAAAACAATAAGTGATATAAGGAGTTTTCATGGGTTGGCAACTTTTTATAGGAAATTCATAAGAGGATTCAGTCATATTTGTGCACCAATTCTGGATACCATAAAAGGAGGACAGAAATGTAAGTTTGTTTGGAATAGAGCAGCTGATGAGTCTTTTGAGATTCTCAAACATAAAATAGTAGAGAAACTCATTTTGGTTTTGCCTGATTTTAATAAGTTGTTTACTGTGGAATGTGATGCTAGTAACCTTGCCATTGGTGCGGTCTTGAGTCAGGAAGGCAGACCTGTTGCTTTCTTTAGTGAAAAGTTGAATGATGCTAAGAGGAAGTATTCCACATGTGATCTAGAATTGTATGCAATGGTTCAAGCATTGAAAAAATGGAGACATTATCTCTTGCCCAAGGAATTCATTGTTTATATTGAAAATCATGCTTTGAGTTTTTTAAATTCGTAGGAGAAGCTAAATCACAAGCATATGAAGTGGGTCAAACAACTCCAAGTGTATACTTTTTCCATTAAACATAAGAAGGGACAAGCCAATAAGGTGGCAGATGCTCTGACTAGAAGAGTGTGCACTATACAGGAAATCCAGTTGTAAAGTGTGGGAGTGGATTCTCTCAAGAATATGTACCAGGATGATGAGGACTTCAAGGAGATATATGCAGTTTGTTCACAATTTTCAGATTCCTATCATTCTAATTTTTCTGAATATTTGTTACAACAAGGGCTACTGTTCAAAGGCAGCCAACTATGTGTACCTAGGTGTTCCATGAGGGAGAACATCATAAAAGAGAAACATTGTGGTAGTCTTGGAGGTCATTTTGGACTGGACAAGACATTGGAACAAGTGAGAAGGCTTTACTTCTAGCCTAAGATGAAAACAAATGTCAGGAAGTTTGTAGAAACTTGTAACATTTGTCAGAGGGCAAAAGGAACTTCATCCAATGCATGTCTCTATCAAGCACTTCCAATTCCGCAAAGGCCATGGGAGTGCATCAATATGGATTTTGTTTTGGGTCTTCCCTGGACTCAAAGAGGTTTCGATAGTGTGTTTGTTGTAGTTGACAGATTTAGTAAAATGGCTCATTTTGTGCCATGCAAATGTACCAATGATGCTTCACACATTGCTGGTCTATTCTTTAAGGAGATTGTTTGAATTCATGGTTTGCCATTCAATATTGTCACTGATAGAGATCCCAAGTTTGTGGGACATTTTTGGCGCACATTGTGGAAGAAACTGGGCACTCAATTATCTTTCACATCAGCATATATCCTCAGATAGATGGACAAACTTCGGTGGTGAATAGATCACTGGGTAATCTTTTGAGGTGTTTGACTAAACAACATGGAGAAGCATGGGCTATGATCATCCCACAAGCAGAGTTTGCATATAATGATTCTATTAATAGGAGCACAGGAAAGAGCCCTTTTGAAGTTGTAAATGGGATTCATCCCAAAGGAATTTTGGAGCTCAGTAATCTCCAGAACATGGTGAAAAGGAGTGCACAAGGAGAAGATTTTGTAGTTAGTATGAAGGATATCCATGATGCTGTAAGGGAAACTATCCAGAAGAACATAGGGAAATACAAAGAGAGAGCTGATCAGAAGAAAAGGGATGTCCAATACAAAGTTGGAGATCTGGTAATGGCATATTTGAAGAAGGAAAGACTTCCAAAGGGGCAGCCCATGAAGCTTCTTATGAAGAAGATAGGTCCATGCAAGATTGTACACAAATTTGGGCCTAATGCATACGAAATTGAACTTCCTCCAGGTTTAGCGATATCACCCATTTTCAATGTGTCAGAACTGTTTCCATTCAGGGGAGACAATGTTACATATTCAGATGTGACAGGAGCAGGGGATGCAGAATGGATTTCTAATCTTCCACCGAGTCAGCTAGTACAACTAGAATGTATTTTGGACACCAAAGTTCAGAAGAAGACCAGACATAAAATCTACAAGCAGTATCTGGTCAAATGGTGTGGTTTGCCTGATGAAGATGCAACCTAGATGAGCGAGTAGGATATCATCAAGCATGGGGTTACTATTTCAGACTTGGTTCCTCAAGGGACTTGAGTTCTTTTCAGCCCCAGGAGTATGGTGTAGGAGCACCTAAAAAATCATGTTTTCTTTTGTAATAAGGTCTATTGACCAATGCATTTTCATTTTAGTTTGTGTCTAGGTACATTTTGTAAGTCCCAAGTGACATTTGTCAATTGTAATCGCATAATGCTAAAAATAGCAATAATGCCAAAAATAGGCAGTAGTGTTTCTTAGCTGCTTGGAATTGATCTCCCAGCCGCTTGGAGTCAGTTTGGTACTACTATGGGAGAATCTATAAAAATAGGGAAATGAACAAGATCAGGTATTAGGGTTTGAGGTTGTAAGCAGTCATATGATGTTGTGATCGAATGTAATCAGATCTCAGAGGGGAGGTTGAGTGTGATTGAACATTGTTTCAAAGAGAAGTAAAGATATTCTATTCTGTCATTTCGATTCCTGTTCTCTGTAATTGCAAATTTGTTAGCTGTAGATTTCCTTTCCGTTCTGAGTTTTCCCATTGTTACAAGATGTCGATTTGAAGCATTCCACTGATAAGATTTCTGTCAAAATTAGTGGAATGGCTTCTCGGTGTACATATATGTTTTTATTTCTTGTTTCTATTTTCGTCGTTTGTGTTCTGTTTGACGGTGGAGAGGATCGGATCGACTGTGCTGCGCAGTAGACCAACCTAGCATCTCCATGTGCTAGGGTATGGGTTGGAAGTTAGGTGATTTGAGGACTTGCAGCTTTGTGCAGGCATCATTGGTGAGACATAACCTTCAGAGGAGCTTTTGAAAGTGACACCGATCAAGGTGTTAGACTGATAGAACATGTATTGCGAATGCACATCGCTAATGTATATCGCGAATGTATGTGAGAATATACATTCCATCGGATACAACAAGTGACCGGTTGTAATGGTGAATCAGGATGTAGTAACCAGCCATAACAAGTCATGTTATGCATATACCACAGTTTGGCATATCAGAGTGATCGTCCATTGGGGAAAATTAAGGGATCGACCAGATAAATAACAAGGTGACCGATGGGATATGTTTAGCCGATGAGAACATATCGCCAAGACAGAAGTCACACTCTCGCCGATACAGTCTATTGATAAGTTTTGAAGCTTCCTCTGTGCGCTCTGGATCACCATGTATTTCAAGTAGCCAAAATAACAATAACAACTCCAACAAAATAAGACTTCACCCAAGTTCCAAAGGTCTCCCAACAAACCTACAAAAACTAAAACAATGGAGAACACATCCAAGCCACCAAAATGCTCTCCTCCCTACCATAGACCTACAAGTGGGTCACCCCCAAGCTTGGAGATCGATCTTCACACAGGTCTCATACCACAACACAACAATAAGCAATCCACACAACAACAAGAAGAACACTCATAAGGCTCACACAACACAAAATCCATAAAAATGGATTTGAGGGGGTAGGAGAGTGGACTCTCTCTACTCAAGAGGTTCACTTCAACCAACTCTCATGAATCCATAACAAGGCCTCAAGCCTAAAAATACCTCCATAAAAATCATAATACTCCCAACAAGGCCTCAAGACTAAATTCTCCTCCATAAAATATATCACACCAAGGCACTCATGCCATAAGATAACCACCAAAACTCCACCAAAATGCCCTTAAGGCCATAATATTCCAATACAAGGAGGGTGAAGTCGAGGAGGTTCACTCCTCTCCCACCCCTCACATGAATGGACACATCAAGAATGATAGTCTCATTCAAAACACACATAAAACCCAACACAACAATAATGCAAAACACAAACTAAGCCATTCACACAAGAAAGTAAAAATACATGAGGAAGGCTCAATGCCTTAAGGCTTACCTTAAAAAGCCCAATAATGGAAGAGGGTTGTAGAAGAGCTATCCAACCTTCTCCTTCAAGCCACCTTCCAAGATCTCCAACTCTCTCACCAAAATCCTACAAAGATAGCCAAAACCAAGAAAAAGAAAGAACCCCTTTCCTCTCACAAAGAGGAAATAATATAGGCTTCATTCCAAGGCCTTAAGGAATGAGAAGGTGACACATGTCACCTTCTCCTTCATCTTCCCATGCCACTTGCAAGGAACATGGAAGTGAAGGTGACATGTGTCAATCTCCCATCCATTCAAACCTCACCCTCTCCACATGTCCTCTCACACATGTGTGAGAGCAAAGGTGGAGAGGTGGCATCTCTCAAAATGGGCTCCAAGAGGATAAGGGATGACACATGTCATCACCTTATTCTCTAAAGGAAGCCCCTTCACTCCAAGATGCTCTCACACATGTGTGAGAGCATTGGAGGAAGGTTCCACACACTTGGGGGTCTTGAAGACTCCCCAAGTCTTCAAGGTGATGGGAATCCATGCCTTGGAAATGGAAATGGGTCTTGTGTCAAGGCATGACTCATCTCCCACTCTAATTCAAATTTGAATTTTCGTCACTTTACTTCAAGCTAAAGTTAAAGTGACTAGACAGAGGTAACCTTAGGGTTTGGCATGCTCAAATGGGCTCTAGACCCTAGGGGTACCACCTAGGATTAATTTTAGCCCATAATTAACACTTTATGAGGTATAAAATCACATAAAATGGCCACTAAAATAAAAGACACCAAGTGGTGTAAATTAAATCACATAATTTTCACAACACTTCAATTAAATAATACAAAAGGGTGGAATCTAAGCCAAATAATAAAATGCAAACATTTACAAAAGCATCATACAAATTCACACATGATCTTTGTCCCCCTAGGACTAGATTGGTCTAACACGGGAAACACATCAGGTGTGAGATCGATCTCCAATTTTTCGTGGCCTGGAAAATCACCTGCACACTTGAACAAACATATTAATCCAACATATATATATCATAGTCGAAGAAAGGAAATGCATATACTCACGCCATCGCATAATCATTTAAAACATGATTAAAATCAAATCATAAATAAGATTTACAACTGCATTTCTATATACTATCTCAAGATCAAAATTGCATAGCAAATCTATATAATGATTTCACAACTAGTATGTCTAATACCACCAAAATGCATGTCACATGTCTAATCATCATCAGTGAATCAAATCAAGATATAGTCACATCACAACATAATAAATAGGCCTCACAAATGGTTAGTTTGTTATTGGTGGACATGGAAAAACTGACATTGGATAACTGCCAAAGATGCTTGATAAATAAGCAGCTAGAGAATGTGAAAGGTCATGGGATGTGAATGAGAATCGACATTTTGTGTACTCCTGAAAGAGCTTGCATTGCAAGTGTGTTGTAATCATCTTTTGATTTGATAATACATTGTGTAGGTTTTAGAGTGTGTATATCTTGTGTTGTGAGCATTGTAGTTGTTTTTGTTGTGTTATTACCTTTCTGTTAATGTGCATCTAATAACCTGTAATTGGTAAATATTGAAATTTGTATAACTTTCGTCATTAGATCAGTGTAGGAATATTTTTCCACATATCTTGCTTCCTTTGAAGAATATGAATACTTTTGGATCTTGTTGTTGAGGATATTGAAGAGGATGAGCCCATAGAAGGGGTTAATGAGTTTTCTACAAGTTTGGAGTTAGAGCAAGCCCATGAGTTGATTAGGAAATAAGAAGACGAGATGAGTGAACTTAAGAATAAAGTTATAGAATTAGAAGTTACTATAATGTAGATAAAGAATAAAGAAATAGGTCTTGTAAAGGAACATGAGAGAAAATTGGAGAAATTAAAACATGATCGGTTGATTACATATACCAATCAAAAATAAATATTGTTGCAATTAAGAAAGGATTCATTTGGTCATGAAAAGTTGAATGAGGAAAATAAGGTTTTGAGGGACAAAATTTAGTTAATTTCAATGCTTTCCACTAAAATTCTACAGTGTAGGCCCCCTATGAGAGTGCATGCATTATGGATATAGGAACAATTGCATAAGCTACAGGTAAAAAGGGTGATTGAAGGATCATTAGAAAACCTAGATACACTTATTCCATTTTGTAAATCTTATTTAGGAAGTGAAGTTGAGATATAAAAGAATCTGTTATGTAAGTTGTATTTGCACAATTTTATTTTGTTTGATGATAAAGACTAGAATCCCAATCCATACATAGGATATTTTCATCTCAGATTGTTTTTCTCTTTTGTCTAAGGATAAATAAGAAGAGGATTGGAGAAGAAGAGGTATGACAACATGGAGAGAGATGCAAAAATTATGATAAGAGGTGACCATATTATGGTGAAGGAAGTGTTACATAATCTATATAGATTTATGAATAACATAAAAACCATGGAGATGATATAGGCCACCAAGGATAAAGTGGTTGAGGCAGCTGAAGGAATGCTACTACATATCACAAATAGTAGAGATCATTGTGAAGATCTATGGGATTAGATTACACCAAGATTGAAAAAAAAAATCCTGGCATAGGTTATTCAAATTTTCAGCTAGCTATTACAAGGGAAAGAAGATACATAAGGGGTATGAAGGAGAAGGGTATATGATGGATTGGCCTGAAGTCGTACCCTTCCATCATTTGAGCATCTATGCTAGGTTGGAAATAAAACCAACCAAATATAGATATAGTAAAGATTATCCATAGCATGGAAGGATACATAAAGGACATGGGTTATCACCAACCTCAAGGAAAGTATTATCCATTACATCATTGGTTAACTAAATTTGTCATTTGGCTGAAGTTTTGAAGTTGAGTTTTTGTTGTGGAAAGGGCATTTTGAGAAGGTTACAAAGTCAAATTTGTGGCAATTATCTCTGGGTTGTAGTCTCTACATATCACAAATATATATGGGACATATATTTAGGATATTCTTAAAATATAGTTAGTATTATAAAGCTTACAATGTGTTTGTTATTTTAAACAAAACAATAAAAGAACACCAAATGGGCATTTATATTTGTCAAAAAATTATTGAATAATCTGAAGGCACAAATATTATAAAAACTAAACCATATCGCTTTCAAGGATAACAATAAAATATGTATATATTATTATTACTCATTCAGGGTATTACAATATATTATGCAAATGCTTATAAAGAATTACATTCCTCTATTCCCATATAACTTCCCCAAACTATTAGAAACAAGGTACAATAGAAATACTAACAATAACCTTCTACTTGTTATTTACATTTGTTACAAAATATCAGAAACAAGATACACCCTCTACTCATTATTTACAATTGTCACAAAAAATTAGAAACATGCTATAGGTAGCTTTGAAACCTGGAATAATTTATCCTTTCTCTTCAAAACGTGCTACAATAAAAATATAAAAAACAAGCTATAGACAAATTCAAAACAGGTAAAGGTTTCTAGTGTGAACTTCAAGAATGTCACATCCTTGTCCTTGTCCTCCAAAGTCTTTCTCCAGCAAATTCTTCATTGCAATCCAAAATGAGTTGGTTGCTGGTGACCTTTCTATGACATATTCAAGAACATGGTTATCCCCAATGTTAGTAATTAAAATCTCATTAAACTTTGAAGTATATGTACACCACAACACCAGGTGAGGGTAACAATGAGGCCAATAAATGAGGATTAAATTTATCAACTCTTTTTGACCGTCATTGTCAGTCACATTACACCACCACATCCAAACATCAATTCAATTCTAAGTTTGTCTCATCTAAGGTCTAAAATGTCAAATTCAACTATCCAACCATAGTAGTATGACTCTTTGGCAAAATCCAAAACTGCTAATTCTCAACATAATATAATATTTGAGAAAGAATTGTAAATCTTTATTTTTGTTGGTGGAAATAGATAACATTCTACATAGCCCCAAAATGTAGTCTATTTAGACTATTATAAATAATAAGACATTTTGGATTATCATTTAAAAAGTTGAACTTGATTTTTATGAAAACATTCAAACACAAATTGAATTACCTTCTCCGCTTAGATTTAGTGATAAATGCCATTACTCCTTACAACCATTTCTTGTCCCAACTATTATAGGAATGCTTTAGGTTTTAATATTTTGAGGCTCTTAAAACTTATTTTAAAATTCTCTTGCTATAGGAATGTTATAGACTAGAGTGGTAAATTTATAGTGTCTTGCAGGATGCTATGAGGTAAATGACAAATGGACTTATGCATTTATATTTGTTTAGTGTTTGTTGAGGCTCACTTGTGTTGCAAATTAGGAAAGCACTTATGAGGCTCTTAAAGATTTCTACTTGTCACTTGTAATGGTATTCAATTAATGTGATAGGTGAAATTTTAATTAATATGCTACTTCAAACTCAATCATAAATCCTTAATTCTTATATATAACATAGGTCAATGTATGCATTTATTAATCATGTGATTACATTATGAGAAGATAAGATAGATGCCTTTTAATTCACATATTAGATGTTATTTGACCACATCAATGGCATGAGGTGCTTAAAGTAAAAGTAGATGATGGTTAGGACAACAACATTGTGATTAGCCAAAAAGTAGATGCGTCACTGGTTAGTTGGTGGGGCCTCTAGCCCCATTGTCATTTTGTGTCTACGTATGTATTTATATGGAGCATTACACTCTTTTTTGGTAATTATTTTGAGAAGATCTTAGATAGTTCTAAGATCTTAGATGTCATTTAATTCACATATTTTATTGATCCCTCTCTGTTGGATTAAACTATTTAACTTCATCTATGAAAAGGAATACTAGAAGTAAAAATGTATGTTGGTTAGGTAAGTGTTAGTGCCACTGGTCGATTGGTCAAAAAGTTGATGTGTCTCTCCTTAGGTCATTTTGTAACTATGTATGCATTTATGTAGGTGATTACATTATTTTCTTGGTAATTATTCTAACAAGATCTTACTCTAAGAAGATATTAGATGTTGATTAGTTGATCCCACTTCGTTAGATCAAACCAATTAACCACATCGATGACAATGGGCATATACATATTGAAGACAAAATGAAGGTTGGTTAGGGTAAGTGGCAATGCCATTGGTTGATTGGTCAAAAAATGACATGTCACTAGTTAGTTGGTGGGGCCTCTGGCCTTACATTGTGATTGTGATTGCATTTATGTGGGTGGTTTATGTATACCATTTGATAATTCACCACCAAATTAGACGCCAATTTAATAGTGAAGCATTGACAACTGCGAAAGGAAACTGCATACTCTAGATGTGGGCATTTATTCCACCATTTCCTTGGCTAGCAGATAAAAGTTACATATGGGCATAACATTCCTATATCAAGGGCTGTATAGCTGGCACATAATCCCTCTAATTCTTAAATTGGCACATCATCCCTCAAATCTTATGGAACAAAAATTGATTTGATGTTTATTCCCTACAAAGGCTAAAAGGAATGGAATGATAGTGTATGCTTTATTTTGCTTGTTTTAATGATATTTTATCACTATTTTAAGTTGTCTTATTTGACTGCTCATAAATTAACAAATAATCTTGCTATAGCTTCCATGGATGTTTATTTGAGTGTGAATGTACCTCTTTATTTTTTAGTCTATTTTGGAACTATTTATTTTGTGAGGAAAACTGTAATTTAAATTTTAACAAATTTAAAATATAATAAATTCCCCTTGTACCATATGCCAATTTAAGGTAAATCAAATGCCAAGTTGGCATTAATTGGCCCACTACATCAATGGCTCATGGACTCCCAATGAGAAAATAAAAATTGACAAAGCTAAAGGAAACACCATTGGCTAGAAAAGATGACATGTCAGTTGGTGGGGCCTGTAGTAGTTTATTTTATTTGGAATAATTAAAATATTTACTATAAGTGTATGCCCTATAATGTCAAAAATTGTATACCCTTGCAATTTCATGCTATGTTTTATGCTCACTTTTGTGTCTATTCCCGTAGTATATTTTTAGGCTCATTTTAGCCCTTGCATTAGCCTTTTCCCACCCATGGTGCTGAGATTGCATTTGTGTTCTACCCATTGTGTTTATTTTCATGCATATTTGTTTAAATGTTTGCTTGTCTTTGCTGTCCTAAGGTGTTTGGAAACTTAGGAACCAAAGTTTCTTGGATGCAAGTGTGACACATATATATCTGCATAATGCGCTAGTGTCCCATGATTGTTTATCACCCAATGACCATTTTTGAGTATTTTCCACCACCTTCCCTTGCATGTGTGAGTTTTTGTAATGCTTTTGTCATGCCCCAAATGACTCTTTTGACTTGGATTTCCTTCTATTTTCTCCAACCTTGCATTTTGAATCTATCTTGTGAAATCTTATGGAATTAGACATTCTCTTGTGTTCTCTCATGCTTTGAGATCTAGTTATCAAACTTTTGGTAATATTAATCACCCTTTACAACATTCTTCAATGTACAACAACATTATTGTGATCCTCCAACTCTATGTGAATATTTTTTCAAGCTTTTGACATCTTTGTGAGGATTGGAACTGCTATATCTAGTTCAACCTTTCACTTGTGACTTGTTCATTGATAGTCTAGCTTTCATATCTCTTCTTAGAGGTGATAGAGTTCATCTTCCTCTCTTTTGATAGTATTATTTTATTGTAAAAACCATTTGTGTTGTAGGCACTTTATGGGTTTTTCATCTCCTTCCATTTCATTTACACACTAGTTTGCTTAGCCTATGCAGACCTTAGTGATAACATTCATAACATTATTCTTGTTGTTATTATTTATTAGAAGCAAATAAGATTAAGAGCACACATGATTTTCTTCTCTTTATCATATTAGCTATTGTGGAGGTCAAAAGACAAAAGCAAAAGTTTGATTATTCTTGGAAAACTCATATGTAGCCCTAACCATTTTCTCATTTCTTGTAGCTAAATATTTCTCTCATTGAAGCCCTCTAGCCACACAAGGGTTTTGTTCATATCTTCCCTTTTCATTGTCATTTTATCATTTATTTTTGAATAGGTAGATTAAATATTTTTATTTCAATTTCTGTTATTACTTGGAGGTCTATTTAGTGACTTCTATTTTAGTTTTATGTAGATTAAACATAGTTCCTGAGGAGAGATCATGAAGCTCTACAGTCCATGCCATATAGACTATAGTGTGATGTGTAGACATCTGCATGATGCGCTGGCATCCCAGATAGTTAGCTCCATACTTTAGTACCAAGTTCTTCTTCACTCTACATCTATCACATGTCATATTGTAGTTCTAGATAATTAGCTCTAGACTTTAGTTCTAGGTTCTTCTTTACTCTACATCTACAATTCTATATATAATTTATTGAATTTATATATAGTAAATCTATAAATTAGTAGTTTTTAGTTTGCATTGTGTTTTAACTTGTTAGAAAACTTTATTTTCTCAAGGGTAGAACATGTTACGTCCATCTACTTTAATTTTCTCTTTCTACTAAAGTAGTAGCAGATTAGATTCATCCTTAAATGAGCTAGTTGTTCCTAGTGCACGATGCCATTAAAATAATTTGGTAAAGAGAACTAGACTTTTCTTTGTCGGATCAAATTTCATACACTATAACCCCACATAAGGATTTAAAATGAGATTAGTATAAAATAATTACCCTTGCATTTCAATATCTCTCTGGGTAAAATCAGGTGAAGATTATTTAAAGTTTCTAGAATATAAATTAATTTCTTGTACATTTTAATATCTCCTTGCATAAAATTAGTTGAAGATAACTTGAAGGTTCAAGATTATAAATTAATTCCAGGTGCATTTTAAAATATCCCTATGTGAGTGTCACAACCCTTATTTTTAATAATTAATTATGAATTTAAATATTATTATTTAATTGACTATCGAATAATTTCAACTTGTGTGTGCAATAGGAACACTCTTTCGATGAAGAGAGAGTATCATTGAGGTAGAGGGAGTTTAGTCGACTGATGGCGACCTGTGTTGAAGGGACCTATACACAACACTTAGTTGAATTGCATAATATGAAAAATATTTGCATTCATTTTTTTGCTCCGTAATAGATGATTTATATTAAACATAGAAAAGATTACAGTGTCCATAGAGATTTGCATAGAGTCATACCAGCCTACCTTATCACCCCTAATTCAAAATTTGGCCACGCAAGGCCTCAGAAGACTAGACAATTTTTAATTCAGTGGTCACGCATGACCTAGGCAGCTTCTACCACCCAATATCATAACCTATGCATATTGTTGGGTGAATATTTTTTCGTTTAGCTAACCAACGACAAAATGGTTATATCACCACAACTATGATGAGATTGACTCTCTCCTCTCGGTAAGGGGAGGTTCCCTCTAGATAATGAGTTCTTTCTAACAAACAACTTTTAGTACTTAAATAAACTAAAACTATTCTTGAGATGTTTTCATTGCATCCTATTCTCTTTTTTTAGAATAGATGTTTTTCTCTTCAAAATGGTAACTTCAACAGAAATGATATTTGATAACTTCTTAGCTGATGCAAACCATAGAAACATAAAGTCTTCTATTTCTTGACATATTTCCCACAAATAAACTTGATTGAATTCAAGTTTAGCTCAAAGTCTCCACTCTTATCCAATATGATATAACTAGATTGAACACAATAGTTTATAGCACAAAGTCTTTAAACAATTCTATTCTCACAAATGTAAACACAAACTCCCGCAATGAGAAAATAGCACAAAGTCTATTTAACCAAAACAAGAACACTTCTCTCAATTTTCAATAAACTCCACTATTCCAACAATGATTCAATATAATATAACACCAATGACATAAGAACATTGATATCATAAAATAATATGATCCAACTCAAAATTTGATACTCAAACTGCTTACTTATATTGATATTCACTTGAAAATTTGATAAACACGAAAAGATCAAAGTCTTGATATGTTTTCCAATTTGGTAGAGTTTCTTTGCAATAGATAAAAGATATATAATTACAAAAGAGGCCCTCTTTATTTATAGGGAGAGGCCTGGAGAAAATTTAGGAAAAACCTATTACTTTGACTTATTCAAAAATAGGAGTCCTTATTGACTTGGGACTTCCTAAGTTTTTACATGTAATTACATATGAGAAAAGTACATGTAAAAATGTCCAAAACTAATTCAAAAGTACATATGGAAAATAGAAAATAAACTAAGTTGTGAAAATCTGCTTCAACTTGTACTGCCTTCTTTCTTCAAATGAGCATCATACATGGTAAATGCATCTTGCATCCCCAAACTATCTGGACTGACAGTGTTCTTGAAAATCATCTGGGCTCTGACTATTGCATCCCTTACTGTTGTGATTGCTTTAGCATGACTAGTTAACTTGGCCTCTAGGTTATCCAAAGTTAACTGGTTGTCCAGAATATTATCCATGGAAGAAACTGAAAAGGTTTTATCTTCAAACTCCTTCTTAAACATGTTCTCAAACTCTTGGATCATCTCATCCGCAGGAAGAAATTGATTATCCTTAGATACCAATTTGCATGGAAGCTCCTCCAACTTATGTAAGAGACTAACATCACTTTGGTCACTCAACTTCCTGGCAGTTTCTAGATCCTTGATCAAATCCTTTCAAACATTGGTCCGATATGTCGATGCTTCCTTAGTTTCTGTGTATGAATCCCAATTTGGAATAACACCAACTGATATCAAAGCACTTATTTTCAATTTCCTCATTTCTATCCATTTATCATAGCTTTGATCCAAATGCTCAATATCTTGAGAAATAGTGTCAACCAAATCATCAAGCTCTGCTCTAACCTTCTCCATTTTACTTGTCTTCTCAGCTACCTCTATAAGAAGGGATACTCTTTGTGCATGCATCTTTTCCAAATATTCCTCCATGACTTTTCCTTTGAGATGAGTCTTTTTAGCCTTCTGAATGATAGGGTCTTCAATAGAAACAACTTCAAGAGTTACTGATTCAGAAGTCAAAGTGATCTTTCTCACCACTGTAGTCAATTATTCTACCATTGCCTTATAATAATCCTTCATTTCCTTTTCTTTATCAAAATTTTGAATCAAGAATCCAGTGCATATTGCATATTAGCTTTTACACTCTCCTGTGATTTTTCCAAGTTCAATTCTGGAAATAAAATAATCATTCATACTGAAATTCTCAATGGTGGCATCCTGTGGGGGTTTAGCAATTTCCACAAATTTGTGCCCCTTAACCTCCAGCACTCTAGAAAGTATTTTAGGCTTCTTTTGAGTCTTAGCCTTGACTGGTATTAGTTTACCAAAATCAAAATCATCTGGGGAGATGGCTTGTTTCTTTCTCTTAGGTGTATAAGCTGATAACCATGGAGGTAGCACAAAGGTACTTACATTTGGTCTAGGTTCCATTATTGGTGTAGTAGGAATTGCACTGACACTTGAAGTAGAAACAATAGGAGTATTAGTAAACACAACACCTGACACATCCACATTCGAAACTTGCTCAGATCCCAAAACAAAGTGATCAAAGATTGAAGAATTTCCAATGTCAAAAGATGATGAGGATAGACTAGGAATTGATTCAAAAGAACAAAGAGCATTATCAAAATAAACTTGAGGATTGTCAAAAATTGTCCTCGATGATGATGGAGATGCAGAAGATGGAATATTGATAGGTGAAACTAGGATAGTAAGTAAAACAGACAAAGGAACTGAATCAGATACATTGGGCAAAGGAGAAGGGGCTTCAGTTTCCTGTGGTACATCCGTCTGTGGAGACATAACTTCATCTTGCAAACCTTCTTGACCCTCTCCTATCTCTTTCTCTTGTTCTTCCCCTTGCTCCCCTAAAGAATTATTTTCAACCTCCATCTCTTCAGTAGCTAGCTCATTAGTCCTTTATTCCTCAACTTCCATTTCTTCCACCTCAGACTCTTTCTTTGTGACCTTGCCCTTTTTTCCCTTAGACACAAATTTGATCCTTGGTTTGGAAATCTTAGACGTACTTGGAGTATCACTTTTATTCTTTGTTCTCAGTTCAACCTTTTTACTAGTTTTCTCTAAAACCTCTTCTTCAGATCTAGTTACAAAATCCTTCAATGGTATGCCTCTGCTTTGGAGCCACAAGTTCATGTTGGCTAACACAGGTTTGAACATCTTCCTTAAAGAAGTCAATTCCCTTCTGAGACCATTGTATAGTAGGTAAGGGAGAATTAACAACATTCTGATTGACATAGCTTGAATTGAGAACCTCTTCATCATCAATCATATCCTCTAGAATATCAGCTAGACCTAAATATTTAGTTTGTTCTAGAGATAACCTACTATAATATAGTTTTCTAATTTCCTCCTCGGTCCTCAAATCAACCCAGATATCTTCAACCATAAGCTCATGAAATTGAGTCTTCCTTTTAATTTTATCTTTCACACCCCTGTAATCAAATTTTGGTCTCTGTTTGAATTGCTTCATAGTCACCAACTACATCTCAGTCTCTATAGCTCTAGCCTTTTCTATAGTTAACATTGAGTATCTGCCAATTTCAATTGGAAACCTAAATCTTGGTTTCTTAAGATCCATTTTTTATTATGCACGATAATCATTTGTCTACACAATTCTATCAAAACAAGTTTATCCAAAGGAAATATTAGCAACATGTAAGGATAGCCTTGGAAAAAGCTAACCCTTAGATATGAAAAAGTCTGAAACTGTAAGAACATACACCTGAAACCATTCACAACTGACCAAGCCTGATCCGAAACTCTTCTCTATTCTAATTGAGGATCAAAAAGACACAGGAACATTGCAAAGAAGGCATCATTTACTCTCCTGAAGTGATGGATTGAACCCTTCAATGTTAGCTGAAGATAATATTGATACATAGGAACAACCCTCCTATCTGCTTCAGATGTCAAGCCTGAAAAGATCCTCATTGAAGCTACTATGTACACAAGATAGGAAGTCATATAGAATTTGAAAGTAGTATGCACCTTGATATTTTGCTCATGGAGAGCATTGCTGATTTGTTCACCCCAAAAGATCGCCTGCTTGCCCTGAAGCATAATTTTGATAAAAGGATACATCCATTCATGAAAAAGTGAAGAAGAAGCTAGCCCCCTTACCCTACTAAGAAGAGTTATTAGATCACCTACTTTCTCAACAAAATCACTTCGAGGAAAACTCCTTGGCCATCTGGACAAATTTGACCTTGGAGTCTTAAGCCACTTGGTATTAATTACCTTCTTAGCCTTTTCAGTGTTCTTATCATATTCTTGTTGAGCAATAGTAAAATCAAGTTTTACAATATTAACCAAAGCAGGACACATGAAAACTTTATCAATAAACTCTAGGTCCAATCTTATGATCACATTACCATTTGCATCTACCACTGCCCTAGTGTGTTTGTTGTAGAAATGAGCACACTGGAGAACAAACTTTGTATTATGAGCTGCCATTGGAAATGATGACACCAGGTGAATGTTGCTAGTGACAATCTTCTTCATCAGAGGACTAGGGTTATCTGACTTAGTCCTTTCTACAAACTTAGCCATGTCTACATGGCCAATCTATGTATCCTGAATATCATCAACATTCGAGGTAACTGAGGTGATCAGAAAAACACCTTGATACTTGTACTTCATTGCTTTTGACTTCTTCGGAAACAACTTAGTCATTTGGAAAACCAACACCTCTGTAAGAGTCAATGACTGGAACAAATTTGTAGAAGATACTGCAACAAAAATCCATGATCATGCAGTTAGGGGAAATACTGGTAATTTGGGGAGATTGCATGGTGATAATCATGACTACAGGAGTAAGTTTGAAAGGGCTAGAGTGCAAGCGGGTCAAAAAAATGGAGGAAAGCGAGCTTAGGAAAGCAAATTGGAAAATCTCCCAGAGTTAGAAAAATTTGAGGAAGTGAATGTACGGGCAGCAAAATTTGCTGCCCTTGCATTATAGGGACAATTTGTAGGTGTCAGGGTGACAAAATTCATTGACCCTGCATATCGGATGAAACAGATTTTCTTTTATGTCTAAGCACAAAATTTTGCCAACTCGGCATGATAGGGTAGGTTGCAAGTGTTCGTGTAATGGCGACAAATTTTGCCGACCATACATCTTGATAGTTCATGATGTTTGGTTCATGTAGGGTTGGCAGAAATTGCTAACTCAACATCTAGAAAGAACTTAGTGTGAGGGGTGTGCAAGGGGCAAAAATCACCGACCTAGTACATTAACAAAGAACTCTACAAACACATGTATTATCGGTGAAATTCATGGACAACACATACTCGGGTTCTATTTACATGTTATGGTGGCAGAAATAGCCGCTTTCACATATGTTGGTAAAACTTCTAAGGTCATGTATTGACAAGGTTTATATTACGAGTAAAATTGGTGAAAAAGACCAACAACGAATACGGGCAAAAGAAATCTTGACTTAAATCTCCAGAAATCGAGGAAAGCAATTGTTTATAAAACGTAGGGTTTATTCGATTGAATTAGTGATTTTACCAAAAAGGAAGAAACTAGGGTTTAACAGAAAAATAAACTATTCAAAACAAGAATATCAAAATGAAAAACATACTATACACGATATGTATATCACAAGACATCAAAATAAAAATGATTTACAAAATGGCGAAAGTGATTTACAGAAAACAAACATACATATGTTTTCAAAAAAGAAAACAACCACATACCTGGAAGGAACACTTGAAAAACCCTAGAGATGACTTTGCAAACAATCTCCCACATAGATCCGAAAACCGTGCAATTGAAATGACTTCAGGTAAATGCTAGGACTTAGGAGGATTAGAAAGATAGAAATAAACAAAACAAAGAATGAGTTTAAACCTTTAAAAGGTTAAAAGAAAACTCATTAATGGAAGCATGAGTGTCATCAATGAGACTCAAGTTTACATGATTTGCAAAGATTTTGTTCAGGTGGCAAATTTTGCCGACGTTACATTTTGACTTTGACAAAGAACATGCATAGGTGGCAATTTTCACCGCCCATGCATGTTCATCAAAACAGAAAAAACAAACATGTCATAGCGGCAAATTTTTCCAACATTGCACATTAAAACACGAATACATGTAAGAGCGGTAAAATTGACCGACTATGCACACAAAAACTCAAAAATTTTCTAACACCCAAAAATAGTCAAAATTGATATTTTGACAGGCTCATAACCTAATTGATTTTCATGAATCTCTAGGAATCAACTTAGGGGAATGTCACAAACCATTCTAAGATGTCATATGACTTCACACGAGGCTAAGAGGACTTGTCTTGATTTATGAACTTAGAGTGTAGGCTACGAAATGGACAAGTTTCGTAGGGGTTGTATACAAAATGAGCGCAGTTAATTTTGAGAACAACAACTGGCTCTAACTGGGGAAATTCATTCGATCATTCTTTGAAACAATCCAAGGGAGAAGAATCTAGTCTCTAAGTGCTTTCATCCATGCCATTGGGCCATAGAGTCAAGCTACCAAAAATAAAAGACACAAAAAGACTAAACAAAAATGAAAAGTAAAAACACAAACTACACAAATGTACATGCAAACTTATCTGATGCTTCATGGATTGAAGTGCTTCAGATGTTGTTCACTACGAGGTAGAAATAATGGTGTTCCATCAAGATACTCCAGCAAGAAGCTATTTTCACCATAAAATTGGTGAATGACGATCGGGCCTCTCCATAGGGAATCAAATTTCCCATCCATTCCTTTTGACTCTCTCCCCTTGTCCCATAACAAGACTTGATCTCCAATTTGAAATTCTCTAGCCTTCGCCTTCTTTTCAAAAATTTTCTTAACCTGACTTTGATGGTCAACAATATGGTCTACTACCATAACCCGCTGCTCTTCAAGTTCAGTGAGGTACATTATTCTTTTGTCAATACAACTTTCAAAAGTTCTATCTTCTACTGCTTTTGCCAACTTCAAAGCCAGCAATTCCAAAGTATTCGCATTCAGACCATATAGAAGCTGAAACAGTGACATACCTATTGCCCTCTTGGGGATAATTTTATCAACCCATAAAGCATCAAACAAAGCTTTATGCCATGTCCTCTGATTATCCTCCACCAGTTTCCTAATAATAGTAACCAGATTCTTATTGCTAGATTCTGCCTGACCATTCCCTTGCAGATAATAGTCTGATGAATGAGAAAGAATGATCCTATATTCAAAGAAAACACTAGTGATCTCACTTGAAGAAAAACAAGTAGCATTATCTGCTACAATTTTGTTTGGAACTCCAAATCAGGAAATAATATTCTCCTTAAGAAAATTACATACTACCTCAGAAGTAGCATGCTTGACTGGGATTGCTTCCACCCACTTGGTGAAGTAATCTGTTGCAGTGAGAACAAATTGTGTCCCGCATTCGACAGTGGGTTCACAACACCAATGAAGTTAATGCCCCATTACTGAAAAGGTTCTTCAATCACAACTGGTTTTAGTGGTAGTGCAACCAACTTAGGCTTCCCAACAAACTGTTGGCAGAGCTCACATCTATGTACCCAGTTGTACGCATCTTGAAACAATGTAGGCCAATAGTACCTAGCCCGCAAAATTTTATGAGCTGTTACATGTGTAGAAAAATGTCCTCCACATGCCAAATCATGAAAAGACTCTAAAAGTTTTCTTTGTTGTGCTTTATCCACACAACGGAAAAAAACTCCATCAAGGCTTTTTTTATACAAACCATTATCCCACAAGACATAATTTGCAGCCTTTAACTTGATAGTTCACTTCTCTTTATAAGATAAATGAGAAGAACACTCACCATAGGTAAGAAAATGAGCAATATTGGAATACCACTCATCTGTTGTAGTAACGAAGAGAACAATTGGCATGTCCTCAACCTCTACCTCTTCATCACCTGTTTCTTTTGGGACATTGTCAATAATCAGTTGACACAAACCTCTGCCAAGCACAAGCTTGGTGGGTTTGATATCAAGATCAAACTCTTAAATTTTGACAATCCAATTGCCCCTTTTAGTCCCAAATTCTTGTTGTGTCAGGATAGATTTCACTGTTGTATCTGGCACCAAAACAACAATATGTGAATTCAGAATGTAAAACCAGAAATGCTTCACCACCTTTACCATGGCATAAGCATGATTCTCCATATTTGAGTACTTAAGTTCATGAGCCTATAGTGGGCAACTCATAAACGAAATTAGAGATTCCACACCTTATTCATTCTACTGAACTAGAATGGCTGAAAGTGTATGCTCGGAAGCATAACTATACATTATGAAATCTTTAGTGTAGTCAGGACAAACTAGAACCAGAGCATGAGCTATGGCTCTTTTAATATCCTTGAATGCTGCTTTACCTTCCATACTCCAACGGAAAGTAGTCTTGCCTTTCATCATATTGACAATATGACAGGTTTTCTCTATGAATTCTAGGATGAACCTCTATAGAAAATTCACCTTCCCAAAGAAGGAATGAACTGCAGTCTTACTAGCAGGCAAAGTAAGATTCTGGATAGACTTGACTCTTTCTAAGTCAATTTTAGTACCTTCTTTGGACACAATATGACTGAGAAGCTTACCCTCTATAACCCCAAAAATTGATTTCTTAGGATTAAGAGAAATACCATTTTGACGACACCATTCCAAAACCTGTCACAAATGGTAGGCATCATCTTGACGTTGTTTAGAGAAAATGGTCAAGTCATCAAGATACACCACAATGAATTTCCCCATCTCATCTCTAAAAGCGAGGTCCATTGCTATTTGGAAAATAGTGCCAGCATTAATCAAACCAAATGACATCCTACGGTATGCAAATGTGCCCCAAGGTGTTGTGAAGGCAGTCTTGTATTGATCTGCTTTGCTGACTTCTACTTGATTATATCCTGAGAAACCATCTAACATGGACAATATCTCTAAACCAATTATAGTTTGTAACACTTGGTCCATAATAGGCAGAGGATAGTTATCTTTTAGAGAAGATTGGTTCAGATTTCTGAAATCAACACAAATATGGATTTCTCCATTCTTCTTTCTCACAGGAACAATATTTGCAATCCAAGTGGAATGATGGATGGGAAAGATTATTCTAGCATTAAGCATTTTCTATATTTTAGAAAGAATAGTACCTGATATCTTGGGATTATACTACATCTGCTTTTTCTTGTGAGGCAACGATCCAACCTTGAGAGGGATTTCGTGTTGGATCTCCTTGGGTCTGAAAGACTTCAGATCATCATATGAATACGCCATAACATCAATGTAATGATGAAGAAATGTAATGAACTTGAATTTCTCATCAGTAGTACAACACTTCCCGATGTTAACCATTTTGGGATTTGCTTTAGAACTCAAATTTACTTGCTCAAATTCCATGGATGAACTTGAATCAAGTTGTTGCTGCTGTTTGATATATCTATCATGCTTGTCAAATAACTTTTCTAGAGAAACCAAACTTTTTAGAATCTTATTCCCTTTTAGCTAAAGAATCTCCTCACCAGTCTATGAATCTATTTCAAAAACATATTCACGTGGTGGAGAATCACTACCTTCAAAATAGAGCTCATCAAAGTTATTTGTCTTCTCTAAGAAAGCTATGATCTGATTATCACCATTGAAGACTTGCCAATGGTTAACATTGTCTCGCACACTTGGTCAGAAAACCAACTCAATTGTGTACTTGTTACCTCTAAAGTCCTTATGGGGGACCATAAGGGTGGCAGAGACAGCTAATGAATCAGCATGATCATTAAACTCTCTCGGCACTGCAGAGATGTTGAAAACATCAAATCCTTCAATGTGATCCCAGACATAATTGCGGTAATGTCTTAGCCTTTCATTCTTGGTCTGATAAAGATTTCTCACTTGACAAACCACAAGTTCAGCATCACCTTGTGCGTGAAGATTTTTAATACCTTTAACACGAGTAACCTCCATTCCGAGTAACAATGACTCATATTCAACGGTGTTATTAGTATTGTCGAACTACAACTTATAGGAGAAAGGAAAGATATCACCTTGTGGAGATATCAGAACCACTCTGGCTCCAGATCTGGTGGAAGAACAACTACCATCAAATTCTAAAATCCAAACATCATCTGAATTTCCCACTTTGATGTTTCTGCAACCAGTAGATTCTTCCTCATCAGAGAGAAGAATCCAGCATCACTATGCTCTCGTCTGAACTTTCATTTGAAATATCTAAACTCTCATCTAATGAACTAGAAGTATTTTTAGTAGATAAGAAATAATTACCCATTCTTGAAGACTCAAACAAAATTTGGGCTTTTGGATTTTTAGTTTGGGTAACAATATATTTTGCCTCCTTAGGAAGCAACTTTTGCATAACACCTTTAACAGGTATCCTTGCCTCAAATAAATCCATGTTTAGTTCTCCACCCACATCTTTACAAAAATTATGCCCAAGCAAAATGCCATAAGAAGATAGAACATCAGGAACTAGGATGGTCATCTTGATCCTCTTATCCCAAAAGGCTGCAAATGTAAATTGGGCATCCTTGATTTGGCCTAACAATGACACTTGCTTATTTTCCATTGAGAAACATCTACCAAAAGTCTTAGTCAAAGTGAGACCAAGAGCATCTGCCACCTTGGCAAGCATGACATTGTCAGAAGCCTTGGAGTCAATTATACAATTGCTTAACTTGTGACCATTAACCAATAGAGAAACATAGAAGGGTTCTATCTTCCCTAGAGCAACAAGGTGAGTAGTGACTAGGTTATTTTGGGTGGACCTATTCTTTGAGGAGTCATGGATAATTTTAGAAGAATCTTGCCCTGTAGGGACAGTCTTGTTTTTAACATACTTAGCTAACCTATCAAATTGATCAGGGTTAGCTTGTAGATATTCTACCTTAGACATCTAGATTTTGGTTTTCCTAGCATGATATATTATGTCAAAGAGCTGAAATGAACTAGATATAGAGGAAGGAAATCCATCATTCTGGGGTTTAATAGGGGTAGTACTGGTCTGAGGAACAGAAGTAGAAGAAACAAGATTGTTAGATGAACTTACTTGTTTATTGACAATCAGATCCTTTGATTGAAAAGGCAATGGAGTTCCTCGTTTGGCAATTGAAATCACAGGTTGAGGCTCCTCTCTTGACTTTCCTTTATCATCTTGCTGATTTGATTGATTTTGGGACCTAGTAAAAATAGCATACGCTCCATCATATACCTCTCCTTCTCTTTCTGCTTCATCTTGGTAGTTCAGAAAACCAATGGTAGAGTCACCACCTAATTCTTCTTCTCCTTCTATAAAAAGATTAGCATTATTCTCCTGATCTAAATTAGGTTGGAAAGAATTATCATGTCCTCCTTCATAGTAGCCAACTGCTAAGTTGACTGATGGTGCTTCAATGGCAAGCTTCCCTTGTGTGGGCGGAAGACGATTTTGTTGCCCTTGATTTTTGGCAGCATTGCCTTAATATGAATTGTTAGGAAATGTCCTCCTTAGTATATCCCTATAAGAAGGATCAGACATACCTTGGGACATTTACTTTTTCAAAGCTAGCAACTCATTTGCTAACTTCTGTACCATAGGAACTATGGTGCTTGTGGAAGAATTATCAATAGAGGACTGACCTCTATTTCTATTTGAATCTCTTATTTTCTTACCCGCAAGGATAAGATCATCTTCAACCTCTGTAGCCAAGCTTTGAGTTGCGAGAAGATCAGTGGGACCAGCTCGCCTTAACAGAAATCTTACCTCAGGAAACTGAGTATTGATGAAGAAACATTTAAGATTCTCCGTCATTGGTTGAGTGGTTGCCAGAATCATAATTGTCAATTTATTGAACTTGGTGATGAAATCTCTCATGGGTTCATGTGCTTCTTTCTTCATCTGTGTTAGCTAAGCTAAAAAAGCATGTGCATCTTCTGCAGGCTTAAACCTAGCTTTAAACTTGGTTTTGAGAGTGTTCCAGTTGGTTATGGTTTGAGCTTGGAGGTGGTAGAACCAATCTGCAGCAGTACCTTGCAATGTTTCTACAAAAAGTCACATGGCCACATCTTCATGTTCCACCCCTAGCACACCACAAGCTATACAAAAAGCTGCAATGTGTTCATGAGGATGGAATTTCCCATCACCATAGAATTTAGGGAAATTCTTCCTTGAACTACGAGGTAGCTCATGCAGTGGTGGAGTTAAATTCAAAGGACCAAAAGTATTACCCCACGGGCCTTGAGCTACCATTATGAGCTGATTGAAAGGTGGGATAACAAATCTTTGAGGGATTCAAACAGATAAAACTTTGTTAGTATTGGAGCTAGAAGCTTCACCTGGTATTGGAGACCTAGCGTTGGTAGGAGGAAAACTCCTTGTTCGTTGAAGCCGAGGTTGTGGAGGCAAAAGACCAAAGTTATTTTGCTACATCAACTCAAACACATGATCAATAATTCCTTGAGCTCTCTAGCTTCTTGTATACCGTGAGCCTACCATAATGCAATGTACTCAATAAAGCTTTGGAAACAACTTAAAACAAAGGAAGAGGACAAAATGCTCCAACTCAAAGCGTGAGGCTCCAAGTTGCATGTTCGATCCCCAGTAGAGTCACAAAAAATCTATTGGGTGAATATTTTGTCATTTAGCTAACCAACAACATAATGGTTATATCACCATAGCTATGATGAGACCAAGTCTCTCCTCTTAGCAAGGGGTGGTTCCCTCTAGATAATGAGTTCTTTCTAACAAACAACTTTTAATACTTAAATAAACTAAAACTATTCTTGAGGTGTTTTCATTGCATCCTATTCTCTTTTTTCATAATAGATAATTTTCTCTTCAAAATGGTAACTTCAATAGAAATGATATTTGATAACTTCTTAGCCAATGCAAACCATAGAAACATAAGGTCTTCTATTGCTTGACCTATTTCCCCCAAATAAACTTGATTGAATTCAAATGTAGCTCAAAGTCTCCACTCTTATCCAATATGATATAACTAGATTAAACACAACAGTTTACATCACAAAGTCTTTAAACAATCCTATTCTCACAAATGTAAACACAAACTCCCGCAATGAGAAAATAGCACAAAGTCTATTTAACCAGAATAAGAACACTTCTCTCAATTTTCAATAAACTCCACTATTCCAACAATGATTCAATATAATATAACACTAATGACATAAGAACAATGATATCATAAAACAATATGATCCAACTCAAAATTTGATACTCAAATTGCTTTCTTATATTGATATTCAGTTAAAAATTTGATAAACATGAAAAGCTCAAAGTCTTGATATGTTTTCCAATTCGGCAGAGTTTCTTTGCAATAGATAAAAGATAGATAATTACAAAAGAGGCCCTCTTTATTTATAGGGAGAGACCTGGAGAAAATTTAGGGAAAACCTAACTACTTTTACTTATTCAAAAATAGGAGTCCTTATTGACTTGGGACTTCCTAAGTTTTTACATGTAATTACATCTGAGAAAAGTACATGTAAAAATGTCCAAAACTAATTCAAAAGTACATATGGAAAACATAAAATAAACTAAGTTGTGAAAAGCTGCTTTAACTTGTACAGCCTTCTTTCTTCAAATGAGCATCATACATGGTAAATGTAGCTTGCATCCCCAAACTGTCTGGACTGACAGTGTTCCTAAAAATCATCCAAGCTCTGACTATTGTATCCCTTACTATTGTGATTGCTTTAACATGACTAGTTAACTTGGCCTTTAGGTTATCCAAAGTTAACTGGTTGTCCAGAATATTATCCATGGAAGAAATTGAAAAGGTTTTATATTCAAACTCCTTCTAAAACATGTTCTCAAACTCTTGGATCATCTCATCCGCAGGAATAAATTGATTATCCTTAGATACCAATTTGCATAGAAGCTCCTCCAACTTATGTAAGAGACTAACATCACTTTGGTCACTCAGCTTCTTGGCAGTTTCCAGATCCTTGATCAAATCCTTTCAAACATTGCTCTGATATGTCAAAGCTTCCTTAGTTTCTGTGTATGAATCCTGATTTGGAATAACACCAATTGATATCAGAGCACTTATTTTCAATTTCCTCATTTTTGTCCATTTATCATAGCTTTGATCCAAATGCTCAATATCTTGAGAAATAGTGTCAACCAAATCATCAAGCTTTGCTTTGACGTTCTCCATTTTACCTGTAAGAAGGGATACTCCCTATGCACACATCTTTTCCAAATATTCCTCCACCACTTTTCCTTTGAGATGAGTCTGTTCAGCCTTCTGAATGATAGGGTCTTCAACATAAATAGCTTCAGGAGTTATTGATTTAGAAGTCAAAGTGATCTTTTTCACCACCGCAGTCAATTGTTCTACCATTGTCTTATAATAATCCTTCATTTCCTTTTCTTTATCAAACTTTTGAATCATAGAATCTAGTGCAGATTGCATATCATCTTTTGCACTCTCATATGTGATTTTTCCAAGTTCAATTCTAGAAATAGAATAATCATTCATACTAAAATTCTCAATGGTGGCATCCTGTGGGGGTTTAGCAATTTCCACAAATTTGTGCCCCTTATCCTCCAACACTCTAGAAAGTATTTTAGGCTTCTTTTGAGTCTTAGCCTTGACTGGCATCAGTTTACCAAAATCAAAATCATCTGGGGAGATGGTTTGTTTCTTTGTCCTGGGTGTATAAGCTGATAACCATGGAAGTAGCACAGAGATACTTACATTTGGATCAGGTTCCATTATTGGTGTAGTAGGAATTGTACCGACACTTGAATTAGAAACAATAGGAGTATCAGTAAACACTACACTTGACACATCCACATTTGAAACTTGCTCAGATCCCAAAACAAAGTGATCAAAGATTGAAGAATCTCCAATGTCAAAATATGATGAGGACAGACTAGGAATTGATTCAAAAGAATGGAGAACATTATCAAAAGAAACTTGAGGATTGTCAAAAATTGTCCTTGATGATGATGGAGACTCAGAAGATGGAATATTGATAGGTGAAACTAGGATAGTAGGCAAAATAGACAAAGGAACTGAAATAGATACATTGGGCAAAGAAGGGGCTTCAGTTTCCTGTGGTACATCCCTCTATGGAGACATAAGTTCATCTTGCAAACCTTCTTGACCCTCTCCTATCTCTTTCTCTTGTTCTTCCCCTTGCTCCCCTGAAGAATTATTTTCAACCTCCATCTTTGAGTAGTTGGCTCATTAGTCCTTTGTTCCTCAACATCCATTTCTTCCACCTCAGACTCTTTCTCTGTGACATTGCCCTTTTTTCCCTTAGACACAAATTTGATCCTTGGTTTGGAAATCTTAGATGTACCTGGAGTATCACTTTTATTCTTTGTTCTCACTTCAACCTTTTTACTAGTTTTCTCTAAAACCTCTTCTTCAGATCCAATTACAAAATCCTTTAATGGTATGCCTCTGCTTTGGAGCCACAAGTTCGTGTTGGCTAACACAGGTTCGAACCTCTTCCTTAAAGAAGTCAATTCCTTCTGAGACCACTGTATAGCAGGAAAGGGAGAATTAGCAACATTCTTATTGACATAGCTTGAATTGAGAACCTCTTCATCATCAATCATATCCTCTAGAATATCAGCTAGACCTAAATATTCAATTTGTTCTAGATATAACCTTCTATAATCTAGTTTTCTAATTTTTTCCTCGGTCCTCAAATCAACCCAGATATCTTCAACCATAGGATCTTGAAATTGAGTCTTCCTTTTAATTTTATCTTTCACACCCCTGTAATCAAACTTTGGTCTCTGTTTGAATTGCTTCATAGTCACCAACTGCATCTCAATCTCCATAGCTCTGGCCTTTGTTGCAGTTAACACTGAGTATCTGCCAATTTCAACCGGAAACCTAAATCCTAGTTTCTTAAGCTCCATTTGTTTATTATGTATGATAATCATTTGTCTACACAATTCCATTAGAACAAGTTTATCTGAAGGAAATCTCAGCAACATGTAAGGATAGCCTTGGAAAAAGCCAACCCTTAGATATGAAAAAGTCTGAAACTGTAAGAACATACACCTGAAACCATTCACAACTGACCAAGCCTCATATGAAACTCTTCTCTGTTCTAATTGAGGATAAAAAATACATAGGAACACTGCAAAGAAGGCATCATTTACCCTCCTAAAGTGATGGATTGAAGCCTTCAATGTTAGCTGAGGATAATATTGATACACATGAACAACCCTCCTATCTCCTTCAGATGTCAAGCCCAGAAAATCCTCATTGAAGCTGCTATGTACACAAGATAGGAAGTCATATAGAATTTGAAAGTAGTATGCACCTTGATCAATTTCTCATGGAGAGCATTGCTAATTTGTTCACCCCAAAAGATCACCTGCTTACCTTGAAAATTTTGATAAAAGGATACATCCATTCATGAAAAAGTGAAGAAGAAGCTAGTCCCCTTACCCTACTAAGAAGAGTTATTAGATCACCTACTTCCTCAACAAAATCATTTCAAGGAAAACTCCTTTGCCATCTAGACAAATTTGACCTTGGAGTCTTAAGCCACTTGGTATTAATTATCTTCTTAGCCTTCTAAGTGTTCTTATCATATTCTTGTTGAGCAATAGTAAAATCTAATTTTAAAACATCAACCAAAGCGGGACACATGAAAACTTTATCAATAAACTCTAGGTCCAATCTTATGATCACATTACCATTTGCATCCACCACTACCATAGTGCCTTTGTTGTAGAAATGGGCACACTGAAGAACAAACTCTGTATTATGATCTACCTCTGGAAATGATGAGACCAAGTGAATGTTGCTAGCGACAATCTTCTTCATCAGAGGACTAGGGTTATCTGACTTAGTCCTTTCTACAAACTTAGCCATGTCTACATGGCCAATCTCTGTATCCCAAATATCATCAACATTCAAGGTAACTGAGGTGATTAGAAAAACACCTTGATACTTGTACTTCATTTCTTTTGACTTCTTCAGAGATAGCTCAGTCATTTGGAAAACCAACACCTCTATAAGAGTCAATGATTGGGACAAATTCGCAGAAGAAACTGCAACAAAAAGCCATGATCATGTAGTTAAGGGAAATATTGATAATTAGGGGAGACTGCATGTTGACAATCATGAGTACAGGAGTAAGCTTGAAAGGGCTAGAGTGCAAGCGGGTTGAAAAAATAGAGGAAAGTAGGCTCAGGAAAGCAAATTGGAAAATCTCCTAGAGTTACAAAAATTTGAGGGAGTGAATGCACGAGTGGCAAAATTTGCTGCACTTGCATGACAGGGATAGTTTGTAGGTGTCAGGGTAGAAAAATTCACCAACCCTGCATATTGGATGAAACATATTTTCTTTTATGTTTGAGCGGCAAATTTTGCCGACTCAACTTGATAGGGTAGGTTGCAAGTGTTCGTGTAATGGCGGCAAATTTTGTCGACCATACATCTTGATAGTTCATGATGTTTGGTTCATGTAGGGTCGGTAGAAATTGCCGACTCAACATCTAGAGAGAACTTAGTGTGAGGGGTGTGCAAGCAGGAAAAATTGCCGACCTAGCACATTAACAAAGAACTCTACAAACACATGTATTGTCAGTGAAATTCGTTAACAACACATACTCGGGTTCTATTTACATGTTATGGCGACAGAAATAGCCACTTTCACATATGTTGGTAAAACTTCTAAGGTCATGTATCGACAAGGTTTATATTACAAATAAAACTGGCAAAAAAGATCGACAATACATAGGGGCAAAAGAAATCTTGACTTAAATCTCTAGAAACTGATGAAAGTAATCATTTATAAAACGTAGGGTTTATTTGATTGAATCGGCGATTTTACCGAAAAGGAAGAAACTAGGGTTTACTTTAACACCAGGGTTCAACAAAAAAATAAACTATTCAAAACAAGAATATCAAAATGAAAAACATACTATACACGATATACATATCACAAGACATCAAAATAAAAATGATTTACAAAATGGCGAAAGTGATTTACAGAAAACAAACATACGTATGTTTTCAAAAAAGAAAACAACCACATACTTGGAAGGAATGCTCGAAAAAACCTAGATGTGACTTTGCAAACAATCTCCCACGCAGATCTGAAATCTGTGCAAATGAAATGACTTCGGGTAAACACTAGGAGGTAGGAGGATTAGAAAGAGAGAAATATACAAAACAAAGAATGAGTTTAAACCTTTAAAAGGATAAAAGAAAAATCATTAATGGTGGCATGAGGGTCATCAATGAGACTCGAGTTTACATGGTCCGCAAAGATTTTGTTCGGGTGGCAAATTTCACTGACGTTAAATTTTGACTTTAACAAAGAACATGCATAGGCGGCGATTTTCACCGCCCATGCATGTTCATCAAAATGGAAAAAATAAACAAGTCTTAGTGGCAAATTTTTCCCACATTGCACATTAAAACACAAATATATGTAAGAGTGGCAAAATTGACCAACTCTGCACATAAAAACTCAAAAATTTTCTAACACCCAAAAACAGTCAAAATTGATATTTCAACAGGCTCATAACCTAATTGATTTTTGCGAATCTCAAGGAATCAACTTAGGGGAATGTCACAAACCATTCTAAGATGTCAGATGACTTTGCACGAGGCCAAGAGGACTTGTCTCAATTTGCGAACTTAGAGTGTATGCTACGAAACAAACAAGTTTCGTAGGGGTTGTCTACAAAATGAGCACAACTAATTTTGAGAACACATATGACGACCCTAAACATTTATCAACATACAACAAAAAATAAAGACCATTTATCTATAACACGATTTTCCTTCAGGCATCCTCTGATTCAAATTTATGTAATTTTAGATTGAATTCTTCAATCCAATCAAACCCCTGCACTTGAAGTATCTGACACAACGTCAGCAGGTAGTTCGTCCCCACTCACGCATTTTGCCTATGCCAAATCAGGTCCTCTCCCTTGAGATCTAAAAGGAATTGAAAGTATTTGACATTGCCTGAGACTTGTAGTAGGTGTAGATCCTTGTGTCGCGGCAGACCAACACCAAAGGAGGAGGTTACTAGAGCTTCATCCAACCCCCCAAGAAACTCTGCATTGAAGAGCCTACGAGTGACTGTCTCCACCCATGTTTTTACTAGGTTGAGGTCTAAGAGAGATGCCATGATCAGGGAGCTTATGTCTATGTCTACCTAGTAACACTCACCACCTTCTGTAAAACTTTTCCCTAATACCATCTTGACGGCCCCAACCACCAACACATCATTCATTCTTAGCATTCTTTTAAGATGGAGCATTGTGATTTCACCAAAGAATGCCATCTGGCATTTAGAACAGACTATATGGATTGGGGTATCCATGTCCCCACACCTAATGCTATCCACTAGAAAGTTTAGAAAGATTTTTGGTCTGTCACACATTGTTGGAGAAATGCATGTCACGCATATGTCAAGGTTGCTAAATAGATCTCCAGATCGAGCTAAAGGGTCTAGAAGCTCATGATGGCTTGTCCCATTGCCCTGACATTTCCTTACATCGTGATAGATGAAGCTAGTTGTAATCTCCCTGTTGGATTTCCACTTGTGCGAAGATAACTGCCTTCGAGTAACTCTCCCTCCACTAGTCATGATTGGAGTTCTGGGCATGATCGTCCCGTTCCTTTAATCTTGTCTAAAAATTATTGTTTGACCTTCCTTAAAGCTCGACCCTTAAAACAAACTTTCCACCACCGATAGGGTGGAAAGTCACCCACCCTGCCGCCCACAATATTTGCATTCATTTTATTTGCATTTAGAATAATCTTTTAACTAATTTACATAATTGCAAATAGTCGCAATATTATTAGTTGCATTGCTTGAATTAATTATTTTGGATAATTTAATCTTTTGAAAATATTCCTTTATGCCTTTTTGATTTTTAGAAAATAGTAGTTTCTAGAGGGAATCTTGGGAATAATTTCCTTGAATGTTTTCTAAGTTAAGCCTAGATAATTTTAGAAAAAGATGAATGGGTGGAAAAGACTAGAATTTATTGCCTTTTCTTTTTTGTGATGGGGAGTGGAGGAAAAAATGATTGCATTTACTTTTATTCTTGAGCCCGCGTTTTCAAAAGATGCTCTGTATAATCTCTAAGTAGGAAAAAGATAGAGGAGATTTAAAGGGGGGGGGGATAGAGAAGAAATAGGAGTTGAATAAACAAGGGAATTCAAAGAAGCAGGATTTTCGTGGAAAAGCTAGGAACTCACGGGTATTCATTTTATATTAAAATTATTCATGTTTCTATGATAAGAAATTTATAGGAATTGTTTATTTAAGATTTTGCTTTGATGTTGAAACTTAATCACTAAACTTGTTCTAAACACTTATCTTTTGAGATAACTTGGATTAAATTTGATAAGAGAGTCTGGAAGATTTAATTGATATAGGAAAAACTTGTGTTTTATCGATAACACCCATTTCATTTGATTTAAATCTGCCAACCTTTTTTTCCTTTTCAACCTTGATTTTATCTGCATTCATTTCATGAACAAGTTATTTTTCCAAGGCAATCTGCACGATTCTTTTGTGTCATCAGTTGTGAAATTTTGGTCCTGGTAGATCCCTCTATATGCTGTCGATCCTTAACAAACTTTGTTGGAATTATTAATCTAGAGCGGGCATTTATGCCACCTACCCCATCAGAGATCTTCTTAGGATCTCATACCTTCCGCACCCTGTAAAAGATTTATTTCCATTTGTTGGCCTATCAAAACATTTAATATTTGGTAAGTTCCTATTCAATGTAGTAGGTAGTTTTGAATCTGTTTGAGCGGCAGAATTTTCTGAAGACAAGGATAAGACAAAAGAAAAGAATGTAGAAGCTTTAGTTTTTGTGAAGAGAATATTGTGAGCAGAAATAGCACAATAGTGCACATTAGAAGAGGAATGTTTGTTGCAGTAGCAACAGGAAAATATTGCAATGAGGGAGTGTAGAGATTAGAGCTCCAAACAGCTCTAGACATGCACATCAGTTAGTTAGTGGAATGAGTAGAGCAACTCCAAACAAAGAAGGATAGCAGTGATGTCCAACAAGCTCTAGAGAGAGTAGTAGTTGTAGGATAGAAGTAAATAGAGTTGTAACTCTGTAGGTTGTATTTGTTGATTGTAAAATAGTTTTAATGATTAATAGAAATCTCTGTTTGTAGAATAGTTTTGTTTGTGTCCTCTCTCCTATTTGTTTATTCTTCCTTCAATAGTCTGGTATTAGTACAAAATGCTTCCAACATTTGGTATTAGAGCCATAGATTTGGAAGATCTAGAGTTTTAGTTTTCTAGGTATTGAGGAAAAGTACTAAGTTTTTCTGGGTATTAACTGTCTCCCCTAATTTAGAAAAATGGCTTGAGGAGGCAACAAGAGTTGGTAGTAGCCACCCATATTTGATGGGAAAAACTATGATGTCTAGGAAAAGAAAATGAAGACCATCTTGGTTGCAAATGATTTGTGGGAACTTGTGGTAAGTGGATTCACAGATGTGACTAACCCAAATGCCTTTGCAGCCTTGTTAAATGCCTAGAAGAACTAGCTGAAGGAAACAAGGAGAAATGATACAAAAGCCCTTAGTTTTATTGAGGCAACCTTGACAGAGGCTATTTTCCCTAGAATAGTAGCAGCTAACTATGCAAAAGAAGCATGGGAAATATTGCAAAACAGTTACAAGGGAACTAATAAGGTGAGATTAGTGAAACTCCAGCTACTTAGGAGAGATTTTGAGACCCTGCAGATGAAGGACAATGAGTCTATTTCAGATTTTCACACAAGGGTTTCCACCTTGGTTAATCAATTGAGGATAAATGGATAAACCATGGATGAGCAAAGGATTATAGAGAAAATCCTTAGAAGTTTGCCCCCTAGATTTGACCCAATAGTTATTACCATAGAAGAGACCAAAGACCTCTTAAAAGTGACACTTGATGAGTTGATGGGTTCTCTTCATACCTATGAGTAGTGGCTAAATAGATCCACTCCTTCCCTAGAGAAAGCATTCAAAGCACAAGGAAATGTGAGAGGAAGGGGAAGAGGAAGAAATGGTAGAGGAAGAGGTCAAAGGGGCAGAGGTAGAAGCAACTCCGGAAGAGGAGGCTCTAATAGTCAAGAGGAGGCTAGCACCTCCCAAACAGATTTCCAAATCAAAAAGAATAGCAGCTCAAATCACAGGTATGATAAGAGTTGCATTTTGCAAGTGAATGTAGGGAGAAACAACGTGACTAGGGGAGTCAAAATGCCAATGTGGCAAATGAGAACAAGGATAAAAATGAAAATCAATCTAAGGTCTTTATTGTGTGTAACCTTAGTGAGCAGAGCAGCCCTGAAGTATGGTATTTGGAAAGTAGATGTAGCAACCACATGAGTGGTAATGCAAATTTGTTTGCCTCCATTGACAAGAGTGTCAGGTTTGAGATCATGATGGGGAACAGTCAAAAGGTTCCTATCATAGGAAGAGGCATCATCATAGTCCTATCCAAGCAAGGTGAGAAAATGCAGATCCAGGATGACTATTATGCTCCTGGCATAAAACATAACCTATTGAGCATTGGACAGATGGTCCAAAATGGTTATAGAATCCTGATAGAGAAAGGGGAATGCATCATCTATGACCAGGATGGTAGCACGAAGGTCATTGCAGCAGTGCAGATGATGAAAAATAGGATGTTCCCCCTTAGGTTGCAGTCCCTAGCGCTCTCTAGAGCTACACCTATCAAGTTCCAGATGGCGTCTACAGCAGTGGCTCAGTAGTCATCCTTAAAGACAGTCATCCAAAACCCATCCAAAACTTCCAACTATTGTTGAGCCTGATAGGAAATGTAAAGCCTAAATTTTAGGAAAGCAACATAGGCAACCCTTTCAATCAAGGCATTCTAGGAGGGCAAGAGCACCATTGGAGCTGGTGCATTCAAATTTGTGTGGCCCCATGAAGACCCCCACACTAGGTGGGAATGTAAATTTCATGACCTTCATTGATTATTACATCAGAAAGACATGGGTTTATTTCTTGAAGAATAAATCTAAAGCATTTGAGAAATTCAAAGAGTTTAAGGCCTTGGTTGAGAAGAAAAGTGGCCATCATATCAAGGTCCTCAGAATGGATAGAGGGGGAGAATATGTCTCCAAGGAATTTATGAATTTCTACAAGTATGAAGGCATTACAAAATAGTTCATAACAAGGTATACTCCATAGCAAAATGGAGTTGCTAACAAGAAGAACAGAACCATCACAGAGATGGTAGCAGACCTGTTGAAGGCAAAGGGACTATCAAATGATTATTGGGGTGAGGTAGTCGCAACAACAGTATACCTGCTAAATAGAAGTCCCACAAAGGATGTACGGGATAGAATTCCACAAGAAGCATGGACAAATGACAAATGGAGTGTGGAGCACCTACAGATATTTGGGTGCATGGCATATGTGTTTGTACCTAAGGAGAAGAGACAAAAGTTTGATGACAAAGGAGAAAAGTGCATCTTCATTAGGTATAGTGAAGAATCGAAAGGCTATAGGCTGTACAACCCTGTCATAAAGAATGTCATAATCAACATGGATGTTGAATTCATTGAAAATGAATCGTGGGATGGCACAATGGACACCACCACAGGTATCTCAACAACAATACCCATAGATGATGAAGGTGGAAATGAAGCAGGAACTTCCAGTAATGAAGCAGATTCAACACCAGAGCACTTTGGATCCAACTTTGGAGCTCTCTAGAGCCATCCCCAGAATAGTTCAGATTCAACTAGTTCAAGACTGCAATAGCACAGTCAGCTCCGGAGCACTCTGGAGTCAAGTAGTAGTAACTCCAGAAGCAGTTTAGATCCTATGCTCGCTTCTCTAATGCTGAGAAAGACAAGGAGCATGAGGGAAATTTATGAAGATACAAGGTATGATGAGTTTGATGAAAATATGGATTTTGCTTTGTTCTCTCATGGCGATCCAACAAATTCTGAAGAGGCAGCGAAGAAAGAAAAATGTTGTAAGGCCATGGATGAAGAGTTGGATGCAATAGAAAGGAATGAGACATGGGAGTTAACAACCTTGCCCAAGGGTAGACTAGTGGTTGGAGTCAAGTGGGTCTATAAGACCAAGAGTACCACTGAAGGAAAGATTGAATGACATAAAGCAAGGTTGGTTGTTAAGGGATACAAACAACAGTTTGGAAGAGACTATGATGAGACCTATGCACTAGTTGCAAGGTTGAAGACCGTGCGAGCAGTCATAGCAATTGCAGCCCAGCACAAGTGGAAGGTATATCAAATGGATGTGAAGTCAGCCTTCCTAAATGGAGTATTGAAGGAGGAGGTGTATGTGGAGCAACCACCTGGCTATGAAGTCCCAGGGCACGAAGACAAGGTATACAGGCTCCAGAAAGCTCTCTACGGGCTTAAGCAAGCACATCAGGCATGGTACAATAGGATAGATTCCTATATGCTGAGTAATGGTTTTAGCAAAAGCAGTAGTGAGCCCACGCTCTACATCAAAGCAACAAATGGTGAGATTTTAATTACTATTTTGTATGTAGATGATTTGATTTTTACTGGTAATAGTGATCTCTTCATTGTTGATTTCAAAAAGGTGATGAAGAAAGAGTTTGAGATGACTGACCTAGGCTTGCTGAGATGTTTTCTTGGCATTGAGGTCCAAAAAATTGAGCTTGGCATATTTATTTCACAAACTAACTATGCCAAATAGATTTTGAAAAGATTTAAGATGCAAAACAACAAGCCTGCTCCAACACCAACAACTATAGGTCTGAAACAAAGCAAGGAGTACAACAACAATGAAGTGAACCCAACCCTCTACAAGAGTATGGTTGGAAGTCTGATGTATTTGACTGCTAGAAGGCCTTATTTAATGTATGTGGTAAGCCTGATATCTAGGTTCATGAAGAAACCTAAGGACACACAATGGCAAGTAGGAAAGTGGATCCTGAGGTATGTCAATGGCACACAAGGCTATGGCATGTTGTACACCACATCAAGTGAGTTTGAGCTAGTTCGTTACACAAACAATGATTGGGTAGGAAGTGTAGATGACAGAAAGAGCACATCGGGATATGTGTTCCACATGGGTTCAGGACCCATTTCATGGGCATCAAAGAAGCAACCCATAGTTTCTCTCTCCATAGCAGAGGTTGAATACATAGCAGCAAATGTAGTAGCATGTTAGGCTATTTGGTTGAGGAGAATCCTTGCAAATTTGAAAGAACAGCAAGAAGATGGTACAACCATATTTTGTGACAATGTTTCCTCCATAGCCTTGATGAAGAATCCAGTCTTCCACGGATGAAGCAAACATATTGAGATCCGGTATCATTTCATAAGGGAGTTAGTGAAGCATGGAGAGATTAAACTACAATTTTGTAGGTCTGAACAACATCTCGCATATGTTTTTACAAAGGCACTGTTGAAGGAGAGCTTTGAACACCTGAGAGACAGCTTGGGCATTGTAGACAGCTCTAGATTTCAGCTCTAGAAATAAAGCTCTAGACAGCTCTGGACAGCTACAGATAGCTCCGGAGACACATAATGAAAGTGGTATGTGGCTCCAGATTAAGGGGGAGTGTTGGAATTATTAATCTAGAGTGGGAATTTATGCTACCTACCTCGTCATAGATCTTCTTAGGATCTCATACCTGCCACACCCTGTAAAATATTTATTTCCATTTGCTAGCCTGTCAAAACATTTAATATTTGGTTAGTTCCTATTCAATGCAGTAGTTAGTTTTGAATCTATTTGAGCAGTAAAATTTTTGAAGACAAGGATAAGACAAAAGAAAAGAATGTAGAGGCTTTAGTTTTTGTGAAGAGAATATTGTGAGCAGAACTAGCACAACAGTGCACAGTAGAAGAAGAATGTTTGTTGCAGCAGCAATAGGAAGAATACTGCAGTGAGGGAGTGCAGAGATTCGAGCTCCAGACACGCACAATAGTTAGTTAGTGGATGAGTAGAGCAGCTCCAAATAGAGAAGGAAAACAATGATGTCCAACAAGCTCTAGAGAGAGTAGTAGTTGTAGGATAGAAGGAAACAGAGTTGTAACTTTGTAGGTTGTATTTGTTGATTGTAAAATAGTTTTAATGATTAATAGAAATCTCTATTTGTAGAATAGTTTTGTTTGTGTCCTCTCTCTCCTATTTGTTTATTCTTCCTTCAATAGTTTGGTATTAGTAAAAAATGCTTCCAACATACTTATCTTCTAAATGATATCCTGAATCGATTGTTACTATCAAACATACGTATAAATATTTATTTTGTAGTATTCCTCCTTTGTGTAAGCTTAAACTAAGACTGAGATAATGAGTGGCTTTTCCATCTTTTAAACCATATTTATGACCAAATCAAGGCATAAAATCTGGAGATTTTGGGTCGACTTGCCTTATCCTTCAATCATGACTTTTAGCCTTACCTATCTGTCTTGAATTTAAAACATCTAGGGATCTTTGATTCTTTTTAAGGGTGATCCTTTGAGATCTTCCATTATCATATTAGGCCAAATTTGATGATCCTTTCCTTTCTATTTTTGATGATATAAAGGAGAGTTGAAATCGACTCTTTCCCCTTTCCATATTAAATTGATTTGAACAGACACCAAGTCGATACCTTTAGTAGTGAACTCATTCATTTTAACTAATTAAATGTCCTTTTGTAGTGCTCAATCTTCTTGCTTGAACAATGATTAGTGTAAACATTTAACACTAAGAGTTTCATTACACCCTATTGCTTCTATTAACTAAACCCTTCATGCTTTTTATTTAAACAAATTTAGAGGAAATTGGTTTGATTCCATATTATACTATCTTTCTAAATATGACTATTTTAGGAAGATTTCATTAAGTTTTAAAAATATAAATAAATTTCTTTCTTTTAATATCTTAAATTCGATATACCTTCTTTAGTCATTTAAGGAATCTTAATGATCTTTATTTCTGACTCATGTATAAATACATGTTATGGCTCAGGATTCCAATCGAATTTATATTTGTATTATTTTCTCATCGACTTGTAAGGAAGCCTTAAGTTATTAAAACTTTTAAAATGTTTTCCAGTATCTTCTTAGAAAATAAGGATTATAAGCTTCCGAGCTTTCTCTTTTCGAACCCTCAAACTAGCTTAAATGGATTCTTGGTATTGTCACAACCTTTGGAGACCTTCATTTACCTTATGACTAATTTGAACCAAATTGATTTAAATTGAAGAATAATTGTTTTATCATGAGTATATGCCAAATGTGTAAATGTTCTTTGATTTAAACTAATGAATGTTGATTTATTACGATTATATGCCCAAAGTGTATACATTATTTCTAATTGATTTCTTAATTGAATAGAAAATGGAATTGTTATAGAGAAAATATCACAGTTAGAATATATATATAGTTAGAATATATATATACTTGGAAGTAATTAGTTTTGTATTTATGTATTATTAGATAGTTTACTGGGTAAAATTAATGTTTTGGGTTATTTTCCATAGGAAAATATGAAAATAATTTTTTTTATGTTAGTAGGACTATGTAGTATACTTGTTGTTAAGGATAGACCTTGAAGAAATATGTAGGGGTTTAAACTATAGATTCTTGTTTATTTTCTTTAAAAGTTATAGACATAGTATATCTCTCCTTGTATCTTTAAGTATTTTGAGAGGATAGTTATGTTTTGGTTGCATTATGGTGCTAACCTAGATCCCGAATAGAATCTCTTAAAATAAGGATAATAATCTCTTCTTGTTTACTTTCATTGCATATGCTTTAAGTTTAAGTTAACTTTGGCATATCTTAGACACATTTGAGTTTTGTCAATACTTTGTCTTATAAATTGTTAGGAGGTTTTAGTTCATGTTTAAACTTAATGTTTGATTTACAACTTTTTGACAACCCTAGATATAACTTCATGGTTAGTTGTTTAGGTGGTACCTTCTTAGGATTCTTTTGCAAGTAAAATTTTTAATGCTTTTACATGCTCCTTGGTGTTAGTAAATACAAATGTATTTTGATCTAGAATATATGGGAAAGTATTTTGGATACTTTTAATATAGTATATGTATATTAGTTGTTGTATGACCCTAGGGACAACTTTGTAAACCTCTGAAATGATTGGCGAGGTTTGATTCTTCCCTAGTTATGTTATGAAATAAAATCCATGTAAAGGTTATACCTTAGACTAAATTTGTGAAACTATGGGGATATGTCAAGATTATGGGTTTAGTATCTTAGACTGAATTTGTAAAATGGTTGCATGGTTTTAACTGACTGAAGAATATTATAATGTCTCTTTGACTTGTCATTCAAATTGTTGTATTCTCTGTGAATGATCTATCTTGATGGCAACACAAATAATGTTTGATTGAAGCTATGCATTTTCTTCTACTTTTTTCTCTGTAAGTAGAGTTAAAGAAAGAGCATGGATGGGTGCTGAATATGGAGCTACAGAGAAGGGCAAGTTTCTATTCATAACCTATCTACCCATTGGTGGCTTAAAAGATGCTTTGGCCAAAGCTTATGAATCATTAGTAATTATTACTATTTGATCTATTTTTCTCTCTGCCATATCATGATATAAGTACATTAGCCTTTATTTATGTATTGAAATGTTAGATATATCATGCTGCACTAGATTCTTTCACACATGCTGGCTTCAGTTTGCTAGACCCCTCATGAAGGGTTGGGCTTCTCCATTCAGAAGTAAGATTGGGGAGGTGTGAGCCTTGTGGCTAGGCGGTAAATCACCTCGATGATGCTCTCTTTCCACCAAGTTTAGTGTCGAAGATATGGTATGGTATCAAGGAAATTGTATGGTGATATTCTTTTGTTATAAGCCTATATGGCTAGATGTTATAATGACTTAGTCATATTTGTAAGCTAATTGATTAGCTATTGTAATGTTCTTAAATTATATAGATTGATGAAAGTTAATTATCTCTCGAGTTGTATTTTGTGGGAAATTTTTTATTTCATTCCCTTTTTTTTGCATTAATTTATTAAAATAATAATATTTTATTTGAGAGCATGTTTCAGTGAGTGGATAATTTGTAGAGTGGTTAAGCATTCATCAACCATATATCTAATTCTAGTAGTAACATTTATTCAATTTAAATATATTTCCCATAACTTGTATTATTTATGAGCTTTAAGAAAGATTACATGAGTTGAAAACTTGAAGTTCCCTATTTTTTAAAGGAAAGATATTAAAACTATCACACTATTAGAACTACTCCACTATTAAAACTACTGCACTATTTATTAAGAACTCCACTATTTACTAAAATCTACTATACTATTTACAAAAAAACTGTACTCTTTACTAAAAACTATCTTAGTAACCTACCTCTATTTCTATTGGCATTTTGAGCTAAACCTAAAAGAAATTGTGTCACCCAATAGGTGTGCTCGAATCAAACTCTGTCTATAAATGGGTGAACATTAATGGAAGGAGTGAATATTTAATCCAAAATAATGATAACTCCTAGAGCTACAATTCCCAAATTACCAATTAGGATTACTTCCAAGAGTGTTTGGAGATTCTACATGAGCCTCATCATTCTTTTCTCTAGCTCTTGTAGTGCTCCCATAGAAGCCATACCTTTGAACTCATCCTCGATAATTGGTAAAATCTCTGAAAAGAATTTCTAGTCAATTGTTACCACTATATCCAACCCAAGTTTAAATTATGGTCGAACAAACATTTCAACTACTAGTACCATTGATGTCATAGATTGAGAAAGATACAAGAAATTAGATAGGAAAAAAGATGCTACCTCAGAATTGACATCTCTTGATATCAAGTTCTAGATAGTCGATACTAATGACTTCCTTAATAGACACCTTTACCTCCTCTAAGGGAAAATTGAAGATAATGTTTAAGTGCCTTTGGTGGACCAGTCCATGAAAATCCATCTTTCTACAAAGAGCATGCAAGAAGAAGAGCAGCTCCATGATCTGACAGGATAGGATTTGTAGAGCACAATGATATTTCCACAAAATGAAGAGAGCGAAATAATATTATAATGGTTGTCCAAGTTTTCGATTAGACACCTCTTCATTTATGTAATTTAAAGCTAATTAAATAGTTTATTTTAAATTGAATAAAAGTGAATAAGAATACAGTAATCAAATTACACATACACAAATAATATTTTTGCATAGGCCTATCTTAAATGACATCTGTGTGATACTTTGAGTGAAATTATGGCCTTCAACATAATATTATAGATCCCTAGATAATATTTGTGCATTTATCAAAAACTATTCAGACATATAGTTCTAGTGTGTTGAATTAAATGCAATTTCTATTAATGACGATCACACGAATGGTACAACTTTTCTTTAAAGTTTTGCTAAATTAAATAAAAATCTTAATGATGTGCTACACTATCTTTTCATAAAAAGCATCACACAAATGTGATGCAAGCATCAAGATATGTAGAAATATTTTCATTTACAATAATTCAATACACAAATTGCAATACATATTAATTTAAAACTAAAAAGTATAAAAAATAGAAGCAACCTTATAATGAAGCTTTAGTAAAAATTATAGCTGTTTAAACATGAGATTTTAAACAAAAAGGAAATACATCTGAAAGCATCTCAAATTTTTAAATACCCACCCTAATTGAAGCTACCTTGCACAGGAAGAAGACCTCATTCACCACCTTCCTTGATTTTTCCAAGAGACAATTACAAATGTCCTTTTTGTGATAAAGGAAAGTGCTTTTATAAACATCCAATGACCCATGGTGAATGCCATACCTAGAAACTTGGAGGATATGAGATGCACTATATGATTTTTTAACCAACTCCATTGGAAAATAACCTCCAAAATCCCACAGGATGTCATCTCTATCATAATGTTCTACAACAACATTAAGTTTCTCATCAGGAACAAGTGCATCATAAACATGTCTTAGCTAGGAACTTGATTAATTTGACATCTTGGATGATGTCCATGATGTTAAATAGAAAAAATGAGGCAATGTTACTAGGAAGATTCTTTTGAGGAAAGGCCTAGAGTATATCCTTGCCAATAATAACCCTTATAGTAGTTTCTATTATAGGGGAATTGATATAGAAGACCTTCCTATTGTGCCTTGCACACACGCCCCACTTTTTTTATGAGAAAATGGAGATCGCCTCTTTTGATAGGTGCTTTCGATGAGTTTTCCATCCTCTTTTGGGTGTTTCAGCTTGTTATGAGTGCTCTAGGTCATGGTTGACTAGCTTGGGTTTGATTGCACAAGTTCATGATCCATTGCATTATGTTGACATATTTTGATGATTTCTTGGGTCTTAATTGGCTCACCTAGTTTTAGATGCACTTTGATGATCTATCTATTTTTATGAGTTTTGATATGCTTTGATTGGGTTAGACGTGGCACATTTTGGGTTTGATGACCTTTGATCAAGTATGTGCTTCAGTGTTTCATGTGGTTTTTAGTTTGTATGGATGTTGTCATAGTCAAACAACATTGTATACATGGACATAAAAGACATAAAACCTTGATAGAAACCTTATAATTGGCTAAAGGACTTGAAGGATAATGTTGTCTAAGTCTCCTAAATGAAAAATTTAATCATTGTTTCACCTAAAATGGTTAGAAAACAATCATAAAACTCAATTTTGACAACCCAGAAACCCTAGGACAACCATAAAGAAGTTGATTTTCTAATCTTGTTTTGACCTCTATAATGGACTCAATAGACATTTTTAAATTGATGGGAGGATTTTTATCAGGTATGGAAGATGGAAAGTCAAGAGGATGCATAAAAAACCAAAGGAATCAAAAGGAAACCACAAATGTAATGATAGTATGATCCCAATGAAATATCAACAGAGATAGATAGTCAATAATTCGATCATATCTCGAGATCTACAATCTAGGTATGGATAATTTATTGTGGAGATATATGAAACTACATTCCTCAAATACCCTAAAAATATTAGAAAAACCCAGATTGTAAAATAAAATTTATGGATTCCGCAACGGACTATTTGTTTTCATGACAGGTTTACTAGTTAAAAAAAAACAAACACGTTTTGATCATTATTTGTCAACTTGCACATGATTGATCCATCATAAAAATGGATATGATTTGATATGTATTGAATTAAAATAATTTATTTTTAAGGAGTTTGATTCTTAGATTTGTTGGTTGCAGGTTTAAGAGGTTGAAACATGAAAGGATCAGCTGGAACCACTATGGAGGAATGAAAACCTAGAGACACCATGCTGTCATAGCTATGGACATGTGATTTTCATGCCCAGATCACTATTGTACCTGTAAAATGAAACCAATTTGATGTCAAGGATGATGAATACAAACCCTAGGAGCTATTGCAACACAAAAAATAGACCTAAGCCACTATTGTACATGTATATTTGGAGCCCAAAATGGTGGAAAATGATGGAAAGAATTCCATGCCGTTGTTGGAAGATGGATTGTGCCTCCTTGTACCTGATTTGCATCCCTATTCATGACTGATGTAACCTTCTACAAGTGCTCAACTTGCTGTTCTAGGTCTGAGATGGAGGTTTGAGGTGGAACAATGGAGATATCATGAAGTATGAAGGTTGGAAATGCATTTTTTATGATAGATTTGATCACCTACAGCTGGATATTGTTTCTTGCACATTGAAAATAAACATCTAAAACCACCCATGATAGAGGAAATGAATTTCTACATTTGCCTATGTATTTTTTATTAATATTTGTCTTACTACAACAACTTGTCTGGGAGTTGTACTATCAAATATTTTAATATTTTTTGGCTTCCAAAGTTACTTTTATCATATTTAAAAAACTTAGTATTAAAAAGTAAATTAAAATATTACTTTTGGTACTAAGGGAAGCTTGTTGAGGAAGCCACATGGGATGGGATGGAATATTTCTAGCCACCAAAATTGACTTTTGTGTTAGAGCATCAAATGTGAGTCATTGGATCAAATTGATCATAGCCATTGGATTTTAGGGCAAAAAAACTTAGTATGGAAAAGCTGATTTGAATATATATATATATATAGCTAAAACTCATTGTAAGAGGTTAGAACTAGGTAGAATTAGGTAGAAGAAGTTAGCATTTGGTAGAACCATTGAGAATCAGTGAAAAACTATTGAGTTCTTGTTGGTGTTTTGAGAGAAACTCATTGGAAAGCAATTGTACTATTGGGATTTGAGGGCAAATACATAATATTTTCTGAATTTTCATGATATTTTCATGGTTTTCTCCACACCAAGTTTAGGAATTGTTGATGTTTGTCAATCTTTTGACCTTAATAAAAGTTTATTTTCATGGTTTCTAATCAAGATTGTGAATGGAAATTGTTGAGATTTATTAAACTTCTCATCATACAAAGTTTGCTTCATAGTTTCTAAACACTATGCTGAAGTATTTATTTCATTTTCAACTGAAGATTCATGGATATTTGATGATTTTGTAAAGTGTTCATACCACTAGTAATTTACTGATTGTAAATTACCTTGTGTGGTTAGCCTGAACACTAATTTCACCATTAAAGATTGCACCTCCTTGCAACTTGATTGTTGGGTTTTCATGATCAATTCAAGGATGGTTAAATGTGTTTGCAAACTTGTCTATCCATTGTTGAGGTTGAAATTGTTGGAATATAATGGATCATTGAGAGGGGGGTGAATCAGTGATCTAATCAAACTAGTTCATTTATTAGCCCAATAGATATGAATGCAATTAATGTCAACATGTCAAAGACATAGAGAGCAATAGAATCATAGAAATGAAACCATGACACCAGATGTAAAGTGGAAAACCCTAAACAGGGAAAAACCACTATCTAACCTTACCAAATTCTTCATTAGGTCTCACTGACTAAAATCTCAATGATTACATACATGCCTCACTGGCTAGGATCTCATTGATTACATCAACTCCAATCTCAAAACAAGAAGATAAACACAGAGTACTACTCTGTTTACAATAATAATAAATGTTATAGATGAGTTCTATAACTTTTTTATTCAAACAAGTTGACTCTCTTAGATTTGCATGACAATCTCAACAAATACCTCTTTCTTTTGCATAACAAGACTCTTTGAACAAACAAGATTTGATCTGATATACATAAAAACAAAGAACTCTTGATCTTTGCTCACACCTTGATTGTAATCTTATTTGAATGAAAGAACAAAAAACACAAGAAGACTCTTATACAATCATATCCTTTTCACAAACAAAGAATGCTTTCAATCAATCTTCAAAAGCGTCAAGATCACCATGGACCAACATGAAAACATATGCATCACCTATTATCATACCACTGGAATTTCTGCTACATTCTGTAATCATCCTTACTCTCCCTCCTAGACATATATATCTCCCTCTTCAATATGCTTCTCTGTAACACTATCTAAAGGCTCATCTTTGCATCATAAAACCAAATCTATGTCACCTTTAGTCTCTTCAATCACCTACATATTGAATGTAGAAAATTCTACCCATTAAATCATAAGATTATCCTACACTCTGATATATCCTCTGCAACACCATAACTCTCTGCTAAGTTCTTGAGCTGATATGCTTCTCAAAAAAAAAAATCTTTCAAACCGAGTCTAACATTTATTCAATAACTTCCTTTTCATAAAAAAATATATCAATAAAAACATCTCACTTTTTAACATATCTGACCCATTAGAAGCCTCGAACAACCATAACCCCTCTAAGTTTGAAATTGACAAGATCTCGGTTAAAAACAGTTACAAAAACAACTGTTTATAATTGCAACATACAAAACATGGTCAAATGCCCATCAAAGGAAGTCCACAGAAGATGGCCGTTACATTTTAAATAAAGTTTAAATTAACACCATTGATTAAACTTGTCACGCCATTTGTAAAATGAATGACTGTCATTGATTTTCCTTTTGGCACCTAATGAAAAATGCTCCACCAGACCAACTGGTAGTTACTAGAAGATGGGGTCGGTTGCCTCATGTTTTAGAGTGCTTAAGACATAACTTAAGTGATGAGGTCACCACTTATTACAAGTCAATGAGGAATTATAACAAAAGGTAACCCGTCAACAAAGGAGATATGCATTGCAAGACATAGACTAGTTTTAGGGTTTAGGGTGACCTTAGGGTTAGAGATTTAGGCTTTGAAAACTCTTAATATCATTAAGAGGATTAACATGAATTGAAACTCCTTTCTGAAACTTTGCAGACAGTCTCAAACTTGTAAAACCTGAAACAAAAAGATGCCTTTGTCTTAAAGCATGCTAGGGTTTCTAGGATAGCACTTGGAGTTTAGGTCTTGTCAACATTTAAAAAAACCCTAAGTATGCATCACACACTATTCACTTGCAATACCACTTCAATGGAACCTTTATCAATTACTCTTGGTGCAGAGAATAGATGAAAACCTTTGAACATGAAAATGAACACTGACTTCTTCATCCTTTGAGGAGGATAAGCATGATGGTTATATCACATGAGGGTTTCCTAGAGACAATGAACTCTAAATAAACAAGTACATCAAACCAATGCCTTTTTCCTTCATATGAGATACTGATGAGATTAGAACATGAATTGATAAGATCAGAACATGAACAAGTAGTGCATGCATAATATTGCCACTAATAGACCAATCAATTTCACAATAAATCCAACTGAGTTCCTATAATCAACTATCTAACTTGCAAGAGCAAACTGGGATCTCCTGACATCATGCTGATCCCTGTGAGCATTTTTTGAACAACAATGTTGATAGGGTAAAAGCACAAACTTGTGTCACACTTTATAAAGGAATTGACCAACAACAAAAAAATTTCTGAACTTCGACCACATAAAAGTGGTCTTTATAAATTTTAAAATGATGTAAACTAATAAAATGTAGAACTTTTGATGAAGTTTATTCATGTAATTTTTTAGATTTTTTAAAAATTGTTTTCTTTTTTTTTTATCAATTTAAGAACAAATTTTGGAATGCTGAAAATTTCAGGAAAAAGTGACATTCACGGGACGCCAAGAAACAATTCAAAACAAACTTCATTTCTCCCTAATTTTTTTTTTCCAAATAGGTAACTTCAATAACTAGTGCATGGTAAAAAAATTAAAATTTGATGTGTATTTTTCTCGTAATAACGTTTTAAAGTCAAATTTGTCAGAATTTGACCATTTTCATGGGACGCCAACTATTGTCTATTTTTTAATGATTTTCAAAAAAAAATTATACCCTTTTGAAGAGGACTCTCTCATCTAGTGCACCATATATTTTAATTTTTTTAAATATGTTTTACTATTTTTTAAAAATTTCTAATCAGCCTCTTTTTTTAACATTAACAACCTACTTACAGTATTTAAAAATATATATATATTAAAACTAATCAAAATATGAAAAAAATTACATATTTGGATTCACCATTCTAAGCTCTACAAAAGGGTATTTTTATTTTTTGCATAAAATTCATTCTAACAGGAGAAATACCCTGTTAAAGTTCAATGTTTCATAAATTTGTGAAAAAAAGTGAGTTGGTTGCCATGTAGGCAACCAACTAGACATACTTGGCCCAATCAGTTATGGCCGACAAGGTTTCATGTGTAACTTTATTGGGCAATAAATTATCGCTCGATAAGTTATTGGCCAGTACGTAGTCAGCTGATAAAGTATCAGCCAGAAATAATCGATATATATACAATTTAAAAAAAATTCAACTCAAGAAAATTTGATTAAATACAAAAGAAGACAAATTTCAGCAAAGGAAAGCTTATTTGGACAAAAGAAGACTTATTTCAACAAAAGAAGGTTTGTTTCATATCATGTTTTCTCTCTTTCACATCATATAATTATTTTATTATGATATATTTAAGATAGAGGCATCATGCCTTTCCCCCCTCATAAGTAAATCATTATATATACTATCCTACCTATCTAGGGAAAACTAGCTTTATGCATGTGCACAATCATGTGTTCCCTTGCACCTTTTCTATTCTCTTCTTTTCATTTATTTGTCATGTGTGGGTTCCATCCCTTGTTACAAATTAGTATTTAACAAATGAAATCAATTACATAGTGTGATTTTATTTGTCACATCCTTGCATTTAAGGAATCATAGGTCTTCCCCTTTGTAATCTTATCCTTTCATTGGTATATATACCTTTTCATAGGAGATATATCATGTTTTCTCTCTTTCACATCATATAAGTCTTTTATTATGATATATTTAAACTAGAGGCACCATGATATACCAAATATGCTCATGATACCAAATTTGCTCATGATACCAAATTTGCTCATGATATGTTTGTAATTCGAATGTTTTTTTTACTTTGGCTTTAACAAATGAACAATTTATAATTTAGTGTTAGATATTTATGCAATATTAACTATGCATTCATTGAAAGCATATGTGTGTACATTTGTATGCAGGAGAATTTAAATTTGAGTGTAATTTGTGATGGGGAATCCAAGGACTAGATCGAGGAAGTATGATCGAACAAGAGAGGAAGAGAAAAGTGGGTGAAAGAACATCTACTGAAGAACAACCCATGGAAAGTATTGATGACCAAGGTGATGTACATGTACAAGAACAAACTGAACCTAATAATAAAATTTTTTTCTATGGTATGAAAAATCTGATGGAGATGGATGAGGATTCTTTTTTCAATAATATTTCATTTGAAGATATGTTACCTGAAATCACAGTAAAATTACACTCTAAAAGAATATAGGATGAATTTTTTAAAGAAAAATCTCTAATTGGAAGAGCACAGTTAGTTGCAAAGTTATTTAGATGAAAAGAAATGAACCCTATTTTAGAGTTGTTAGGGGTTGATAATAGGAAAAAGTCATTAGGTTCATTAAAAAAAATAATTGTTGAAAACTTGCAAGAAGCATTGAATTGTATTGATAACAAGAGTCAAGCTAGTGATCCAATTGCTGCATGTAGAGCATTGATGACTATAATTTCTAGTAAGAAATTATCACATAGAAGACAAGTTCAAGCAATTTCTGGATTACTAAATGTTTCTAGGAGAACTGTTGAAAGGTATATTGAAAAGAGAAATGAAATAGATGCAAAAATTGAGAAAAATTGGGTAAATATTTGTAGGATTCCTCGAAAAGATAGAATTTTAGAAGATGTAAAGAAACAGGTGGTTGAATATTGGACCAATCAACCTCGTGTTTCTTCCAATAGAAGGGATACTATACAAATAATAGGTGAAGATGGTACAAAAATTTCTCATCCAAAACATTTTATAGATACAACACAAAGTGAACTTTTTGAAGCATTCAAACAAGAATTTTCAAATGTGAAGATTTGTCAAAGGATGTTTGAGACACTACGACCATCATTTGTATGTCTAAATAAAGTACGTAAAACTTGTTGTTGTCTAAATCATGTTAAATTTGATCTACATCTACAATCATATAAAAAAGTTATGTCAGTAACTGATCATTCAAATATAGCCATCCCTGGAAGCACAACACAATTTGTGAATTCTCTTTTATGCAAAAAATCAGAAGATTCAGATGAATTTAATGTTCGGTGTATAAAAAATATATGTAATGATTATGGAAATTTGAATCTTTTAGAAGTTGACAACATTGAAATGCAAGTTATTTGGAAGAGATTTGAATATGAGACATACTTAACGAAGTCAAGAGTCAAGGCCAGAAAAATTATTCTCAAAGAGAGTGGGTTGCCTTACAATGAATTTATGAATAAATTTTGCAATATCATATATCCACATATCCAGCATTGTCATGGTACAAGATGACAAGCTAATCAATTTTGTGATTCAAAGAATTGCTTTCCACTAGGTTGTATTCTCTTTATTGTAGATTTCTCTGAGAACTATACATTTAGTCCTCAAACCGAGATTCAAAGTCAATATTATCATTCAAAGCAAGTTACAATTTTTGTGCAAGTTTGCTATATACATGCTGAGTTTCAAGTAGATGGTATACAAAGTAGCAAAGATGATCGAATTATCATCAAAGAGGTTCACTTTTATATCAGTGATGATATGGGTCATGATAGAAGTTATGTAGCTCATTGTATGAAAATATTTTTTGAAGATCTGAGCTCGTGTGGCATAAATCAAGAACAACACTGGATTCTGATGGATGTGTTGGTAAGTACATTGTTTAGGGTTTAATTTTAAAATTTTATTTACTTTTAACTTTGAGACTTAAATTGTTCAATTACTTATAATATATTTAATATTTCAAGATTTTTGAAGCTCATTTGGTTTGAGTGTAATTATTTGTAACTTCATAGGACAATTTAAGTCTGCAAAATCTTTTTTTAGTTAAGCCATCAAAATGCTAGACACAACACTAAATTCTTGTGGAATTTTTATGAGAGTGGACATGGAAAAGGAGAGAACGATGGAGCAGGAGCATGTGTGAAGCATGCACTTTGTCAACATGAATTTGCACGTAGTTCTTGCCATATATATATGGAATCTAGAGATATTTTTTAAAAAATTAGATCTATATTTAAACTTTAAATTTTAAATTCTTAAAGAAACCTTGAAAGTAATAGGTGACAAATTTTACCAACATGTGTACTTGTAGGTAATACCATACTGAATGTAAATGAAATTGTTGAATGGTGTAAAAGTCATTTTTTCTGCTCACGACTCAACATACAACACACGGTATTTTTGGGAAGTTACAGGTACATCTAGTCAAAATTTGTTAAATTTAAATTTCAAAGTGTGTGTACACATGATTTAATTGAATTTATATATATATATATATATCACTTGGATGTTTACATAATTTATAGATATTGATCGATCAAATGCTATTAATTGTGAAACAATTAATGGTATTAGACGCATGCATCAAATTATGACAACGGAGGTAGCAAGCCTTATGTAATTAATGTGAGAAAAATCATGTTTTTGTGTTGATTGCATCGAGGATAATGCAAATATTGTTCAATGTGAGAATATTAGAGATGGGTATGTTTCACGATGGGAAATGAAACAATTAATATCAATGCGTCCTTTTGAAGAAAATGATAATGTCGATATCTACGATCCTTTATATTTAGCTGATTACGAACATGTATCTGATTTAGTTGTTACAGGTATGTATTTAATTGATTAACTAAAAATTGATTTATATATTCTATGTATAAGTAAGTTTGATTCAAGCATGTTTATATATATTTAAATATATATATATTAAAAATATATTTACAACTTTCATAAACTTTACATGGTGTGTGTATAGGAGATATTTTCGCTATTGTTGTAGATCCTGACAATGTGGAAGGTGTAGATTACTATCTACTAAGATGTACGCAACCAAAAAGTAAATTGGTGGAATCGATGACAGATGGTGATGGACAAGAGTATCCCATTGGATTAGTCATTATTGAAGGCACATATCATCAACAAATAAAGATAGACAGCTATGGTATTATATTTGTTGATTATATGCTAGGTCAAAAGGTTCCACATTATAGTCACTTAGTTATAGCAACAAAAATAAATTTAGAAACTTTAACTAAAAGAGGATGTGCCAAACAAAAGTGGAGGTTGCCTATTGAAGATCATGAAAAGATTTTAGAGATAATTAAAGATAGAGATGATCCAGATTATATGTACCAGGAGCTTTAAGTTTTTTTTGGATATATACATACATACATATGACTGGATATATGTATGTACTCAAACTTTTTATAGATCTATCTAGATATCTATATTGATTATACATGTGACATGATTTAGAATGGGTTTTTTTCAAAGGCTTTATCATTTATTTCTGTCCAATTGTATTTAAATTTGTGCCATGTGGAATTCATAATGTACATGTTAGATCATATATATGCTTTCAATACAAAACCTAGTGACTTTAGATCATATATTTTGCCTTTAAATTCCTTTTAAAAATCAGTATCACTCATACCTAAATATTGACAAAACTTAAATCTAATCTTCATCTTCTGCCTCATTCTTAGCAATGTTGAAAAAATACATAGCTTGTATACATTGCGATCCTTATTGGAAGCTATCACTCGCAGTCAATCCCTGACATTATCCTTATTGGAATGTATAGGCATGTTGTAATTTCTTTTCTTTCATTTAGAGTAGCAACCATGATTTTCTATGTATGACATTTATAAGAGAATTGCAGCAGCTAACTCTTTATAGTTTAAAAAATTAGTATCACTCATACCTAAATACTGACAAAACTTAAATCTAATCTTCATCTTCTGCCTCATTCTCAGCAATGCTGAGATAGCGTAGCTCATATACATTGCGATCCTTATTGGAAGCTATCACTCGCAACCAATCCCTGACATTATCCTTATTGGAATGTATCTAGGCATGTTGTAATTTCTTTTCTTTCATTTAGAGTAGCAACCATGATTTGGTACGTTACTTACGTGTATCATTTTGTGAATTGTTCAAGTGTATGGGTTCTCTAAATAGTGGGGCACTTTGAATTTTGGAATTGAGTTCAAGAGAGAAGCTGAGTGCAATTTATACTATTTGTATGTGTTGAAAGTGATTCATATGAATTTAGATTATTGTTATCAGTATGATAGTGATATTTAAGGATATTGATTATTATTTTCATCTAGGTTTTTTTCTTGCTATGTGGATAGGAGACTTGTGTGTGCAAGTCTGGTGATTTTGTTTTGAGTAGCCCGATGAACATTTATGTTGGTTTCTAGCTTGTTAAGTTTTATGAGGTTGTATGAAATGTGTTTATTTAAATTTTTGAAGGGTTGTATTGGATAATGCATTATTGGCATAAAGTTGTTAGATAGAATTGAACAATCTCAAGGTCAATGATATATTATAAGTCATTATAAACCAAAAAAAATAGTCATGTTATACATTGTTCAAGTCTATATAACATAAATTTTTTAGGTCACTTGCAAAACTTTTTGAGCATTTAAGCCCATTAGAATAGTTATAAGAAGTCATTGTAATGCCTCGTCATGCAACCCTAGAGAGTTAGGCTAACAAAAGCAAAATTCCAGGAATAATTTTTTTTGAAAGCAAGATAGTGCAAAAACATAACATAAAGGAAATTGCTCTTCTAACAACTCTAGGGAAACACAACTGCATTAGTGAATAGAAAATTAAAACCACACAAGTGAAATACATTATACTTCTTCTACAGATAAGATCAACATTTACATTAGCAAGATAGATAATACACAAAGTTACAATACAAGATTACAAGACCGATCACGTTGGTTTACAAAAGAATGCATAAGAAAGTATACAACAGCACCGAAGGTAGGAAGCAAACTGGAACTGGAACACCTCTGCGCAGGACTTGAACCGCATCTCCAAAAAGACCAATGGATAGCTCTGCCTCCCAACCATGTGGAACCCTGAGGTCCATCCCTTTGAGCTAGGAGATAACGACGAGGATTCCACTAAGCCAAGAACAACATCCAAAAAAATAAAAGAATGACAACTGACTTGACACAACTGGCCATACCAACAAAACTGCACAAGCCAAGACATCACTCCAGAGGCACAACCAATAAGTAACAACTGAACTGCATAAGGAGAGTGTCATCGCATGGTCCTAGCATGGGTTACCTAGGCTATCCATCACCAGAAGCTAGCCCCCATCTATGGTTACCCTGGCTGCCTCTCTCTAGGCACTGGCCCCATAGGGTGACACATGCAGAACTGACTGGTCCTCTCATGTAGACAAGGAGGTTGGCCTTGCCAACTCATCCCATCCTTAGCCTGTGAGAGCACTCAAGGCATGGGTGAGGTATCCTACTTATCTTGTTAAGTGTTTAGCTTTCCCAACCCTCTTGATTAAGTTATAAATTTTCCACTTGCTTACAACTTCCATGGGGTTACCCAGGTGGCCTCTCACTAGGCACCGGCCCCACCATGAAAGCCACTCCCTTAGCGTTCTCTGGTCAACATACATACCACAACATGTAGGGAAAAGTCGCCAATCAGATCCAAGCCATAACTTACGCCATTCACTAGGCCACAACAATAAATCCTTAAAATCTCTTCAAAATTTAAGCAATACCATCAAGAAACAAGTACTGTATCCAAGAGACCATTCCCCATTCATTACAAGATATGAAAATGTAGATATCCCATTACATTGACATGCCACTATCTGGACCAAAGATCAAGACACGTCTCCTCTGGAGTTAGGTTCAACCAAAGATAAAGAAACCATAATCAGACAAGGTCAACACTTCCACATTGACAACAAGTGGCCATAACATCACACAAGATTCCTACTTCACAACAAACCAACATAGACCAAACTCCACCCCAAGGTGACATAATACTATGATACAATCATAAGATATGACCAAAGAGGAGATCGAGAAAAGAGGTTCAAAGGACTCCAAATTCAATTCAAGAAATCAACTTACACCAAGTTATCACAAATAGCACAACTTCAAACTTTAGAATTAATAGGGCAAGAAAGATGAACCATAGACTGAACATCCGTAGTTAACCAAAGGTCAAGGAAAGCTCACAAAATAATTCCATTAATAAATCAATCCCAAGTTTAAGACACTTTAATTTCCTGTAATATGATCAAAACACAATTCTTTGTTTTCCCAAAATATCAGTATGAAGCTAAAGAAAACATAAACAATGATTTCCACCATTTATGAAGCACAAAATGGAATATTGCAAGCATGACTAGCAAATTAAAAATTCAACAAGGAAATCAATACACTACTAATGTCCCATGAACTAGAAATAATAATTCAATTCCCTCTACAATTTCCAACACAATGTTAATTCTACAAGATTACGAATCTATACAATAGAAGAAATCTGAAATACAATTACCATTTCAAAACAAAATGCTATACGTAACTACATACAAGCATAAAATGCCATTTAACGTCTACTCATTACAATTTCCAAAGAAAGTCACTATAAGCTTATATAAATGTCTTCCTAACATCTTACCATTTCCTAATTTCTATTAATCACAACTATAAGGAACTATCTTTCCCTATTTCAATTTTCTAATAAATACCAATTTCAAAAACCACAACTATATTTACACACAATTCCCATATGTGTACAAAATCAAATAAACCTATCTAATCTTTTAAGCCAAAGTTCCCTACTAACATCTTACCCAACAATCCTTTCAATACAAATCACATAAAAACATGCTAATAATTTCCTCTAAGCAGGGTTTATCCTCTAGCCCCTTACCAATCGATACATTCTAAATAATAATAGCATAATATGTGCTTAACTAACATAAGTTTCTTTCAACATACACTATCTATCACGACAATGCTATATACTTTCATATATATCGCCATAAGTCTAGACTACTAACTAACACATTTCAATATCTAAATACCTAAAAAGTGTAACTTACCATTCAAGATTTGCCACTTACCATTTCTAATTAAAAAAACATCAATAAGTACTTATTTACAAGAGCAAAGTTTTTCTACGACGTTAAACCAATTACAAACATAATCAACAACTATAACATAAATATTTTTCCAATAACACCCTCCAATCTAATAACTCTACGAACATATTCATGAAATAGGATAAATATCTTTAAATGCACTAGTTACTATTGAAATCGACTATTTACCACAATCCCCTAAATCCACCGTTATAAACCCTTACAGGCTTAGACTACAAGCTCTACATTGATTCATAAATATCCCATTCCAAGAGCATACATACCTCCTTATGACAAGCTACAACCTCATTCACAAAAAGATCTTCTAAAAAGTTACATACATTAGATCTAGTGCACAAATAAATATCTACGAACATAATTACCAACCTCAATCAAATTAAACTTCTACAAACATCTAATGTTCTATCTATAACGTAAATCACTAAAGCAATTTTAATTCCAAAACAAACTACTGAAATCTATAAAATTTTCTAACTTACTACCACATTCTATTTTCAAAACAATACATAAGATTCCCTAAGTACATGGGATCCTATCTACCGTACTGACATAAAAAGTCTTAACAAAACATACATTTACAAAAGCATTAATTCTGTATTACCTATTCCCATCGAACCACTATCCTAAGCACCTCACGTAACTACTTCGACTACAAACCTTTAACTTATAGGAACAACAACTTAACTTCTAACAAATTTTGAAGATACAAAAAGCAAAAGCAAATGAATACATATAGATGGCTTGTAACCACGACACCACAAACAAAGTGATGCAGAGGCATCCACACTAAAACCTTGACATACAGCATGTATGTCTACAACCCATCATCATCATCATCATATTTCCCTTAACACTGTCAGCATCATCATATTTTCTTTGCCGACCGATATCCTCCTGCAGACAAACCTTCGACCTTTCGCCTGTCAGCAGCATCATCATATTCGGCTATCGGCAGCATCATCATATTCGGCAAGCGCAATCATCCTCCTGACGATCACTGTTCATCTTACCGCCAACCTCTATCTGTAGCATCATGATGTTTGACATCATCTTCATCAGCAGGATATAAAATATCTGGCTCCCTCCATATATCCTGATGACGACACTTCACGCACCTTTCCTTCGATGCTTACGTCACCCCGATATCCTGATGACGATTATCTTGATGATGATGATGTCATATGCAGCTCCTCCAATATCCTGCTATCAGCCAAACTTAACATTATCGGCCTGCGATGATTTTATCAACCCGATCTTCTACCTTATGCCGATATACTCCTCCTCGGCAACACCTTGCGATGATCACCCCGAAATGCATTTACCTTATGCAAACGATTGCATCATGCTCACCTCCATCTACTCAGATGACGCCTGAAGTAACTGTAGGATATACACAGAAATATCCTGATGATGCCGTTTTGACGAATTTCCAACCTTAGCGAATTTTCAATCCGCTGAACCTCCTGAGGTGACCCGATCCGCTTCCTGGACAACTTTCCACACTCTAACAACCAGCACGACCTAGCACATACCCATGCTAGGGTTCTCAACACATCTCGACGACGATCCTACAAACAGACATGCGAACAAACAGAAAATGCAAACTAAAACCTAAACTATCGTACATAGCCATTCCACCGATTCGACGAATCACCCGGTGGAATGGATCAGCGAATCCATGCAACCACCAGAACAGCAACTCGATTACACAATGGAATTCAAAACAGAGAATGGACACAAACAGGATCTCTTTATTGATTTCAAAAGATGCAAATACAATACTCAGTCTCTCCCTCTGTCTCACTCTCAGCAAAGTCTGATCGATGATCTGCAATACTGCTAAAACCAACCGATCCTAATGCATAAATAGGAATTCTCGCGAGTACTACCAACTCCATTCCCAGCGGCTGGGAGCTTCCAAGCGGCTGGGAGATCCCACCGAACAAATAGACTAAACAGCTGTCCAGACAACTACCTAAAAATAGTAAAGTATGGTCAACATGACCTTATTACATGCATTGGTCTTATAAGACCTTCTTGGAAACATTAACAAGACTCAAAACAAACTAACTGCCTCATGGAGGCCAGCTGTCAGGTAGGTGCTCCTACACCATACTCCCCAACAGAAAAGAACTCATGTCCCATGAGTTAGGTTGTGGAAGTCCTCCACCTTTACACTTTGCCTTTGCAGTGTCTTGACCTGTTCCAGCTTTGTCCTCTGCTGGCTCTCGGCTGCTCCAAGACTTCTGAACTGTAACTTGCTTTCTTGCAAGTAAATCCTCATGCCTGTCAATGTAGGCCCTTCTCTCACATACCTTGTGTTTGTTAGGTTGTCTGACCAGAACCTCTGTCTGAACTGCCTCTTGAACTTCTGCAATGTTTAACTCTGTCTTTCTTTCAACCTTTATAGGACAAACAATAGTCCCAACTATGACAACATCCTTGTCATTCCTCTCAACTGGTTGCTGTTTGCAAACCTGTTGCTGAACCTGCTGCTGACCTCTGTCAGTCAAAACTGAAACTGTCTTCAAACTGTTGTCCTTAACAACTTCTTTCCCTGCAATGTCCTCAACTGCCTTTATGCCTGCTCCTATAGGCTTCTGTACAAATTCCTTCTTTCCCACTAAAATGATTTTTGCTACCTTCTGTACTACAGCTGCTTCCTGTAATGGCATCAACATAATAGTTTTCCCATCTTTCTCGATGGTGTAGGTATTAGCATACCCATCATACAGTACCCTCCTATCAAATTGCCATGGTCTACCCAACAGTAGGTGACAACATTCCATGGGCAAAATGTCACACAAAACTCTATCATGATATGCTCCAATCTGAAAATCAACATATGCCTGTTCATAGACAAAAAGTGATTGACTATCACTCACCCAAGATGCCTTGTAAGGGTGTTGGTGTGGAATCCTTTCCAAATTTAGTTTATCCACCATTTCCTGAGATACCATGTTATCTGTTGAACCAGTATCAATGACAACCTTACATACTTTACCTTTGCTCTTGCATGTGGTCTTGAAAAGAGCTCTTCTTTGCATCATATCCTTTGATGTCTGCAAACTAGTTCTCCTTAGCATCAATGCTTCTCCCTCCTCAGGATATCCATAATTGTCAGGAACTCTATCTTGATAAGTGTTTAAACTTTGTACACATTCCTCTACTTTCTCTTCTTGCACAAGTTGTACTCTCTTGTCATTCGTTCTATCATTTCTGGATGATGAACCTTTGCTTTCTGGACATTTGAAAAATGGATGACCAAACTCACCACAGGTGTAACACTTTCCTGAAAATGTAGTAGAACCTCTACCACTTCCAAATCTGCCTCTATTACCTTTCCATCCACCTCTGAAATCAGACTGTCCCTGTCCTTTACCAGTGTCTTCTTGACCCTCATTGGTTTGCCTTGTTGTAGGGGCTAATCATCTTCCCCTCATATTGCTGCCTCTTCCTCTCATGGACTTATCTTGTCTCCTATTAATCTTTTCTTCAATCCTGATTGCCATTTGGTAACAATCCTCCACATTCTTAGGGTTAGCTAAAACTAACTCATCCTGTATGTTCAATCTTAAGCCAGCCAAGTACCTAGCTACCTTTTCTACCTCATTCTCATGATGACCAGATCTCATACTCAATTTATAAAACTCCTCAGTATAGGCCTTCACATCCATTTCCTTTTGCCTTAAAAATTGTAGCTTCTTAAACATCTGAATTTCATAATCCTTGGGCAAGAATTTACCTTTGATCCTTGCTACCATTTTATCCCATGAAGTGATCTTTGACCTTCCTTGTTTCCTTCTCTCGGATTGTACATAATCCCACCATACCAAAGCATGACCTCCTAACTTGGTCTTTGCAATCTTTACCTTCCGATCCTCAGCAACATCTTCACATTCAAAGTGATTATCAAGTGCAGTAATCCAATCCAGTAACTCATCTTCATTCAAACTTCCATTATACTTGGAAACATCAACCTTTACCTTAGGTTTATCACTCTGTACTGCCTTTAACAGTTTTGTAAATCTCTGGTCTTCAGCATCCAGATCTTCAGCTACCTCTTCATACTCTTCAACAGCATCTTCATCTTCTTCTGATTCACTGTCGTCCACTTCCCTCTTTTTGTTCTTCTCCAAGGCTACAAGCCTGGCTTGAAGTGCTTCAGCAAGCTCCTTCATCTTCCTCATCTCTCTGGCATGTTTTTCCTTCATCTCCTGCAATTCCCTTGCAGTACCATTACCTTTCGGAGGCATTTTGTCAACCTCTCACTCCTCTACCTCTGTCCTTTCAGTGATAGAATCAACACACAATAGCCCAGACCTTTTGCTGAGCTCTGATACCACTATGATGCAGAGGCATCCACACTAAAACCTTGACATACAGCATGTATGTCTACAACCCATCATCATCATCATCATATTTCCCTTAACACTGTCAGCATCATCATATTTTCTCTGCCGACCGATATCCTCCTGCAGACAAACCTTCGACCTTTCGCCTGTCAGCAGCATCATCATATTCGGCTATCGGCAGCATCATCATATTCGGTAAGCGCAATCATCCTCCTGACGATCACTGTTCATCTTACCGCCAACCTCTATCTGCAACATCATGATGTTCGACATCATCTTCATCAGCAGGATATAAAATATCCGGCTCCCTCCATATATCCTGATGACGACACTTCACGCACCTTTCCTTCGATGCTTACGTCACCCCGATATCCTGATGACGATTATCCTGATGATGATGACGTCATATGCAGCTCCTCCAATATCCTGCTGTCGGCCAAACTTAACATTATCGGTCCGCGATGATTTTATCAACCCGATCTTCTACCTTATGCCGATATACTCCTCCTCGGCAACACCTTGCGATGATCACCCCGAAACGCATTTACCTTATGCAAACGATTGCATCATGCTCACCTCCATCTACTCGGATGACGCCTGAAGTAACTGTAGGATATACACAGAAATATCCTGATGATGCCGTTTTGACGAATTTCCAACCTTAGCAAATTTTCAATCCGCCGAACCTCCTGAGGTGACCCGATCCGCTTCCTGGACAACTTTCCAGACTCTAACAACCAGCACGACCTAGCACATACCCATGCTAGGGTTCTCAACACATCTCAACGACGATCCTGCAAACAGACATGCAAACAAACAGAAAATGCAAACTAAAACCTAAACTATCGTACATAGCCATTCCACCGATTCGACGAATCAACCGGTGGAATGGATCAGCGAATCCATGCAACCACCAGAACAACAACTCGATTACACAATGGAATTCAAAACAGAGAATGGACACAAACAGGATCTCTTTATTGATTTCAAAAGATGCAAATACAATACTCAGTCTCTCCCTCTATCTCACTCTCAGCAAAGTCTGATCGATGATCTGCAATACTGCTAAAACCAACCAATCCTAATGCATAAATAGGAATTCTCGCAAGTACTACCAACTCGATTCCCAGCGGTTGGGAGCTTCCAAGCGGCTGGGAGATCCCACCGAACAAACAGACTAAACAGCTGTCCAGACAACTACCTAAAAATAGTAAAGTATGGTCAACATGACCTTATTACATGCATTGGTCTTATAAGACCTTCTTGGAAACATTAACAAGACTCAAAACAAACTAACTACCTCATGGAGGCCAGCTGTCAGGTAGGTGCTCCTGCACCACAAAGCGACTATCTCCAGCATAAGAGCTGCTACGAACACCAACTAAAGTGCTAAAACACAGCGACCAAACATAAGCGACACACTAAAAATGACCCATTCCTTAAGGTACACGCCATTACAACTTCACTGGTCTAAGAGATTAACTTAAGAAACGGATTAAGAATTCCAAGTTTAACCATAACAAAGATTCGCTATGAGCTACAATTTCCAATACACAATCTGACTTACGGATTCTAATAGGACTGAACTCCAATCATAAACTATGTTAAAGCTAAAACCTCTCTGGAAAGTGACAACAAAAGACAAGAGAGTTTGCAAGAGGTCAATAGATAGAAATGGAAATTCCTAAAGCAGAGTTCCAAATTCCTAACTTAAATTAGTGAAAAAAACCCTATGCGATCCAAAACATAATTAATTTCTATAAGCAACATGTTGTGCTTTATATCTTATACTACTGAAGATTTGTACATTTGTTTCACAGCCATTAAGGGATTTTAATAGCAAATAAGAAGACATTGCAGAAGAAACTTCACACGAATTCCAAGGCATGATTGCATAATACATTCTTATGGAGGTAGTGTCAGAGATACCAGACTTTCATCAGGGTTAGAGAGAGAGAGAGCAAGGAATCCAAGATCAAAGAATTAGGACTAACAGGAGGCCAAATAAGTGGTTGCAAGCACATCAGGTTGCATAAGAATAATGTATGTAAAGGCCATCTGCAGGATGGTGGAGCTTTCAAAATTGCCTCAAAACCTTCAACATAAACAAGTTGTCACTGATAAGAGCAGTAGTAATATATTGGAAGAAAGGGTCACAAAGGTGTGCAAATGGGATACACTTTCTTGCTAGCAGTCTACTTCATTCAGAGAGATAAATGTGTGAGATAATTATGTAAGAATGACAAGGACAAGGGTTTGATTAAAGCTTAACACTAAGTCATCTAATCCTCAGAATTGAGATCACAACACGAGTTACAGATTATGGGCACAAGAATTCAGAAGGATTAAGATGAAGGCTCAACCAGAAGAATCCATCTTGGAGGAATCTACAGGGATTGGAGCAACATTCGACTACCAGGCACCAATGCGATACAAGCCACAAAGATATTAATTTTCAATTTACAGAGTCATGCAAATTTCACACACAAGACATGCTAGTTACTCACACAGACTCATGTTGCAATGAAACATAACTTACAAGCTACAACAATTGTAAATTCACAGAGAGGGACAAACCACATACCTGAAAAATTCAGTCCCACCTCAAAATTTTCCCCAACTCCTGCAACCAATTCCCCCCTCTTCCTCCTTACATCAAATCCCGTGACCAATTCTCTGTTCTTCTCCCCCTTTTTCCATTCTATTTTCTAACCCCCTTAAAAGATTCAACTCATAAAATAAATGCAGACATGCTTCCATTACTCAACATCCCACTACTCCAACAATTTTAAATTCTTACTAATAATAGAGATTCCACAAATCATATTCGACAACACAAGGCATTTACTTCATATATCAAAAATTATTCTTGACCAAATACAATACTAATTACGGGTAGCCACAACTAAAGAATCAATTACTCTCAAGAAACAATTACTCTTGTAAAGCAGATAATTAATTCTAGACTATTATAAAATTTAACCAAGGTGTCCAACCAAGTTCTAAGCAAAGCAATTATTATCCAATAAACTTACTAGAAGCATTATTATTCTAAGAAGAAATCAATATATTATTAACCAACTACGCATGAGTATATAACACAACTCGACTCTTCTCTAAAACACAGGTTACCCAACATACAGGGCAAGGACCAAGCAACACCACATGACTCGAGACCACAACCAAAGACAAGGACCGACCTAGTGGAATAGACCTTGCATTATCTCCCATCACTGATACCCATTGGTGTAAGAACCCGCTCAAACCTGCTATATCAGGTGGAGTCCAGGTTCGGTACCTGCAGCTTGCATTCAAACAGTTGGTTGTATACAATCAAGTTCATATATGTCTACACACAGAGAGCTAGAGAATCGTGGTGCAGTAGGGTACTCGAAGTGAGTAGTACTACACCGTCTCCGCTCTTAAAACAATATCATAACAACTTTTATCTGAATTTAAATACCACAAATCAAATGACACAAGATGATATTAATTCGCATCATAACTGGAATAATAGTAGTGCCATCATAAACTCATAACACCTGTCTAATTTTATCAGTCAAACATAGTTCATTAAAATAACATAAATCATAACCTACTAATCAACTGTCTCAGAATTGAATCCATGCAATGAACGACTAACAACGGTCTCCGATTGACAGAGGGCAATGCAGAACCACCGCTATCACAAGTCAACGACGAGGGGGGGCACTACAGTCATCAAGAGGTCAAGACACTCACTCCTTAAATTTTTTAAGTAATTCAGAAAACTAAATCACCAGTGCCTCTAGGGTCACTAAACTAGCATCCCTACCTTAGCATCTAAACTCAATGGTCTTGTATCTTTGACATTGTTTCTAACAAATCTAAGAATTTAATAATATTCTATTATAGGTCATGTGGAACTATTTCCCATATACTAGCAGTAGTGCATTTACCCTAGGGTAGGTGAGCCCCTACCCTAGTACTAGCACAACTATTTTAAAATTAGAATTGTCAAGAACTTTATTCAAGTAGCTCCTAATTAGCATGTTATACATTTTCTATAACACCATCTATCACCAAGTTCATTTGTACCCTCTACTTTCTAGTTTTCTAACTCTAGTCTTAATAAAAAAAATTAATCATTTTTATCTCCCGAATTTTGTTTCCAAATATATGTTTTGTACCACTCACTCCTATGTGGTTATATTAGATCAAATCTAGGTTTGTTTACACACTCATTTACACATTATTAAATGTCTTTGTTTGATCTAATTTTTCACACACCTTAAGAAAGAAGAAACTTTGTTTTTCTATCTTCCAACTACAGGGTTTATGCTAAACTATGGGCATCAAAAGGTATAAAAGATTTCAAAGATATATATATATATATATATATATGTAATAATGGTAAATTGATTACTGGGGATGATGTAGAATCTAGATATTCAATCCTTGACTCTTAGAAAAGAACCTTTTACATTCTTAAAGTAAAGTTTTATACAATGTGAAATTTCCTGTCAATGTGAGGTTTTATATCTTATGTTATCTAACAAATATCTTACGTCACTTC